>OX456489.1:19201597-19331409 GCA_949748235.1 Platypus cylindrus | reverse complement strand
AAACCAAACCAAACCAAACCAAACCAAACCAAACCAAACCAAACCAAACCAAACCAAACCAAACCAAACCAAACCAAACCAAACCAAACCAAACCAAACCAAACCAAACCAAACCAAACCAAACCAAACCAAACCAAACCAAACCAAACCAAACCAAACCAAACCAAACCAAACCAAACCAAACCAAACCAAACCAAACCAAACCAAACCAAACCAAACCAAACCAAACCAAACCAAACCAAACCAAACCAAACCAAACCAAACCAAACCAAACCAAACCAAACCAAACCAAACCAAACCAAACCAAACCAAACCAAACCAAACCAAACCAAACCAAACCAAACCAAACCAAACCAAACCAAACCAAACCAAACCAAACCAAACCAAACCAAACCAAACCAAACCAAACCAAACCAAACCAAACCAAACCAAACCAAACCAAACCAAACCAAACCAAACCAAACCAAACCAAACCAAACCAAACCAAACCAAACCAAACCAAACCAAACCAAACCAAACCAAACCAAACCAAACCAAACCAAACCAAACCAAACCAAACCAAACCAAACCAAACCAAACCAAACCAAACCAAACCAAACCAAACCAAACCAAACCAAACCAAACCAAACCAAACCAAACCAAACCAAACCAAACCAAACCAAACCAAACCAAACCAAACCAAACCAAACCAAACCAAACCAAACCAAACCAAACCAAACCAAACCAAACCAAACCAAACCAAACCAAACCAAACCAAACCAAACCAAACCAAACCAAACCAAACCAAACCAAACCAAACCAAACCAAACCAAACCAAACCAAACCAAACCAAACCAAACCAAACCAAACCAAACCAAACCAAACCAAACCAAACCAAACCAAACCAAACCAAACCAAACCAAACCAAACCAAACCAAACCAAACCAAACCAAACCAAACCAAACCAAACCAAACCAAACCAAACCAAACCAAACCAAACCAAACCAAACCAAACCAAACCAAACCAAACCAAACCAAACCAAACCAAACCAAACCAAACCAAACCAAACCAAACCAAACCAAACCAAACCAAACCAAACCAAACCAAACCAAACCAAACCAAACCAAACCAAACCAAACCAAACCAAACCAAACCAAACCAAACCAAACCAAACCAAACCAAACCAAACCAAACCAAACCAAACCAAACCAAACCAAACCAAACCAAACCAAACCAAACCAAACCAAACCAAACCAAACCAAACCAAACCAAACCAAACCAAACCAAACCAAACCAAACCAAACCAAACCAAACCAAACCAAACCAAACCTTTTTTTTTTTTTTTTTTTTTTTTTTTTTTTTCGGGAGGGGGAAAATGCCTGAACGCACACCGACGGCCGTGTGCGGTCCATTGATGTTGTGTGGACCGTCGGTAGTGTGGGGCTCGCACCCACTAAAAACCCCCTCGGCTGGAACCACCTTTAAAGGTATTACATCAGCCGCCGTCGACTATCCTCTATCCTTCTTCGCGCCTGTCCCTGCCAAACAAAAAAAAAAAACCTACCAAATATATACAAATACATACATAAATAAATAAGTACACAGACAAATAAATAAATATATATAAATGTATAAACGGACAAAACAAACAAATAATAAAACCATCCGTGATCAACACTCCATCCTAATAAATATACAAATAAATAAATAAATAAATATATATATATGTGTATAAGGACAGCACTCACAAACTAAAACCATCCGTGGTCACTGAATGCGAACCCCCAGACGCTCTTTCCCTACCATCCCTCCTCTGGCGTTCCAGGTCTCTCTCACACTTCCCTTTCATTATCCTTTCACACATACCCATCACTCCCTTCCATCCATCCTCACTCCCCAACATCAGCCTGCCCGCATTCTCCAAACACACCGATTCACCACAGCTTTCACTCGCCAATACCCTACATTCTTCATACGTCTCACATTCAAATAGGGCGTGTCGAGGAGTATCCTCAAGGGCTCCGCAGTCCAAGCAGACACTGTCTGCCCTTATCCGGAACCTCTTCAGGTACCCCCCAAACGCCCCATGCCCAGTCAAAGCTTGAGTGGAGTAGTAGTTAACACTACCCCATCCCCTATCACACCAATCCCTTACATCCGGTATCAGCACACGCGTCCACCTTTCACTCCGCTCCCATCTATCCTGCCATGCATCCATCATTCTACCATGCACCATGGCCTTCTCCCTATCACACTTCCCCATACATAACTCCCTTTCTTCCGCGGCCAGATCCAGCGGCAAAAGTCCAGCAACGACCTCCGCTGCGTCCCCCGCCACTGTTCTGTACCCACAAATCACTCCTATTGCCAAACACCTATTCACTCTGCTCAGCATCCTTCCATACTTCTGGTATCGGAGGACCCCCCTCCATACCGGAGCCGCATACAGCACTGCCGACCTGACAGCACTGCACATCAGCCTCCTCCGGGAGTCACTCGCTCCACCAGTGCGAGGCATCGCCCTCATTAAAGCGTTTGCCATAACACGCGCCTTTCCACATACATTCTGAACATGCGACGCAAATCGCATATCCTTATCCACATACACCCCTAGGTATCTCACCTCCCTTACACTCCTAATCATATTCGCACCCACATTCACCGCGATCTCAGGCACCTTTCGCCGTCCACTCAGCAGCACGACCTCGGATTTTTCCTCAGCCACCCTAAGTCCCATCCGCTCCAACTGACCTCTTACACTCTGCACGGCCGAGGACAACTTCTCTTGGAGTGCCGCCCCGCTCCGTGCCCATGCAATCACTGCCAGGTCGTCAGCATAAGCCACGATCCTGACCCCATCATCCGTCTCCATCCGTACCACACGATCATAGAAGATATTCCACAGGAGCGGTCCCAAGACCGATCCCTGCGGAATTCCACATGTCATGCCCCATTCATTTCCAAACTTGTCCACAATCACTCTGTCTTGCAAATATGACTTAACCATATCTACAAGATACCCAGACACCCCGCCAACCACAAGCGTGTCAACTATCTGCCGCCACGGCGCCTCATTGAACGCATTTCTCACGTCAATGAGAGCCATGGCGACAAAGGGCTGCCACATGATCGACTTGTCCCTGACATGCCGAACAATCTCCTGGACGTGCTGCAACGCACTCACTGTCGACCTGCCTCTGGTGAAACCAAATTGGTTAGCAGAGACAAGCCCCCTTTCACTCACTTCCTCTCTCAGTCTATCGCGCACAATGACTTCCAGCACCTTAGCACCCGCATCAATCAGGCACAAGGGTCTGAAAGCCACCTCACCCGAACTCTTAGGCTTCTGGCAAAGCACCAGTCGCGCCCTCTTCCATTCTTTGGGGAATTCCCCCAACCTGATGCATTCTTCATACACCCTGCGAAATGCCTCGCAATTGCCCTTTCCCACTTCCTTCCACACTCTCGGCATGATCTGATCTGGCCCGGGCGCTTTATTCCCCTTAATGGACTTCAACGCCCCCAGCAGTTCGTCGCTGGATACCGACAGATCTTGTCGACCACCCTCCACCCTATCATACTGCCATAGGCACAACTCACTAGTTGGGAACAGCTTTCCCACCTGCTCAGCCACACTTCTTTCATCCAATTCCATTCGATCCCTAAGGCGCAGTTTACCGATAACGATCTTATACGCCTTACCCCATACATCCTGTTCGACCTCATCACACAAACCCTTCCACTTCTCCCTTTTACTCTTCGCAATCACTCTTTTCAATTCCTTTCGCGCATCCACCCACTCCTTTCTCACACTCTCCTCGCACACCCCACGCGCCCTTGTGACTCGGCGTCTGGCTCGATGGCAGCGCCTGCGGAGTTCCGCGATGTCCTGGTTCCACCAGTAGACCTCACGGCCCCGCACACCAGCCCGCCTCTTCCGGAAGGTGCGATCACAGAAATCCGCGACCGCCCCAACCAGCCCAGGCGCCCCGGCGATGTTTGCCGGGATGCAGCCTACAGCGCACAACTCCAAGCCCTCCATCTCGCCGTCATTCACCGTCCATCCATTCCCCATTCGCTCCACAGAAACTCCTACATTCCTCTTTGCATACTCAGCAACCACAAACCGTATTGTGTTGTGGTCACTGCCATTCTCGCCCTCACATACATGCCACCCTTCCATCTTTCGTGCCAAGCACCCTGACACTGCCGTAAAGTCGACAAACGACGACCCTCTAGGGCCCGAGAATGTCGGGGTGCTACCCTCATTCAGAACCACAAGCCCGTTGGCAGCAAACCAGTCTTCAAGAAGCCAACCCCTTGCGTTGGCCTCCCCTGGCCCTACCGTCGGGCACCTTGCATTCAGGTCCGCACCCAGGACCACCTCACCTCTTCTCATAATGACAGATAACTCATCCAACAACGATTCGAAGTCCGCCATTGGCAGGGCAGGGGAGCAGTATGCCGAGACGAACCACACCCCTCGTACCTCGACACACGCGTAACCCCTACCCCTGGTAACCAGTCCACAATCTTGTTTTCCGACAACCGCAACACAAGCCTTGCCCGTAAGGTCCAGTGCTACAGCCCCGGGCCTACCAGCCACATAGTTTTTATTAGGTTCCTGGCCTAATACCACCACAGCCCCTTCCTCCGTCGCTTGCTTCTCGGCCAGGTCGTGCGCCAACCTAGATTTGTTAAAATTCAGCTGTAGCACTATCATCCCTCCTCCTAACCCATTGCCACGATGTCCCGCCATTATTGATTACTTTTTTCGCCTTTTCCTGGGCCTCGGCGTTGCAGGACTTGCCGAAGGCTCCGTCATTGCATGGCCCGAGCCCATTTCACTTTTCACCCTTCTAATCGCTTTCTGGTGCTCTGGGCACCTACCCCATCCCGCCCTATGTCCGGCCGTGGCACACAGTGGACAATATTCCTCTTTACTGCATGATTTCGCATCATGCCCACTCTGTCCACACCGGTAGCATAACGCCCTCCAATCTACCTCCGCCTGGCAAGACGCCGCAAAATGGCCATAGCGCCAGCACTTATGGCATCTAATTGGGTCGACCCGGCGCTCTACCCTTGCCCTTACCATCCCAACCGTGATAAACCCTTTGTTCGTCATCCTCTTCGCCGTCTCCCCTCCAACCAGCACAACGGCAACCTTCGTCCCTTTTGGTCCATCTCTAATTCGGACCAATCGAGCCTCTTCTCCTATACAAATCTCTTTGGCAAGCACATCCTCTACCTCCTTATTGGTTACCAGGGCCTCGAGGTCCCTGAGGAACACCTCTACATTTTGATTTCTTTTCCCAACTTGCTCCCACTTCATCCCCGCCTCACCTTCTTTGGCACCCATCGCTCTGCCAATTCTCTCCACCACGCCACTATCCTTCTCCGTGACAATTAGCACTTTGCCATTATCTGTCTTTGTCATCTTCCTTACTCCATCCATTCCCTGACCTTTGAGTCTGTCTTTTATTCTCTTTAGCTTCTCCTCATACTTCCCACCTGCTTCTCCCACCACAAAAGCGTACGTATCTGTTTTCCGCTCTTTCCCACCTGCACTATCACCAAATATCCTTACCCTAACGTCCCACTTCTTTCCCAAACCCTCGCACAACCGTCTCAATTTTGGCGCTAGATCAGAAGCCACGCCCCATACCCTTACCACCGTTCCTCGTCTATCCGCAGCCTCTTCCAATACCTGATCCATTTTTGAAAAAAGGTCTGCTTTTCTGTCATTTATCCCCACCCTCGCGGCCCTCAGTGTACCTCTGAGCTCGTATTTACCTAAACCCTTTTTTACACTGGATATTCTTTCTAGGTACTCAACCTGGCGACTTTCCGTTGCCAGTTCAGGATATCTTACTAGAAAGTTGGCTTTGTGGGCCTTTCCACTACCACCCCTCTCATCCATCAGCACATCCATCTCACACCACATATCCCCTTTATCTTCCTCCGCCGTTATTCTAGCGTACCTATACTGCGCCTCACTCCAATCCATGGCTTCCCACTCAGTCCACTCATCGTACCCGTCCCATGCCTTCACTTCTCCAACCTTCCGTGTACCAATTTCCACACCACCTACCCTTTGGCTCATCAGCCATTTTTCCACTTCCTTTTCCTGGAAGTTCTGCACCACTCGCTGCAACTCCTCCGACAAGCTTTTGATCTCCACTTCTGTGTTGGCTTTCATGCTGCTTCTAAGCCGCCGGTCTATGTCGGCCAGCGCCGCAATACCTTCGACAATCAAACATCTTTCCTCGTCTTCTTTGCTATTTCCCATATCTACGAACACCTCCTCATCACCTACCTTTCCTCCACTCCATAGGTCCAACTGCTGCATCGTACAGTCCCCGCCTGTTTCCTTGCCCTCCGGAGACACCGTGTCTTCCCGCAAATCCACTACCTGGGGCGGTGAATGAGCCACTTTCCCACTTTTCTTGAAAACCCTTTCCAGAGTCACCTCGCCCACCGACAGACTACGCCACTTTTTGGCTTTGTCTATAGCTGCTTTCTCACCCATAACCGACGAAATTTTGCCTCCCCCAGAATCCATGAGGCAGCCCACTGGACAGCTATCCGTCACGCCCGTCGTTGCGCCTTGCCGGTCAACGCCACCGACAGTTGCTCCCACAGCCCTACCTTTACTACCTTTATTTTGTTTGTACTCCATAATCAATCCCACGAGTAGCGTAGGAAATATCAGTCACCTGCAGCAGAGCCCCGCAATACTACAAGAAGGCATTATTTAAACCGGAGGGCGCCCAGTCTCCGGAGTTCGCATATTAGCGACCAGTTCCAGCTCCACTGGCCATGCAGCTCTCAGCATATGCTGTTCCACCTTAGCTTAGAGGCTTTTTATTGTGGTTTTCCTCCACTTGGCCGGGCGATTAAGCCAAGCCCCCACCACCGGCTAGCAGCCAGCGAGACATGACCACATACAACTACTAGCCCATGACGGTATATCCACCCAGTAGTATCCGCTAGGTACTCTCTGGGTGGGCGCCGTTAAGCCCTCGTGCAGTACTCTAAGCCACGACACGACAGCGAGTAAAGGTAACAATGAAAGAAACACTGAATTGACAAGACACAGACTTTTTATTTCAGACAATATACACAACACTTACATAAAAAAAAAAAAAAAAAAAACAAACAAAAGACATCATGTACAATCATTACAGACATCACACGCCGATCACCATTACCCATCCACTCAACACGCAGAGGGAACAGCACCTGCAACATAAAAACAATTAACATTAACCATAGACTCACAACACAAATGGCAGATGCCCTCTACCACGGCGCCAGAGCACCGCAGCCGTTTGGCCTGGGGGTGCTTTTTTTAGTGTGGTTACCATCCCACTCGGCATTTTCTGCCCTCAGCTAGCAAGCTAGCCGATATGTCATTTGCTCTGTATTAGCCTGACCGCCCCATGAGCTGACAGAGCAAATCATATCAACTGATGCGACGTCCAGTATCCGAGGCACGCTACGTGGAAGCTCAGAGCAGGGCAGCTAACTAAGACTTTCCCATCAGCATAGCTTCAGGTACTGTCAGAGCTCACCGCCCCCGTACCTCAAACCAAACCAAACCAAACCAAACCAAACCAAACCAAACCAAACCAAACCAAACCAAACCAAACCAAACCAAACCAAACCAAACCAAACCAAACCAAACCAAACCAAACCAAACCAAACCAAACCAAACCAAACCAAACCAAACCAAACCAAACCAAACCAAACCAAACCAAACCAAACCAAACCAAACCAAACCAAACCAAACCAAACCAAACCAAACCAAACCAAACCAAACCAAACCGAATCAAACCAAACCGAACCAAACCAAACCAAATCAAACCAAACCGAACCAAACCAAACCTTTTTTTTTTTTTTTTTTTTTTTTCGGGAGGGGGAAAATGCCTGAACGCACACCGACGGCCGTGTGCGGTCCATTGATGTTGTGTGGACCGTCGGTAGTGTGGGGCTCGCACCCACTAAAAACCCCCTCGGCTGGAACCACCTTTAAAGGTATTACATCAGCCGCCGTCGACTATCCTCTATCCTTCTTCGCGCCTGCCCCTGCCAAACAAAAATAAAAACCTACCAAATATATACAAATACATACATAAATAAATAAGTACACAGACAAATAAATAAATATATATAAATGTATAAACGGACAAAACAAACAAATAATAAAACCATCCGTGATCAACACTCCATCCTAATAAATATACAAATAAATAAATAAATAAATATATATATATGTGTATAAGGACAGCACTCACAAACTAAAACCATCCGTGGTCACTGAATGCGAACCCCCAGACGCTCTTTCCCTACCATCCCTCCTCTGGCGTTCCAGGTCTCTCTCACACTTCCCTTTCATTATCCTTTCACACATACCCATCACTCCCTTCCATCCATCCTCACTCCCCAACATCAGCCTGCCCGCATTCTCCAAACACACCGATTCACCACAGCTTTCACTCGCCAATACCCTACATTCTTCATACGTCTCACATTCAAATAGGGCGTGTCGAGGAGTATCCTCAAGGGCTCCGCAGTCCAAGCAGACACTGTCTGCCCTTATCCGGAACCTCTTCAGGTACCCCCCAAACGCCCCATGCCCAGTCAAAGCTTGAGTGGAGTAGTAGTTAACACTACCCCATCCCCTATCACACCAATCCCTTACATCCGGTATCAGCACACGCGTCCACCTTTCACTCCGCTCCCATCTATCCTGCCATGCATCCATCATTCTACCATGCACCATGGCCTTCTCCCTATCACACTTCCCCATACATAACTCCCTTTCTTCCGCGGCCAGATCCAGCGGCAAAAGTCCAGCAACGACCTCCGCTGCGTCCCCCGCCACTGTTCTGTACCCACAAATCACTCCTATTGCCAAACACCTATTCACTCTGCTCAGCATCCTTCCATACTTCTGGTATCGGAGGACCCCCCTCCATACCGGAGCCGCATACAGCACTGCCGACCTGACAGCACTGCACATCAGCCTCCTCCGGGAGTCACTCGCTCCACCAGTGCGAGGCATCGCCCTCATTAAAGCGTTTGCCATAACACGCGCCTTTCCACATACATTCTGAACATGCGACGCAAATCGCATATCCTTATCCACATACACCCCTAGGTATCTCACCTCCCTTACACTCCTAATCATATTCGCACCCACATTCACCGCGATCTCAGGCACCTTTCGCCGTCCACTCAGCAGCACGACCTCGGATTTTTCCTCAGCCACCCTAAGTCCCATCCGCTCCAACTGACCTCTTACACTCTGCACGGCCGAGGACAACTTCTCTTGGAGTGCCGCCCCGCTCCGTGCCCATGCAATCACTGCCAGGTCGTCAGCATAAGCCACGATCCTGACCCCATCATCCGTCTCCATCCGTACCACACGATCATAGAAGATATTCCACAGGAGCGGTCCCAAGACCGATCCCTGCGGAATTCCACATGTCATGCCCCATTCATTTCCAAACTTGTCCACAATCACTCTGTCTTGCAAATATGACTTAACCATATCTACAAGATACCCAGACACCCCGCCAACCACAAGCGTGTCAACTATCTGCCGCCACGGCGCCTCATTGAACGCATTTCTCACGTCAATGAGAGCCATGGCGACAAAGGGCTGCCACATGATCGACTTGTCCCTGACATGCCGAACAATCTCCTGGACGTGCTGCAACGCACTCACTGTCGACCTGCCTCTGGTGAAACCAAATTGGTTAGCAGAGACAAGCCCCCTTTCACTCACTTCCTCTCTCAGTCTATCGCGCACAATGACTTCCAGCACCTTAGCACCCGCATCAATCAGGCACAAGGGTCTGAAAGCCACCTCACCCGAACTCTTAGGCTTCTGGCAAAGCACCAGTCGCGCCCTCTTCCATTCTTTGGGGAATTCCCCCAACCTGATGCATTCTTCATACACCCTGCGAAATGCCTCGCAATTGCCCTTTCCCACTTCCTTCCACACTCTCGGCATGATCTGATCTGGCCCGGGCGCTTTATTCCCCTTAATGGACTTCAACGCCCCCAGCAGTTCGTCGCTGGATACCGACAGATCTTGTCGACCACCCTCCACCCTATCATACTGCCATAGGCACAACTCACTAGTTGGGAACAGCTTTCCCACCTGCTCAGCCACACTTCTTTCATCCAATTCCATTCGATCCCTAAGGCGCAGTTTACCGATAACGATCTTATACGCCTTACCCCATACATCCTGTTCGACCTCATCACACAAACCCTTCCACTTCTCCCTTTTACTCTTCGCAATCACTCTTTTCAATTCCTTTCGCGCATCCACCCACTCCTTTCTCACACTCTCCTCGCACGCCCCACGCGCCCTTGTAACTCGGCGTCTGGCTCGATGGCAGCGCCTGCGGAGTTCCGCGATGTCCTGGTTCCACCAGTAGACCTCACGGCCCCGCACACCAGCCCGCCTCTTCCGGAAGGTGCGATCACAGAAATCCGCGACCGCCCCAACCAGCCCAGGCGCCCCGGCGATGTTTGCCGGGATGCAGCCTACAGCGCACAACTCCAAGCCCTCCATCTCGCCGTCATTCACCGTCCATCCATTCCCCATTCGCTCCACAGAAACTCCTACATTCCTCTTTGCATACTCAGCAACCACAAACCGTATTGTGTTGTGGTCACTGCCATTCTCGCCCTCACATACATGCCACCCTTCCATCTTTCGTGCCAAGCACCCTGACACTGCCGTAAAGTCGACAAACGACGACCCTCTAGGGCCCGAGAATGTCGGGGTGCTACCCTCATTCAGAACCACAAGCCCGTTGGCAGCAAACCAGTCTTCAAGAAGCCAACCCCTTGCGTTGGCCTCCCCTGGCCCTACCGTCGGGCACCTTGCATTCAGGTCCGCACCCAGGACCACCTCACCTCTTCTCATAATGACAGATAACTCATCCAACAACGATTCGAAGTCCGCCATTGGCAGGGCAGGGGAGCAGTATGCCGAGACGAACCACACCCCTCGTACCTCGACACACGCATAACCCCTACCCCTGGTAACCAGTCCACAATCTTGTTTTCCGACAACCGCAACACAAGCCTTGCCCGTAAGGTCCAGTGCTACAGCCCCGGGCCTACCAGCCACATAGTTTTTATTAGGTTCCTGGCCTAATACCACCACAGCCCCTTCCTCCGTCGCTTGCTTCTCGGCCAGGTCGTGCGCCAACCTAGATTTGTTAAAATTCAGCTGTAGCACTATCATCCCTCCTCCTAACCCATTGCCACGATGTCCCGCCATTATTGATTACTTTTTTCGCCTTTTCCTGGGCCTCGGCGTTGCAGGACTTGCCGAAGGCTCCGTCATTGCATGGCCCGAGCCCATTTCACTTTTCACCCTTCTAATCGCTTTCTGGTGCTCTGGGCACCTACCCCATCCCGCCCTATGTCCGGCCGTGGCACACAGTGGACAATATTCCTCTTTACTGCATGATTTCGCATCATGCCCACTCTGTCCACACCGGTAGCATAACGCCCTCCAATCTACCTCCTCCTGGCAAGACGCCGCAAAATGGCCATAGCGCCAGCACTTATGGCATCTAATTGGGTCGACCCGGCGCTCTACCCTTGCCCTTACCATCCCAACCGTGATAAACCCTTTGTTCGTCATCCTCTTCGCCGTCTCCCCTCCAACCAGCACAACGGCAACCTTCGTCCCTTTTGGTCCATCTCTAATTCGGACCAATCGAGCCTCTTCTCCTATACAAATCTCTTTGGCAAGCACATCCTCTACCTCCTTATTGGTTACCAGGGCCTCGAGGTCCCTGAGGAACACCTCTACATTTTGATTTCTTTTCCCAACCTGCTCCCACTTCATCCCCGCCTCACCTTCTTTGGCACCCATCGCTCTGCCAATTCTCTCCACCACGCCACTATCCTTCTCCGTGACAATTAGCACTTTGCCATTATCTGTCTTTGTCATCTTCCTTACTCCATCCATTCCCTGACCTTTGAGTCTGTCTTTTATTCTCTTTAGCTTCTCCTCATACTTCCCACCTGCTTCTCCCACCACAAAAGCGTACGTATCTGTTTTCCGCTCTTTCCCACCTGCACTATCACCAAATATCCTTACCCTAACGTCCCACTTCTTTCCCAAACCCTCGCACAACCGTCTCAATTTTGGCGCTAGATCAGAAGCCACGCCCCATACCCTTACCACCGTTCCTCGTCTATCCGCAGCCTCTTCCAATACCTGATCCATTTTTGAAAAAAGGTCTGCTTTTCTGTCATTTATCCCCACCCTCGCGGCCCTCAGTGTACCTCTGAGCTCGTATTTACCTAAACCCTTTTTTACACTGGATATTCTTTCTAGGTACTCAACCTGGCGACTTTCCGTTGCCAGTTCAGGATATCTTACTAGAAAGTTGGCTTTGTGGGCCTTTCCACTACCACCCCTCTCATCCATCAGCACATCCATCTCACACCACATATCCCCTTTATCTTCCTCCGCCGTTATTCTAGCGTACCTATACTGCGCCTCACTCCAATCCATGGCTTCCCACTCAGTCCACTCATCGTACCCGTCCCATGCCTTCACTTCTCCAACCTTCCGTGTACCAATTTCCACACCACCTACCCTTTGGCTCATCAGCCATTTTTCCACTTCCTTTTCCTGGAAGTTCTGCACCACTCGCTGCAACTCCTCCGACAAGCTTTTGATCTCCACTTCTGTGTTGGCTTTCATGCTGCTTCTAAGCCGCCGGTCTATGTCGGCCAGCGCCGCAATACCTTCGACAATCAAACATCTTTCCTCGTCTTCTTTGCTATTTCCCATATCTACGAACACCTCCTCATCACCTACCTTTCCTCCACTCCATAGGTCCAACTGCTGCATCGTACAGTCCCCGCCTGTTTCCTTGCCCTCCGGAGACACCGTGTCTTCCCGCAAATCCACTACCTGGGGCGGTGAATGAGCCACTTTCCCACTTTTCTTGAAAACCCTTTCCAGAGTCACCTCGCCCACCGACAGACTACGCCACTTTTTGGCTTTGTCTATAGCTGCTTTCTCACCCATAACCGACGAAATTTTGCCTCCCCCAGAATCCATGAGGCAGCCCACTGGACAGCTATCCGTCACGCCCGTCGTTGCGCCTTGCCGGTCAACGCCACCGACAGTTGCTCCCACAGCCCTACCTTTACTACCTTTATTTTGTTTGTACTCCATAATCAATCCCACGAGTAGCGTAGGAAATATCAGTCACCTGCAGCAGAGCCCCGCAATACTACAAGAAGGCATTATTTAAACCGGAGGGCGCCCAGTCTCCGGAGTTCGCATATTAGCGACCAGTTCCAGCTCCACTGGCCATGCAGCTCTCAGCATATGCTGTTCCACCTTAGCTTAGAGGCTTTTTTATTGTGGTTTTCCTCCACTTGGCCGGGCGATTAAGCCAAGCCCCCACCACCGGCTAGCAGCCAGCGAGACATGACCACATACAACTACTAGCCCATGACGGTATATCCACCCAGTAGTATCCGCTAGGTACTCTCTGGGTGGGCGCCGTTAAGCCCTCGTGCAGTACTCTAAGCCACGACACGACAGCGAGTAAAGGTAACAATGAAAGAAACACTGAATTTGACAAGACACAGACTTTTTATTTCAGACAATATACACAACACTTACATAAAAAAAAACAAACAAAAGACATCATGTACAATCATTACAGACATCACACGCCGATCACCATTACCCATCCACTCAACACGCAGAGGGAACAGCACCTGCAACATAAAAACAATTAACATTAACCATAGACTCACAACACAAATGGCAGATGCCCTCTACCACGGCGCCAGAGCACCGCAGCCGTTTGGCCTGGGGGTGCTTTTTTTAGTGTGGTTACCATCCCACTCGGCATTTTCTGCCCTCAGCTAGCAAGCTAGCCGATATGTCATTTGCTCTGTATTAGCCTGACCGCCCCATGAGCTGACAGAGCAAATCATATCAACTGATGCGACGTCCAGTATCCGAGGCACGCTACGTGGAAGCTCAGAGCAGGGCAGCTAACTAAGACTTTCCCATCAGCATAGCTTCAGGTACTGTCAGAGCTCACCGCCCCCGTACCTCAAACCAAACCAAACCAAACCAAACCAAACCAAACCAAACCAAACCAAACCAAACCAAACCAAACCAAACCAAACCAAACCAAACCTTTTTTTTTTTTTTTTTTTTTTTTTTTTTCGGGAGGGGGAAAATGCCTGAACGCACACCGACGGCCGTGTGCGGTCCATTGATGTTGTGTGGACCGTCGGTAGTGTGGGGCTCGCACCCACTAAAAACCCCCTCGGCTGGAACCACCTTTAAAGGTATTACATCAGCCGCCGTCGACTATCCTCTATCCTTCTTCGCGCCTGTCCTTGCCATCCTGCAATTCCAAACCGCCCAAAACAAAAAACCTACCCAATATATACAACTAAATATATAAATAAATAAGTACATAAATAAATAAATAAATATATATAAATGTATAAACGGACAAAACAAACAAATAATAAAACCATCCGTGATCAACACTCCATCCTAATAAATATACAAATAAATAAATAAATAAATATATATATATGTGTATAAGGACAGCACTCACAAACTAAAACCATCCGTGGTCACTGAATGCGAACCCCCAGACGCTCTTTCCCTACCATCCCTCCTCTGGCGTTCCAGGTCTCTCTCACACTTCCCTTTCATTATCCTTTCACACATACCCATCACTCCCCTCCATCCATCCTCACTCCCCAACATCAGCCTGCCCGCATTCTCCAAACACACCGATTCACCACAGCTTTCACTCGCCAATACCCTACATTCTTCATACGTCTCACATTCAAATAGGGCGTGTCGAGGAGTATCCTCAAGGGCTCCGCAGTCCAAGCAGACACTGTCTGCCCTTATCCGGAACCTCTTCAGGTACCCCCCAAACGCCCCATGCCCAGTCAAAGCTTGAGTGGAGTAGTAGTTAACACTACCCCATCCCCTATCACACCAATCCCTTACATCCGGTATCAGCACACGCGTCCACCTTTCACTCCGCTCCCATCTATCCTGCCATGCATCCATCATTCTACCATGCACCATGGCCTTCTCCCTATCACACTTCCCCATACATAACTCCCTTTCTTCCGCGGCCAGATCCAGCGGCAAAAGTCCAGCAACGACCTCCGCTGCGTCCCCCGCCACTGTTCTGTACCCACAAATCACTCCTATTGCCAAACACCTATTCACTCTGCTCAGCATCCTTCCATACTTCTGGTATCGGAGGACCCCCCTCCATACCGGAGCCGCATACAGCACTGCCGACCTGACAGCACTGCACATCAGCCTCCTCCGGGAGTCACTCGCTCCACCAGTGCGAGGCATCGCCCTCATTAAAGCGTTTGCCATAACACGCGCCTTTCCACATACATTCTGAACATGCGACGCAAATCGCATATCCTTATCCACATACACCCCTAGGTATCTCACCTCCCTTACACTCCTAATCATATTCGCACCCACATTCACCGCGATCTCAGGCACCTTTCGCCGTCCACTCAGCAGCACGACCTCGGATTTTTCCTCAGCCACCCTAAGTCCCATCCGCTCCAACTGACCTCTTACACTCTGCACGGCCGAGGACAACTTCTCTTGGAGTGCCGCCCCGCTCCGTGCCCATGCAATCACTGCCAGGTCGTCAGCATAAGCCACGATCCTGACCCCATCATCCGTCTCCATCCGTACCACACGATCATAGAAGATATTCCACAGGAGCGGTCCCAAGACCGATCCCTGCGGAATTCCACATGTCATGCCCCATTCATTTCCAAACTTGTCCACAATCACTCTGTCTTGCAAATATGACTTAACCATATCTACAAGATACCCAGACACCCCGCCAACCACAAGCGTGTCAACTATCTGCCGCCACGGCGCCTCATTGAACGCATTTCTCACGTCAATGAGAGCCATGGCGACAAAGGGCTGCCACATGATCGACTTGTCCCTGACATGCCGAACAATCTCCTGGACGTGCTGCAACGCACTCACTGTCGACCTGCCTCTGGTGAAACCAAATTGGTTAGCAGAGACAAGCCCCCTTTCACTCACTTCCTCTCTCAGTCTATCGCGCACAATGACTTCCAGCACCTTAGCACCCGCATCAATCAGGCACAAGGGTCTGAAAGCCACCTCACCCGAACTCTTAGGCTTCTGGCAAAGCACCAGTCGCGCCCTCTTCCATTCTTTGGGGAATTCCCCCAACCTGATGCATTCTTCATACACCCTGCGAAATGCCTCGCAATTGCCCTTTCCCACTTCCTTCCACACTCTCGGCATGATCTGATCTGGCCCGGGCGCTTTATTCCCCTTAATGGACTTCAACGCCCCCAGCAGTTCGTCGCTGGATACCGACAGATCTTGTCGACCACCCTCCACCCTATCATACTGCCATAGGCACAACTCACTAGTTGGGAACAGCTTTCCCACCTGCTCAGCCACACTTCTTTCATCCAATTCCATTCGATCCCTAAGGCGCAGTTTACCGATAACGATCTTATACGCCTTACCCCATACATCCTGTTCGACCTCATCACACAAACCCTTCCACTTCTCCCTTTTACTCTTCGCAATCACTCTTTTCAATTCCTTTCGCGCATCCACCCACTCCTTTCTCACACTCTCCTCGCACACCCCACGCGCCCTTGTGACTCGGCGTCTGGCTCGATGGCAGCGCCTGCGGAGTTCCGCGATGTCCTGGTTCCACCAGTAGACCTCACGGCCCCGCACACCAGCCCGCCTCTTCCGGAAGGTGCGATCACAGAAATCCGCGACCGCCCCAACCAGCCCAGGCGCCCCGGCGATGTTTGCCGGGATGCAGCCTACAGCGCACAACTCCAAGCCCTCCATCTCGCCGTCATTCACCGTCCATCCATTCCCCATTCGCTCCACGGAAACTCCTACATTCCTCTTTGCATACTCAGCAACCACAAACCGTATTGTGTTGTGGTCACTGCCATTCTCGCCCTCACATACATGCCACCCTTCCATCTTTCGTGCCAAGCACCCTGACACTGCCGTAAAGTCGACAAACGACGACCCTCTAGGGCCCGAGAATGTCGGGGTGCTACCCTCATTCAGAACCACAAGCCCGTTGGCAGCAAACCAGTCTTCAAGAAGCCAACCCCTTGCGTTGGCCTCCCCTGGCCCTACCGTCGGGCACCTTGCATTCAGGTCCGCACCCAGGACCACCTCACCTCTTCTCATAATGACAGATAACTCATCCAACAACGATTCGAAGTCCGCCATTGGCAGGGCAGGGGAGCAGTATGCCGAGACGAACCACACCCCTCGTACCTCGACACACGCGTAACCCCTACCCCTGGTAACCGTTCCACACTCTTGTTGGCCCACAACCGCAACACAAGCCTTGCCCGTAAGGTCCAGTGCTACAGCCCCGGGCCTACCAGCCACATAGTTAACATTAGGCTCCTGGCCCAGTACCACCACAGCCCCTACCTCCGTGGCTTGTTTCTGGACCAGGTCGTGCGCCAGCCGTGACTTATTATGGTTCAACTGAAGAACCACCATACCTCCTCCTAACCCATTGCCACGTTGTCCCGCCATTAATAATTACTTTTTTACGCTTTTTTCCGGGCCGCCCAGACCGAAGCTAGGCGGCAGCACATTGGCCCCGCCTCCCACCTCTTCCCCCATTTTCAATCGCTTCCTAGCGCCACGCGAGGGACCCCTCTTGGTTTCCGTCGCGCGTACCTCGTTCCCATCCCCCTGAGATTTCTCCCTTGCCAACTTGCTCTTATCCTTCAGCTCGCGGACCGCTTTACGGAAGCTAGGGCATCTCCCCCACCCTGCTCTGTGCCCTTTCTGCTCACATACTGGGCAGTATTCCTCCTCACTGCAGCCCTTAGCTGCGTGTCCCTCATTCCCACACTTAAAACACCTCCCAGCCATCTCCCTCCCCTTACACTCTTTCGCCCAATGTCCATAGCCCCAGCATCTGTTACAGCGCTGCGGCTCCACTTTCTCCTCAACCCTTGCCCTAATCATCCCAACTCTAACGTACTTTTCACAGAGCATTCTAGCTGCTACCGGTGAGCTCACCGTCACCGTGGCAACTTTGGTGCCTTTGGGCCCATCAGCTATATGCTCCACCACCCCTTTCCCCCCCGTCTCTCTGACAAGCGCCTCCCTAATCTCTGCCCCCGTAACAAGAGCATCCAAATCCCTCAGGAATATCTTGCAGCTCTTGTCAGCTCCCACCTGCGCCCACGTAAGCTTTCCTTCAGTCTCCGCCCCCGTTCTGTCCAGAGCCTTAGCTATACCACTTTTAGTCCCCTCTGTCCTGTCAGTAACTATAAGGACCTTGCCATTGCCAGCTCTTTCCAATTTCTTGACCCCATCGATGCCTTGCGTTTTAAGTCGAGCTTTAACCCCTCTTAACACGTCCTCGTAAGAGGCTGCAGCACCCTCCACTACAAAAGCATATGTTTGCTTCTTCCCCTCGCTTTCTCCGCCTTCTTCTACTATACGCACTGCTATTGCCTCTTGCGCTAGCAGTCCCTCTACACACCGCCTCAATTTCCCAGTCATTTCCGGACGTGCCCCTCTCACAATCATGTGCGCCACCCCATCGCGTTTCGCCATCTCCACCAGCGCCTCCAGCTTAGTATACACGTCCCTACCCCAATCCCTAACCACCACCTTAGCAGCTCGCTTCTCAACAAGTACGTCCTCTTGTCCCGTCTGCTTTATCCTACTTACCCGCTCAATATAGGCGACCTCCGCGCTGGCCCCTTCAAACTCTGGATACTCCCTAACAAAAGCCGCTACATTAGCAGCCGAAGCACTCCAGCCCCGTCGATCATCAATCATCACATCCATTTCCCCTGGACTGACTTCCGCCGGCTTCCTTACAACCCGGGTATGCAAGTATCGCGCCCCCCTCCAATCCCTCATCTCCCACTCCTGCCATTCCTCGTAGCAATCCCATTTTTTTATTTCCTCAACCCTAAATCTGTCATCCGGTCCTCTCCCAGCCCCATCATCCACCTCTTTCCGTTGCAGCCAGTCACCTATATCTGGATCTCGAAGCTTCTCAACAACTCGCCTCAGCTCCTCCGCAATCCCCTTAATCACATTTTCGGTATGCGGCCGCACGAAAGCTCGCAACTTGCCTTCAATCGTTGCAAGCACACTAATGTTCTGACTAAGAGAACACGCCTCCACTGACCCTTGTGCAGCCCCTTCACTGCACTCCGCAAGCCTCTTAGTGGCCTGACCACTCTTAACAACAGCTGCCCCGTCGCGTCGCCCCGCGCCAGTCCCAACGAGTACTGGACTAACTACCTCACCAACCCCACCATAGACAGGACTCGGACAGTCCTCCGCCTCAACTACTCCAGCCGCCCACGATTTACTCCGTCCCACCGCCTTTGGAGGCGACCTGGAAATTTTGGCAGACCTCATGAATGGGTCGAGACCCTTCTCAATTCCAGCTCCCTGCCCCAATGCTTCCGCACCGGAACCCTCTAGTCCACTACATTTAAAGTTTTTTGAATCCATACACAATCCCACGAGCAGCGTAGGAAGTATTAGTCGCCTGCAGCAGAGCCCCGCAGTACTGCAGGAAGGCATTATTTAAACCGGAGGGCGCCCAGTCTCCGGAGTTCGCATATTAGCGACCAGTTCCAGCTCCACTGGCCATGCAGCTCTCAGCATATGCTGTTCCACCTTAGCTTAGAGGCTTTTTATTGTGGTTTTCCTCCACTTAGCCGGGCGATTAAGCCAAGCCCCCACCACCGGCTAGCAGCCAGCGAGACATGACCACATACAACTGCTGACCCATGACGGTATATCCACCCAGTAGTATCCGCTAGGCACTCTCTGGGTGGGCGCCGTTAAGACCTCGTGCAGTACTCTAAGCCACGACACGACAGCGAGTAAAGGTAACAATGAATAAAACACTGAAATGACAAGACACAGACTTTTTTATTTCAGACAACATACACAGCACTTACATAAAAAACATCATGTACAAAACATAACAGACGTCACACGCCGATCACCATTACCCATCCACTCAACACGCGGAGGGAACAGCACCTGCAACATAAAACAATTAACATTAATCAAGGACGAACAAAACAAATGGCAGATACCCTCTACCACGGCGCCAGAGCACCGCAGCCGTTTGGCCTGGGGGTACTTTTTTAGTGTGGTTACCATCCCACTCGGCATTTTTCAGCCCTCAGCTAGCAAGCTAGCCGATATGTCATTTGCTCTGTATTAGCCTGACCGCCCCATGAGCTGAAAGAGCAAATCATATCAACTGATGCGGCGTCCAGTATCCGAGGCACGCTACGTGGAAGCTCAGAGCAGGGCAGCTAACTAAGACTTTCCCATCAGCATAGCTTCAGGTACTGTCAGAGCACACCGCCCCCGTACCTCAAACCAAACCAAACCAAACCAAACCAAACCAAACCAAACCAAACCAAACCAAACCAAACCAAACCAAACCAAACCAAACCAAACCAAACCAAACCAAACCAAACCAAACCAAACCAAACCAAACCAAACCAAACCAAACCAAACCAAACCAAACCAAACCTTTTTTTTTTTTTTTTTTTTTTTCGGGAGGGGGAAAATGCCTGAACGCACACCGACGGCCGTGTGCGGTCCATTGCTGTTGTGTGGACCGTCGGTAGTGTAGGGCTCGCACCCACTAAAAACCCCCTCGGCTGGAACCACCTTCAAAGGTATTACTTCAGCCGCCGTCAAACTATCCTCTATCCTTCTTCGCGCCTGTCCTTGCCATCCTGCAATTCCAAACCGCCCAAAACAAAAAACCTACCCAATATATACAACTAAATATATAAATAAATAAGTACATAAATAAATAAATAAATATATATAAATGTATAAACGGACAAAACAACCAAATAATAAAACCATCCGTGATCAACACTCCATCCTAATAAATATACAAATAAATAAATAAATAAATAACCAAACCAAACCAAACCAAACCAAACCAAACCAAACCAAACCAAACCAAACCAAACCAAACCAAACCAAACCAAACCAAACCAAACCAAACCAAACCAAACCAAACCAAACCAAACCAAACCAAACCAAACCAAACCAAACCAAACCAAACCAAACCAAACCAAACCAAACCAAACCGAATCAAACCAAACCGAACCAAACCAAACCAAATCAAACCAAACCGAACCAAACCAAACCTTTTTTTTTTTTTTTTTTTTTTTTCGGGAGGGGGAAAATGCCTGAACGCACACCGACGGCCGTGTGCGGTCCATTGATGTTGTGTGGACCGTCGGTAGTGTGGGGCTCGCACCCACTAAAAACCCCCTCGGCTGGAACCACCTTTAAAGGTATTACATCAGCCGCCGTCGACTATCCTCTATCCTTCTCCGCGCCTGTCCTTGCCAAACAAAAAAAAACCTACCAAATATATACAAATACATACATAAATAAATAAGTACACAGACAAATAAATAAATATATATAAATGTATAAACGGACAAAACAAACAAATAATAAAACCATCCGTGATCAACACTCCATCCTAATAAATATACAAATAAATAAATAAATAAATATATATATATGTGTATAAGGACAGCACTCACAAACTAAAACCATCCGTGGTCACTGAATGCGAACCCCCAGACGCTCTTTCCCTACCATCCCTCCTCTGGCGTTCCAGGTCTCTCTCACACTTCCCTTTCATTATCCTTTCACACATACCCATCACTCCCTTCCATCCATCCTCACTCCCCAACATCAGCCTGCCCGCATTCTCCAAACACACCGATTCACCACAGCTTTCACTCGCCAATACCCTACATTCTTCATACGTCTCACATTCAAATAGGGCGTGTCGAGGAGTATCCTCAAGGGCTCCGCAGTCCAAGCAGACACTGTCTGCCCTTATCCGGAACCTCTTCAGGTACCCCCCAAACGCCCCATGCCCAGTCAAAGCTTGAGTGGAGTAGTAGTTAACACTACCCCATCCCCTATCACACCAATCCCTTACATCCGGTATCAGCACACGCGTCCACCTTTCACTCCGCTCCCATCTATCCTGCCATGCATCCATCATTCTACCATGCACCATGGCCTTCTCCCTATCACACTTCCCCATACATAACTCCCTTTCTTCCGCGGCCAGATCCAGCGGCAAAAGTCCAGCAACGACCTCCGCTGCGTCCCCCGCCACTGTTCTGTACCCACAAATCACTCCTATTGCCAAACACCTATTCACACTGCTCAGCATCCTTCCATACTTCTGGTATCGGAGGACCCCCCTCCATACCGGAGCCGCATACAGCACTGCCGACCTGACAGCACTGCACATCAGCCTCCTCCGGGAGTCACTCGCTCCACCAGTGCGAGGCATCGCCCTCATCAAAGCGTTTGCCATAACACGCGCCTTTCCACATACATTCTGAACATGCGACGCAAATCGCATATCCTTATCCACATACACCCCTAGGTATCTCACCTCCCTTACACTCCTAATCATATTCGCACCCACATTCACCGCGATCTCAGGCACCTTTCGCCGTCCACTCAGCAGCACGACCTCGGATTTTTCCTCAGCCACCCTAAGTCCCATCCGCTCCAACTGACCTCTTACACTCTGCACGGCCGAGGACAACTTCTCTTGGAGTGCCGCCCCGCTCCGTGCCCATGCAATCACTGCCAGGTCGTCAGCATAAGCCACGATCCTGACCCCATCATCCATCTCCATCCGTACCACACGATCATAGAAGATATTCCACAGGAGCGGTCCCAAGACCGATCCCTGCGGAATTCCACATGTCATGCCCCATTCATTTCCAAACTTGTCCACAATCACTCTGTCTTGCAAATATGACTTAACCATATCTACAAGATACCCAGACACCCCGCCAACCACAAGCGTGTCAACTATCTGCCGCCACGGCGCCTCATTGAACGCATTTCTCACGTCAATGAGAGCCATGGCGACAAAGGGCTGCCACATGATCGACTTGTCCCTGACATACCGAACAATCTCCTGGACGTGCTGCAACGCACTCACTGTCGACCTGCCTCTGGTGAAACCAAATTGGTTAGCAGAGACAAGCCCCCTTTCACTCACTTCGTCTCTCAGTCTATCGCGCACAATGACTTCCAGCACCTTAGCACCCGCATCAATCAGGCACAAGGGTCTGAAAGCCACCTCACCCGAACTCTTAGGCTTCTGGCAAAGCACCAGTCGCGCCCTCTTCCATTCTTTGGGGAATTCCCCCAACCTGATGCATTCTTCATACACCCTGCGAAATGCCTCGCAATTACCCTTTCCCACTTCCTTCCACACTCTCGGCATGATCTGATCTGGCCCGGGCGCTTTATTCCCCTTAATGGACTTCAACGCCCCCAGCAGTTCGTCGCTGGATACCGACAGATCTTGTCGACCACCCTCCACCCTATCATACTGCCATAAACACAACTCACTAGTTGGGAACAGCTTTCCCACCTGCTCAGCCACACTTCTTTCATCCAATTCCATTCGATCCCTAAGGCGCAGTTTACCGATAACGATCTTATACGCCTTACCCCATACATCCTGTTCGACCTCATCACACAAACCCTTCCACTTCTCCCTTTTACTCTTCGCAATCACTCTTTTCAATTCCTTTCGCGCATCCACCCACTCCTTTCTCACACTCTCCTCGCACGCCCCACGCGCCCTTGTAACTCGGCGTCTGGCTCGATGGCAGCGCCTGCGGAGTTCCGCGATGTCCTGGTTCCACCAGTAGACCTCACGGCCCCGCACACCAGCCCGCCTCTTCCGGAAGGTGCGATCACAGAAATCCGCGACCGCCCCAACCAGCCCAGGCGCCCCGGCGATGTTTTCCGGGATGCAGCCTACAGCGCACAACTCCAAGCCCTCCATCTCGCCGTCATTCACCGTCCATCCATTCCCCATTCTCTCCACAGAAACTCCTGCATTCCTCTTTGCATACTCAGCAACCACAAACCGTATTGTGTTGTGGTCACTGCCATTCTCGCCCTCACACACATGCCACCCTTCCATCTTTCGTGCCAAGCACCCCGACACTGCCGTAAAGTCGACAAACGACGACCCTCTCGGGCCCGAGAATGTCGGGGTGCTACCCTCATTCAGAACCACAAGCCCGTTGGCAGCAAACCAGTCTTCAAGAAGCCAACCCCTTGCGTTGGCCTCCCCTGGCCCTACCGTCGGGCACCTTGCATTCAGGTCCGCACCCAGGACCACCTCACCTCTTCTCATAATGACAGATAACTCATCCAACAACGATTCGAAGTCCGCCATTGGCAGGGCAGGGGAGCAGTATGCCGAGACGAACCACACCCCTCGTACCTCGACACACGCGTAACCCCTACCCCTGGTAACCAGTCCACAATCTTGTTTTCCGACAACCGCAACACAAGCCTTGCCCGTAAGGTCCAGTGCTACAGCCCCGGGCCTACCAGCCACATAGTTTTTATTAGGTTCCTGGCCTAATACCACCACAGCCCCTTCCTCCGTCGCTTGCTTCTCGGCCAGGTCGTGCGCCAACCTAGATTTGTTAAAATTCAGCTGTAGCACTATCATCCCTCCTCCTAACCCATTGCCACGATGTCCCGCCATTATTGATTACTTTTTTCGCCTTTTCCTGGGCCTCGGCGTTGCAGGACTTGCCGAAGGCTCCGTCATTGCATGGCCCGAGCCCATTTCACTTTTCACCCTTCTAATCGCTTTCTGGTGCTCTGGGCACCTACCCCATCCCGCCCTATGTCCGGCCGTGGCACACAGTGGACAATATTCCTCTTTACTGCATGATTTCGCATCATGCCCACTCTGTCCACACCGGTAGCATAACGCCCTCCAATCTACCTCCGCCTGGCAAGACGCCGCAAAATGGCCATAGCGCCAGCACTTATGGCATCTAATTGGGTCGACCCGGCGCTCTACCCTTGCCCTTACCATCCCAACCGTGATAAACCCTTTGTTCGTCATCCTCTTCGCCGTCTCCCCTCCAACCAGCACAACGGCAATCTTCGTCCCTTTTGGTCCATCTCTAATTCGGACCAATCGAGCCTCTTCTCCTATACAAATCTCTTTGGCAAGCACATCCTCTACCTCCTTATTGGTTACCAGGGCCTCGAGGTCCCTGAGGAACACCTCTACATTTTGATTTCTTTTCCCAACCTGCTCCCACTTCATCCCCGCCTCACCTTCTTTGGCACCCATCGCTCTGCCAATTCTCTCCACCACGCCACTATCCTTCTCCGTGACAATTAGCACTTTGCCATTATCTGTCTTTGTCATCTTCCTTACTCCATCCATTCCCTGACCTTTGAGTCTGTCTTTTATTCTCTTTAGCTTCTCCTCATACTTCCCACCTGCTTCTCCCACCACAAAAGCGTACGTATCTGTTTTCCGCTCTTTCCCACCTGCACTATCACCAAATATCCTTACCCTAACGTCCCACTTCTTTCCCAAACCCTCGCACAACCGTCTCAATTTTGGCGCTAGATCAGAAGCCACGCCCCATACCCTTACCACCGTTCCTCGTCTATCCGCAGCCTCTTCCAATACCTGATCCATTTTTGAAAAAAGGTCTGCTTTTCTGTCATTTATCCCCACCCTCGCGGCCCTCAGTGTACCTCTGAGCTCGTATTTACCTAAACCCTTTTTTACACTGGATATTCTTTCTAGGTACTCAACCTGGCGACTTTCCGTTGCCAGTTCAGGATATCTTACTAGAAAGTTGGCTTTGTGGGCCTTTCCACTACCACCCCTCTCATCCATCAGCACATCCATCTCACACCACATATCCCCTTTATCTTCCTCCGCCGTTATTCTAGCGTACCTATACTGCGCCTCACTCCAATCCATGGCTTCCCACTCAGTCCACTCATCGTACCCGTCCCATGCCTTCACTTCTCCAACCTTCCGTGTACAAATTTCCACACCACCTGCCTTTTGGCTCATCAGCCATTTTTCCACTTCCTTTTCTTGGAAGTTCTGCACCACTCGCTGCAACTCCTCCGACAAGCTTTTGATCTCCACTTCTGTGTTGGCTTTCATGCTGCTTCTAAGCCGCCGGTCTATGTCGGCCAGCGCCGCAATACCTTCGACAATCAAACATCTTTCCTCGTCTTCTTTGCTATTTCCCATATCTACGAACACCTCCTCATCACCTACCTTTCCTCCACTCCATAGGTCCAACTGCTGCATCGTACAGTCCCCGCCTGTTTCCTTGCCCTCCGGAGACACCGTGTCTTCCCGCAAATCCACTACCTGGGGCGGTGAATGAGCCACTTTCCCACTTTTCTTGAAAACCCTTTCCAGAGTCACCTCGCCCACCGACAGACTACGCCACTTTTTGGCTTTGTCTATGAACCAAACCAAACCAAACCAAACCGAACCAAACCTTTTTTTTTTTTTTTTTTTTTTATCGAGGAGAAAATCTTCAAAAGACGCTTCAGCCCCCCTCTGTTTGGGCTGGCTGTGCAGGATTCACCGAAAGTGTCGGCCACAGTCCCCCACCAACGCCGGGAACTGCGTCCGAGACCCCCCATGCCTACCTGCTAAAAACTCCCCGCTTCTCCCACGGTGTTATCGCAGCTCGGCGGGAACCGCCTTGAGCATTACTTCCGCCGAGCCACAGGAGGAAACTTCCACCTGCTCCAAAACAAAACTAACATTAACACCACATGCCGGAAAAGGCCAGCTAAAAACACATACCTAAAACTTAACATCACATGCCGGAAAAGACCAGCTAAAAACACATACCTAAAAACTTAACATCACATGCCGGAAAAAGCCAGCTAAAAACACATACCTAAAATTTAACATCACATGCCGGAAAAGGCCAGCTAAAAACACATACATAAAAACCAACATCGCATACCGGAATAGACCCGTTATGCTTATCCCCAAAACATATAACAACCAGCACGCCAGCCAAATACCTAATATCACCCATCAGGGGAACCCGCTCTTTCTCTTCTCCTCTCCTCGTCACACTTCCTCCTCATGATCCTCCTTAGCATCAGGAAGACTCCCTCACATGCCTCCCTACCACTCATTATTATGTCCCCCACACTATCTCTCTCAATCACACATCCAACCCATCGCTGCGCATCCATCCTCTCTCCCACAAAAGCCACACAACCAAATATTGTGTGTTCCGGGTCGTCATACTCCCCACAAAACCAACAATCCGCGTTTTCCGCCCTCCCAATACCCATCAGATACGTCCCAAAGACCCCATGCCCAGAGATAGCCTGAGTGACATGGTAATCTATCTCCCCCCAGGGCCTCTCCATCCACCACGCCACATCCTTTATAAAGGTTTTGCACCATCCGGTTGCCGCATCCCATTCCGACTGCCATTCCTCCTTCATCTCCCCTCTTATTCTAATTCTGTTTACCCCCCCTTCCCTGTACACCCTAACCCGCTCTTTAACAGCCAACCGGATGGGCAGCATCCCCGAAATGCCTTCTATCACCATCGTTGCCACCGTCCTGTAGGCCCCACTGACCATCAACAGGACCTTTCTCCACACTCCCTGGAGCTTATTCATATGCAGCTCATACCGCAGTACACCATCCCACGCTGGAATGGCATACAGCAGTACTGACTGCACAACCGCTGCCAAGACCTTCCGCCTTTCGTACCTTGGCCCCCCCACTCTCGGCATAATTCTGCCCAGCATCATGCCACATCTCCTTGCTTTTTCGCATGCCTCCCCCACATTCCTCCTCATAGCCATCTCCTCGTCTATCCACACCCCAAGATATTTAAGTGCAGCCACGTTTGCCACCTCGTGATTCCCAACCATAATTCGCAGATCCAATCCCATCCTCCTCATCCTCCTACCGCCCACCAAGATAACCAATCCCGTCTTATGCGGCGCCACCTTCACCCCCATACTGCGCAACTTCCTGGTCACCTTCCTTACAGCTTGCTGCGTCTTTTCCTTTAAATTTCCCGGATCTCTCCCCACTACCACCAGAGCCAGGTCATCAGCAAATGCCACCCTCGTGACACCCTCCTCCATCGGCATTTCCAGCACTTCATTATAAAATAGGTTCCACAGCGTCGGCCCCAGTACCGAACCCTGCGGAACCCCTGCCTTGACAGGCACTATGTCCCCGCCCGGAAGGATTATTTTTCTATCGCTCAAATATGAGCCCACCATCCTTCGCAGCTCTGAATTCACACCCATTCTGTCCAGAGCTGCCATTATTCCCACCCAAGGAACAACATTAAAAGCATTTACAACATCCAGGGTTACCATGGCACAGTAGCCCCTTCTGTTGCTAGGCTTCACCTTAACCTCCTCCACTACCTCCCTCACCTTATTAATGGCCCCAATCACCGACCTTCCCTTCCGAAAGCCAAATTGGTTATTATCAAGTAGCCCCTTGGCATTAATTTCTGCCTCCAGCCTTCCCTTGACAATTGCCTCCCACAGCTTGGCCATTGAATCCAGAAGACACAATGGCCTATATGTTACCTCCCCTTGGTCATTCCGTCCCGGTTTGGGCACCAACACCACTCTGGCCGTCTTCCACATACGTGGTAATCCCTTGACTCGGCACTCGTTCATAATCGACGTGAACAGCCCAGCATTTCCAACAACCAACTCTTTAACGACCGCTACCGGTATCCCATCTGGACCTGGCGCCTTGCCAGATTTAAGTGCGCCCACAGCCATCCTCACCTCATCTTCCCTAATCCGCTCTCCTACTTCCCCCTCCCCCAACCCTTGCTCTTGGATCACAAGGTCCCCTGTCCCAACCTCAAATAACGCTTCTATTTGCTTCCTTAGCTCTTGGTCATCCAACATAACCCCCCTCCTTACTTCCAGCTTTCCCACCACTATCTGATATGCTTTACCCCAGATGTTCGTATTAAGCTCCTCCAGAATCTCCTTCCACTTCCCCACCTTGCTCCTCCTTATCTCCAGCTTCAACACTTTCCTGCTCTCCTTATATTCTGCTGCATACAAAAACTGCATTTCTGCATCTGTTCTACCTCTCCTGCTCCTCTGCCACCTCCGCCTCAATCTATTACACTCCACGCGGGCTCTCGCCACTTGTTCTGTCCACCAGTATACTTTCCTTTTCCCTCTTGGCGCCATTTTTTTCCTGGTGAACCATATATCACATATTCTCCCAAGCCACCTTACAACCTCCGCCGCCGCAGGAATTTTATGCTCACCCAACAGCTCCACCCTCGCTTCCAAGAACAGTTTCCACTGCGCTCTCGTCCACCGCCAGCCTCGTGTCTCTGTACGTCCACAATTGCTTGTCGTGGACACCAGGTTAACTTTGATCGTGTTATGATCGCTGCCGTTTTCCTCAGAAGCATCCACCTTCCAGCCCTCCAGCCTACTACTTATCGCTTGGGTGGCCAAGGTCACATCAATTAACGATGAGCCCCTAGCCCCCTCAAACGTAGGGCAACTTCCCTGGTTGACCACAACCAGCCCATTTGCCCACACCCACTCCTCTAGAGCCTCACCCCGACAATTCCTAGTATTTGAGCCAAAAATAGGCGACTTAGCATTAAAGTCACCGCCAATAACCACCCCCATTCCTATCCCATCCATATATCTCTGCAACCAATCCAATAGCTGCAGAAAATTCCCCATTTCCCCATTGGGAGAAAAATACACGGAAATAAAAACACACTCTCCAACATCCACACACACAAAACCACTACCACTATGTACACGTCGAACATTTAAATTTGTATATATAAAACTATCACAATTTAAATCACAGACAAAGTTTCTACCCTTAGCCAAAATTTTGTTTGGCTCCTGCCCCAACACCACAAATCTGTCCACTACCATTGTACTTTTGTACATCAGATCATGAGCCACCCTACTTCTATTATGGTTCAGTTGATATATTGTCACTGCCATCCTCCCCCGTGACCCCTGCATCATTGCTCTAGCAGCCATGGGGGTGCCTTTCCTTGTCCCTCCACCCCTTGTCGTTCGCCATTTCCTGAGGCTGCCAAGCCTTTCGGCTTCACCCCCATTTTGCCCAGTGCCCTCCGGTGTTTCTCCTGCCTCAGGGCTTCCTTAAACGCCCCACATCTCCCCCATCCCGCCCTATGCCCCTTCTGTTCGCAGACTGGGCAGCACTCCTCCTCCTTACATTGATTTGCCTTGTGCCCTGTCTGTCCACATCTGAAGCACCTATCACTCAAGTCTTGGCCTTCACAATTCCTTGAAAGGTGGCCATAGCGCCAACACCTGTTGCACCTAACTACCTCCACCATTTCCTCCACCCTAGCCCTCACCAAGCCTACCTTCACGTACCCTTTCTCTATCAACGCCGCTGCGGCCTGTTTTGCCGCAGTCACCATCGCTACCTTGGTCCCCCTAGGACCCTCACTCAGCCTATCAACAACCACCTTACCTCCATCCTTCACTTCAGCCGCCAGAGCCTGCTCCACCTCCTTCCCCTCCGCCAACGCATCCAAATCCCGTACCCACAGTCTTCGTGACTTTACCCCCCCAACTTGCGTCCACTTAATGGCCTCCTCCTGATCTGCCGCCTCTAAGGCCCTAGCCACCATCTCAACCGCAGCGTCCGTCCTCTCCGTTACCACCTTTACTCGCCCTTGCTCGGTGCGCTCAAGCTTCTTAACCCCAATAGCCCCTGCTCTTTTTAGCCGACCCTTCACCTCCTTCAATTTATCCTTGAAATCCTCCTTGCGACCTTCCACCACAAACGCATACGTGGTGCTGCCGTGTTTCCTCTCACTCTTGGCCCCTCCCACCAGCTTCACTCTACACTTCATCCTTTTCCAGAGCCCTTCAACTAGCCGTCTCGTCCTATCTATCCCCCCTCCCCTCAATCCAAACACCCTCACAACATCCGGACCAAACTGCCTGACATCTTCCCTTATGTCCTCCCACCTGGCATACATGTCCGTTTCGTCGTTTTGGACGACTATCTTAAAGGCTCTCTTGACGCCTGCCATATGCCGCCGGTTATCGTCCGTCAGGACCACACTGGTTCGATCCAGCCCACTGATCTGCCCACCTACCCCCTCCAGCTCAGGGTACCATTTGAAAAACAGTTCCCTGTGCTGGGCGTTGAACCGTTCTTCGTTTTTCCCTTCCCCGTCTATAAATAGCACGTCAATTCCCCCATTCCCTCCCATCTTATCCTCCTCTTCCACCACCTCCGTCTTGGCAAACTGCACCTTCGTGTAGCCTCGGGCTTCCCATTCCGCCCAATCCTCATACCTAGTCCACTCTTCCACATCCCGTACCATTTCTTGGCCTGTTTCCTGCCCCCCATCTTTCTCCCTGCTACCCTGTAGCCATTCATCCACACTTGGGTCCGTTAGCTCGTCCACAACCCGAGCTAACTCTTCAGCCAAATTCTTTATTACCCTTTCCGTATGCTGCCTTATGTTTTTTCGCAGCTTTTCTTCCAGCTCCACCAACGCACTTATATTGCGCCGTATAGCTTGTCCCCCATCCTCCGTAGAGCTCCTTCGCCTTTTGGTGCCCTTCCTCTGCTGTTTCTCCTCTGCCTTTTCCTCCCAGGCAGTTATCTCTATTGATGGCGACCTGACTTCATTTATCTCGCCAGTAGGGGACTTGCTCCTAGGCGGTGTTCTGCTAATCGAATCCCTCCTTACGAAGGGGTTTTCTACCTCCTGGTTTAAAGCCGTCGCCATCTCCAGAGGTACCTGCTGAGAGGGGCCCGCCCGCGCCCCCTCAAACCCGACCAGAACTGGGGTTCCCAAAGTCCCCTGTTCCGTAAGACTCTTGCTCCGTTTCACTCTATTGAAACCTCCACTAGTGGTCGCCACTAGTGTTACCTTCTTCTCGCCAGTCCGTGATCCAGTCGGCATCGTTAAACTGGAGGGCGCCACCCCCCCAGAGTTCGCTTCCGTCACGCCCGTCGTTGCGCCTTGCTGGTCAACGCCACCGACAGTTGCTCCTAAAGCCCTCCCTTTACATTTATTTTTATTAGAATCCATAAACAATCCCACGAGTAGCGTAGGAAATATCAGTCACCTGCAGCAGAGCCCCGCAATACTACAAGAAGGCATTATTTAAACCGGAGGGCGCCCAGTCTCCGGAGTTCGCATATTAGCGACCAGTTCCAGCTCCACTGGCCATGCAGCTCTCAGCATATGCTGTTCCACCTTAGCTTAGAGGCTTTTTATTGTGGTTTTCCTCCACTTGGCCGGGCAGTTAAGCCAAGCCCCCACCACCGGCTAGCAGCCAGCGAGACATGACCACATACAACTACTAGCCCATGACGGTATATCCACCCAGTAGTATCCGCTAGGCACTCTCTGGGTGGGCGCCGTTAAGCCCTCGTGCAGTACTCTAAGCCACGACACGACAGCGAGTAAAGGTAACAATGAATGAAACACTGAATTGACAAGACACAGACTTTTTTATTTCAGACATCATACACAGCACTTACATAAAAACATAATGTACAAAAACATAACAAACGTCACACGCCGATCACCATTTCCCATCCACTCAACACGCGGAGGGAACAGCACCTGCAACATAAAACATTTAACATTAATCAAGGACGAACAAAACAAATGGCAGATACCCTCTCCCACGGCGCCAGAGCACCGCAGCCGTTTGGCCTGGGGGTACTTTTTAGTGTGGTTACCATCCCACTCAGCATTTTTCAGCCCTCAGCTAGCAAGCTAGCCGATATGTCATTTGCTCTGTATTAGCCTGACCGCCCCATGAGCTGACAGAGCAAATCATATCAACTGATGCGGCGTCCAGTATCCGAGGCACGCTACGTGGAAGCTCAGAGCAGGGCAGCTAACTAAGACTTTCCCATCAGCATAGCTTCAGGTACTGTCAGAGCACACCGCCCCCGTACCTCAAACCGAACCAAACCAAACCAAACCAAACCAAACCAAACCTTTTTTTTTTTTTTTTTTTTTTTTTCGGGAGGGGGAAAATGCCTGAACGCACACCGACGGCCGTGTGCGGTCCATTGATGTTGTGTGGACCGTCGGTAGTGTGGGGCTCGCACCCACTAAAAACCCCCTCGGCTGGAACCACCTTTAAAGGTATTACATCAGCCGCCGTCGACTATTCTCTATCCTTCTTCGCGCCTGTCCTTGCCAAACAAAAAAAAAAAACCTACCAAATATATACAAATACATACATCAATAAATAAGTACACAGACAAATAAATAAATATATATAAATGTATAAACGGACAAAACAAACAAATAATAAAACCATCCGTGATCAACACTCCATCCTAATAAATATACAAATAAATAACTAAATAAATATATATATATGTGTATAAGGACAGCACTCACAAACTAAAACCATCCGTGGTCACTGAATGCGAACCCCCAGACGCTCTTTCCCTACCATCCCTCCTCTGGCGTTCCAGGTCTCTCTCACACTTCCCTTTCATTATCCTTTCACACATACCCATCACTCCCTTCCATCCATCCTCACTCCCCAACATCAGCCTGCCCGCATTCTCCAAACACACCGATTCACCACAGCTTTCACTCGCCAATACCCTACATTCTTCATACGTCTCACATTCAAATAGGGCGTGTCGAGGAGTATCCTCAAGGGCTCCGCAGTCCAAGCAGACACTGTCTGCCCTTATCCGGAACCTCTTCAGGTACCCCCCAAACGCCCCATGCCCAGTCAAAGCTTGAGTGGAGTAGTAGTTAACACTACCCCATCCCCTATCACACCAATCCCTTACATCCGGTATCAGCACACGCGTCCACCTTTCACTCCGCTCCCATCTATCCTGCCATGCATCCATCATTCTACCATGCACCATGGCCTTCTCCCTATCACACTTCCCCATACATAACTCCCTTTCTTCCGCGGCCAGATCCAGCGGCAAAAGTCCAGCAACGACCTCCACTGCGTCCCCCGCCACTGTTCTGTACCCACAAATCACTCCTATTGCCAAACACCTATTCACGCTGCTCAGCATCCTTCCATACTTCTGGTATCGGAGGACCCCCCTCCATACCGGAGCCGCATACAGCACTGCCGACCTGACAGCACTGCACATCAGCCTCCTCCGGGAGTCACTCGCTCCACCAGTGCGAGGCATCGCCCTCATCAAAGCGTTTGCCATAACACGCGCCTTTCCACATACATTCTGAACATGCGACGCAAATCGCATATCCTTATCCACATACACCCCTAGGTATCTCACCTCCCTTACACTCCTAATCATATTCGCACCCACATTCACCGCGATCTCAGGCACCTTTCGCCGTCCACTCAGCAGCACGACCTCGGATTTTTCCTCAGCCACCCTAAGTCTCATCCGCTCCAACTGACCTCTTACACTCTGCACGGCCGAGGACAACTTCTCTTGGAGTGCCGCCCCGCTCCGTGCCCATGCAATCACTGCCAGGTCGTCAGCATAAGCCACGATCCTGACCCCATCATCCATCTCCATCCGTACCACACGATCATAGAAGATATTCCACAGGAGCGGTCCCAAGACCGATCCCTGCGGAATTCCACATGTCATGCCCCATTCATTTCCAAACTTGTCCACAATCACTCTGTCTTGCAAATATGACTTAACCATATCTACAAGATACCCAGACACCCCGCCAACCACAAGCGTGTCAACTATCTGCCGCCACGGCGCCTCATTGAACGCATTTCTCACGTCTATGAGAGCCATGGCGACAAAGGGCTGCCACATGATCGACTTGTCCCTGACATGCCGAACAATCTCCTGGACGTGCTGCAACGCACTCACTGTCGACCTGCCTCTGGTGAAACCAAATTGGTTAGCAGAGACAAGCCCCCTTTCACTCACTTCCTCTCTCAGTCTATCGCGCACAATGACTTCCAGCACCTTAGCACCCGCATCAATCAGGCACAAGGGTCTGAAAGCCACCTCACCCGAACTCTTAGGCTTCTGGCAAAGCACCAGTCGCGCCCTCTTCCATTCTTTGGGGAATTCCCCCAACCTGATGCATTCTTCATACACCCTGCGAAATGCCTCGCAATTACCCTTTCCCACTTCCTTCCACACTCTCGGCATGATCTGATCTGGCCCGGGCGCTTTATTCCCCTTAATGGACTTCAACGCCCCCAGCAGTTCGTCGCTGGATACCGACAGATCTTGTCGACCACCCTCCACCCTATCATACTGCCATAAACACAACTCACTAGTTGGGAACAGCTTTCCCACCTGCTCAGCCACACTTCTTTCATCCAATTCCATTCGATCCCTAAGGCGCAGTTTACCGATAACGATCTTATACGCCTTACCCCATACATCCTGTTCGACCTCATCACACAAACCCTTCCACTTCTCCCTTTTACTCTTCGCAATCACTCTTTTCAATTCCTTTCGCGCATCCACCCACTCCTTTCTCACACTCTCCTCGCACGCCCCACGCGCCCTTGTAACTCGGCGTCTGGCTCGATGGCAGCGCCTGCGGAGTTCCGCGATGTCCTGGTTCCACCAGTAGACCTCACGGCCCCGCACACCAGCCCGCCTCTTCCGGAAGGTGCGATCACAGAAATCCGCGACCGCCCCAACCAGCCCAGGCGCCCCGGCGATGTTTTCCGGGATGCAGCCTACAGCGCACAACTCCAAGCCCTCCATCTCGCCGTCATTCACCGTCCATCCATTCCTCATTCGCTCCACAGAAGCTCCTGCATTCCTCTTTGCATACTCAGCAACCACAAACCGTATTGTGTTGTGGTCACTGCCATTCTCGCCCTCACATACATGCCACCCTTCCATCTTTCGTGCCAAGCACCCCGACACTGCCGTAAAGTCGACAAACGACGACCCTCTAGGGCCCGAGAATGTCGGGGTGCTACCCTCATTCAGAACCACAAGCCCGTTGGCAGCAAACCAGTCTTCAAGAAGCCAACCCCTTGCGTTGGCCTCCCCTGGCCCTACCGTCGGGCACCTTGCATTCAGGTCCGCACCCAGGACCACCTCACCTCTTCTCATAATGACAGATAACTCATCCAACAACGATTCGAAGTCCGCCATTGGCAGGGCAGGGGAGCAGTATGCCGAGACGAACCACACCCCTCGTACCTCGACACACGCGTAACCCCTACCCCTGATAACAGGTCCACACTCTTGCTGGCCCACAACCGCAACACAAGCCTTGCCTGTAAGGTCCAGTGCTACGGCCCCGGGCCTACCAGTCACATAGTTCACATTAGGCTCCTGGCCCAGTACAACCACAGCCCCTACCTCCGTGGCTTGTTTCTGGACCAGGTCGTGCGCCAGCCTAGATTTGTTATGGTTCAACTGAAGAACCACCATACCTCCACCTATTTCAATCATTTAGTTGACTGGTGACCGCCTCATCAGCCACCGACCGAAGATCGCCAACAGTCTTCCTCCTTTTCCTGACATGTCCCTCGGGCCAGTCGTCCCGACCCACGGGCGTAACCCCTCTGACCATACCCACCCTTCCCTCTCTCTGACGTCTGGTCAGAATCTTTTCCCTCAATACCTTCACTGCCGCTCTATACTTGGGGCAACGACCCCAACCCGCCCTATGGCCATCCATCTCACAGAGTGGGCAGTGCTCATCAGCCGTGCAACTACCCACCATGTGTCCGCTACCCCCACATCGGAAACAACGTCCCACCATATCTCTACCCGTGCAGTTTACCGCCATGTGGCCGTACCCCCAGCAGCGATTACAACGAACCGGTTCTGCATCCTCATCCACTCTTGCCCTCACAATCCCAACTTGTACAAACTTCGCTCGGATCAGCGCATTAGCTACGTCCGCCCGGAGCTTCACCACCGCAACCCGCGTACCCCTAGGGCCACCCCTCATTCTAACTATCTTAAAGTCGTTTTCCCCCCCTCTATCCTTCGTGAGTGCCTCCCTTATTTCCGCTTCCTCCACCAACGCATCCAAATCACTAATAGCTATTATCCTCGTGGGATTTTTTCCCACCTGCGTCCACCTGCAATCATTCATTTTCGCCACCGCTTTCACTAGACTCCCCAACCGTTGCTGCACCTTCTGCCCCTTATCCGCAACAATCAGCATCTTACCATTATCTAGCCTCTGGACCTTCCGAACCCCCGCGATTCCGCTCTGCTTAATGGGCTCCTTAAACTTTTTCAGGAGCTCAGCGTATGACACCTTATTATCCCCACCCTCAACCACAAACGCACATGTCGCCTTACCCGAATCGCTACAGCCACCATCCTCCAATATCTCCACATTGATATGGGTCCCCACCAGCAGCCCCTCCACACACCTTCTAATCTTGTCGATCGAGAACCGCGCAAAGTTTTCCATTCTCACAGCCCTTACTCCAAGCTCTCTGGCTTCACTTGCAACCGCGCACAGCCCACGATACAACTCCTTCTCTGTCCTTGCCACTACCCTACCTCCCCGTAATAGTACCCTATGCCGGTACTCAGCATTGCCCACCTTCAACTTAATGGTGTTCTCCGTGAAGGCTACATCCGTCTCAAACCCCTTCAACTCCCTGTGGCGCGAATAGAAGCCACCTGGTGCAATGCTGTGCTTCCCGCTATCTACAACCACCACTTCGAGAGCACCCACAGGCAAGTCTCCGACTGCACCCACCACTCTGGTCTTCACAAATTTAGCCTGCCCCTTAAAACTGCCCTCCCATCTAGCCCAGTCCTCAAAGCACTCCCATTTGGGAATTTCCTTGGGCGTCACCACCACACTCGGAGTCTTCCCAGTTACACTACCTCCACCTACACCTGCCACCACTCCGCCACCTTGAATCCAATCGCTGAATCCCCCATCCTTCAGCCTCTCGACAGCTCTTCTTAACTCATCCGCCAGACTCCGAATTGTCTTCTCGGTGTGGTCCCGCAGAGACCCACGCAGCTTACGCTCGATATCAGCAATCCTGCCAAACTCCTCCGCATAACCAGCAACCTCAGGTGGCGCATCATCACCCCCCGTATTCTCCCCAAATACCCCAAACCAAACCAAACCAAACCAAACCAAACCAAACCAAACCAAACCTTTTTTTTTTTTTTTATCGAGGAGAAAATCTTCACAAGACGCTTCAGCCCCCCTCTGTTTGGGCTGGCTGTGCAGGATTCACCGAAAGTGTCGGCCACAGTCCCCCACCAACGCCGGGAACTGCGTCCGAGACCCCCCATGCCTACCTGCTAAAAACTCCCCGCTTCTCCCACGGTGTTATCGCAGCTCGGCGGGAACCGCCTTGAGCATTACTTCCGCCGAGCCACAGGAGGAAACTTCCACCTGCTCCAAAACAAAACTAACATTAACACCACATGCCGGAAAAGGCCAGCTAAAAACACATACCTAAAACTTAACATCACATGCCGGAAAAGACCAGCTAAAAACACATACCTAAAAACTTAACATCACATGCCGGAAAAAGCCAGCTAAAAACACATACCTAAAATTTAACATCACATGCCGGAAAAGGCCAGCTAAAAACACATACATAAAAACCAACATCGCATACCGGAATAGACCCGTTATGCTTATCCCCAAAACATATAACAACCAGCACGCCAGCCAAATACCTAATATCACCCATCAGGGGAACCCGCTCTTTCTCTTCTCCTCTCCTCGTCACACTTCCTCCTCATGATCCTCCTTAGCATCAGGAAGACTCCCTCACATGCCTCCCTACCACTCATTATTATGTCCCCCACACTATCTCTCTCAATCACACATCCAACCCATCGCTGCGCATCCATCCTCTCTCCCACAAAAGCCACACAACCAAATATTGTGTGTTCCGGGTCGTCATACTCCCCACAAAACCAACAATCCGCGTTTTCCGCCCTCCCAATACCCATCAGATACGTCCCAAAGACCCCATGCCCAGAGATAGCCTGAGTGACATGGTAATCTATCTCCCCCCAGGGCCTCTCCATCCACCACGCCACATCCTTTATAAAGGTTTTGCACCATCCGGTTGCCGCATCCCATTCCGACTGCCATTCCTCCTTCATCTCCCCTCTTATTCTAATTCTGTTTACCCCCCCTTCCCTGTACACCCTAACCCGCTCTTTAACAGCCAACCGGATGGGCAGCATCCCCGAAATGCCTTCTATCACCATCGTTGCCACCGTCCTGTAGGCCCCACTGACCATCAACAGGACCTTTCTCCACACTCCCTGGAGCTTATTCATATGCAGCTCATACCGCAGTACACCATCCCACGCTGGAATGGCATACAGCAGTACTGACTGCACAACCGCTGCCAAGACCTTCCGCCTTTCGTACCTTGGCCCCCCCACTCTCGGCATAATTCTGCCCAGCATCATGCCACATCTCCTTGCTTTTTCGCATGCCTCCCCCACATTCCTCCTCATAGCCATCTCCTCGTCTATCCACACCCCAAGATATTTAAGTGCAGCCACGTTTGCCACCTCGTGATTCCCAACCATAATTCGCAGATCCAATCCCATCCTCCTCATCCTCCTACCGCCCACCAAGATAACCAATCCCGTCTTATGCGGCGCCACCTTCACCCCCATACTGCGCAACTTCCTGGTCACCTTCCTTACAGCTTGCTGCGTCTTTTCCTTTAAATTTCCCGGATCTCTCCCCACTACCACCAGAGCCAGGTCATCAGCAAATGCCACCCTCGTGACACCCTCCTCCATCGGCATTTCCAGCACTTCATTATAAAATAGGTTCCACAGCGTCGGCCCCAGTACCGAACCCTGCGGAACCCCTGCCTTGACAGGCACTATGTCCCCGCCCGGAAGGATTATTTTTCTATCGCTCAAATATGAGCCCACCATCCTTCGCAGCTCTGAATTCACACCCATTCTGTCCAGAGCTGCCATTATTCCCACCCAAGGAACAACATTAAAAGCATTTACAACATCCAGGGTTACCATGGCACAGTAGCCCCTTCTGTTGCTAGGCTTCACCTTAACCTCCTCCACTACCTCCCTCACCTTATTAATGGCCCCAATCACCGACCTTCCCTTCCGAAAGCCAAATTGGTTATTATCAAGTAGCCCCTTGGCATTAATTTCTGCCTCCAGCCTTCCCTTGACAATTGCCTCCCACAGCTTGGCCATTGAATCCAGAAGACACAATGGCCTATATGTTACCTCCCCTTGGTCATTCCGTCCCGGTTTGGGCACCAACACCACTCTGGCCGTCTTCCACATACGTGGTAATCCCTTGACTCGGCACTCGTTCATAATCGACGTGAACAGCCCAGCATTTCCAACAACCAACTCTTTAACGACCGCTACCGGTATCCCATCTGGACCTGGCGCCTTGCCAGATTTAAGTGCGCCCACAGCCATCCTCACCTCATCTTCCCTAATCCGCTCTCCTACTTCCCCCTCCCCCAACCCTTGCTCTTGGATCACAAGGTCCCCTGTCCCAACCTCAAATAACGCTTCTATTTGCTTCCTTAGCTCTTGGTCATCCAACATAACCCCCCTCCTTACTTCCAGCTTTCCCACCACTATCTGATATGCTTTACCCCAGATGTTCGTATTAAGCTCCTCCAGAATCTCCTTCCACTTCCCCACCTTGCTCCTCCTTATCTCCAGCTTCAACACTTTCCTGCTCTCCTTATATTCTGCTGCATACAAAAACTGCATTTCTGCATCTGTTCTACCTCTCCTGCTCCTCTGCCACCTCCGCCTCAATCTATTACACTCCACGCGGGCTCTCGCCACTTGTTCTGTCCACCAGTATACTTTCCTTTTCCCTCTTGGCGCCATTTTTTTCCTGGTGAACCATATATCACATATTCTCCCAAGCCACCTTACAACCTCCGCCGCCGCAGGAATTTTATGCTCACCCAACAGCTCCACCCTCGCTTCCAAGAACAGTTTCCACTGCGCTCTCGTCCACCGCCAGCCTCGTGTCTCTGTACGTCCACAATTGCTTGTCGTGGACACCAGGTTAACTTTGATCGTGTTATGATCGCTGCCGTTTTCCTCAGAAGCATCCACCTTCCAGCCCTCCAGCCTACTACTTATCGCTTGGGTGGCCAAGGTCACATCAATTAACGATGAGCCCCTAGCCCCCTCAAACGTAGGGCAACTTCCCTGGTTGACCACAACCAGCCCATTTGCCCACACCCACTCCTCTAGAGCCTCACCCCGACAATTCCTAGTATTTGAGCCAAAAATAGGCGACTTAGCATTAAAGTCACCGCCAATAACCACCCCCATTCCTATCCCATCCATATATCTCTGCAACCAATCCAATAGCTGCAGAAAATTCCCCATTTCCCCATTGGGAGAAAAATACACGGAAATAAAAACACACTCTCCAACATCCACACACACAAAACCACTACCACTATGTACACGTCGAACATTTAAATTTGTATATATAAAACTATCACAATTTAAATCACAGACAAAGTTTCTACCCTTAGCCAAAATTTTGTTTGGCTCCTGCCCCAACACCACAAATCTGTCCACTACCATTGTACTTTTGTACATCAGATCATGAGCCACCCTACTTCTATTATGGTTCAGTTGATATATTGTCACTGCCATCCTCCCCCGTGACCCCTGCATCATTGCTCTAGCAGCCATGGGGGTGCCTTTCCTTGTCCCTCCACCCCTTGTCGTTCGCCATTTCCTGAGGCTGCCAAGCCTTTCGGCTTCACCCCCATTTTGCCCAGTGCCCTCCGGTGTTTCTCCTGCCTCAGGGCTTCCTTAAACGCCCCACATCTCCCCCATCCCGCCCTATGCCCCTTCTGTTCGCAGACTGGGCAGCACTCCTCCTCCTTACATTGATTTGCCTTGTGCCCTGTCTGTCCACATCTGAAGCACCTATCACTCAAGTCTTGGCCTTCACAATTCCTTGAAAGGTGGCCATAGCGCCAACACCTGTTGCACCTAACTACCTCCACCATTTCCTCCACCCTAGCCCTCACCAAGCCTACCTTCACGTACCCTTTCTCTATCAACGCCGCTGCGGCCTGTTTTGCCGCAGTCACCATCGCTACCTTGGTCCCCCTAGGACCCTCACTCAGCCTATCAACAACCACCTTACCTCCATCCTTCACTTCAGCCGCCAGAGCCTGCTCCACCTCCTTCCCCTCCGCCAACGCATCCAAATCCCGTACCCACAGTCTTCGTGACTTTACCCCCCCAACTTGCGTCCACTTAATGGCCTCCTCCTGATCTGCCGCCTCTAAGGCCCTAGCCACCATCTCAACCGCAGCGTCCGTCCTCTCCGTTACCACCTTTACTCGCCCTTGCTCGGTGCGCTCAAGCTTCTTAACCCCAATAGCCCCTGCTCTTTTTAGCCGACCCTTCACCTCCTTCAATTTATCCTTGAAATCCTCCTTGCGACCTTCCACCACAAACGCATACGTGGTGCTGCCGTGTTTCCTCTCACTCTTGGCCCCTCCCACCAGCTTCACTCTACACTTCATCCTTTTCCAGAGCCCTTCAACTAGCCGTCTCGTCCTATCTATCCCCCCTCCCCTCAATCCAAACACCCTCACAACATCCGGACCAAACTGCCTGACATCTTCCCTTATGTCCTCCCACCTGGCATACATGTCCGTTTCGTCGTTTTGGACGACTATCTTAAAGGCTCTCTTGACGCCTGCCATATGCCGCCGGTTATCGTCCGTCAGGACCACACTGGTTCGATCCAGCCCACTGATCTGCCCACCTACCCCCTCCAGCTCAGGGTACCATTTGAAAAACAGTTCCCTGTGCTGGGCGTTGAACCGTTCTTCGTTTTTCCCTTCCCCGTCTATAAATAGCACGTCAATTCCCCCATTCCCTCCCATCTTATCCTCCTCTTCCACCACCTCCGTCTTGGCAAACTGCACCTTCGTGTAGCCTCGGGCTTCCCATTCCGCCCAATCCTCATACCTAGTCCACTCTTCCACATCCCGTACCATTTCTTGGCCTGTTTCCTGCCCCCCATCTTTCTCCCTGCTACCCTGTAGCCATTCATCCACACTTGGGTCCGTTAGCTCGTCCACAACCCGAGCTAACTCTTCAGCCAAATTCTTTATTACCCTTTCCGTATGCTGCCTTATGTTTTTTCGCAGCTTTTCTTCCAGCTCCACCAACGCACTTATATTGCGCCGTATAGCTTGTCCCCCATCCTCCGTAGAGCTCCTTCGCCTTTTGGTGCCCTTCCTCTGCTGTTTCTCCTCTGCCTTTTCCTCCCAGGCAGTTATCTCTATTGATGGCGACCTGACTTCATTTATCTCGCCAGTAGGGGACTTGCTCCTAGGCGGTGTTCTGCTAATCGAATCCCTCCTTACGAAGGGGTTTTCTACCTCCTGGTTTAAAGCCGTCGCCATCTCCAGAGGTACCTGCTGAGAGGGGCCCGCCCGCGCCCCCTCAAACCCGACCAGAACTGGGGTTCCCAAAGTCCCCTGTTCCGTAAGACTCTTACTACGTTTCACTCTATTGAAACCTCCACTAGTGGTCGCCACTAGTGTTACCTTCTTCTCGCCAGTCCGTGATCCAGTCGGCATCGTTAAACTGGAGGGCGCCACCCCCCCAGAGTTCGCTTCCGTCACGCCCGTCGTTGCGCCTTGCCGGTCAACGCCACCGACAGTTGCTCCTAAAGCCCTCCCTTTACATTTATTTTTATTAGAATCCATAAACAATCCCACGAGTAGCGTAGGAAATATCAGTCACCTGCAGCAGAGCCCCGCAATACTACAAGAAGGCATTATTTAAACCGGAGGGCGCCCAGTCTCCGGAGTTCGCATATTAGCGACCAGTTCCAGCTCCACTGGCCATGCAGCTCTCAGCATATGCTGTTCCACCTTAGCTTAGAGGCTTTTTATTGTGGTTTTCCTCCACTTGGCCGGGCAGTTAAGCCAAGCCCCCACCACCGGCTAGCAGCCAGCGAGACATGACCACATACAACTACTAGCCCATGCCGGTATATCCACCCAGTAGTATCCGCTAGGCACTCTCTGGGTGGGCGCCGTTAAGCCCTCGTGCAGTACTCTAAGCCACGACACGACAGCGAGTAAAGGTAACGATGAATGAAACACTGAATTGTCAAGACACAGACTTTTTTATTTCAGACAACATACACAGCACTTACATAAAAACATAATGTACAAAAACATAACAGACGTCACACGCCGATCACCATTTCCCATCCACTCAACACGCGGAGGGAACAGCACCTGCAACATAAAACATTTAACATTAATCAAGGACGAACAAAACAAATGGCAGATACCCTCTCCCACGGCGCCAGAGCACCGCAGCCGTTTGGCCTGGGGGTACTTTTTAGTGTGGTTACCATCCCACTCAGCATTTTTCAGCCCTCAGCTAGCAAGCTAGCCGATATGTCATTTGCTCTGTATTAGCCTGACCGCCCCATGAGCTGACAGAGCAAATCATATCAACTGATGCGGCGTCCAGTATCCGAGGCACGCTACGTGGAAGCTCAGAGCAGGGCAGCTAACTAAGACTTTCCCATCAGCATAGCTTCAGGTACTGTCAGAGCACACCGCCCCCGTACCTCAAACCGAACCAAACCAAACCAAACCAAACCAAACCAAACCTTTTTTTTTTTTTTTTTTTTTTTTTCGGGAGGGGGAAAATGCCTGAACGCACACCGACGGCCGTGTGCGGTCCATTGATGTTGTGTGGACCGTCGGTAGTGTGGGGCTCGCACCCACTAAAAACCCCCTCGGCTGGAACCACCTTTAAAGGTATTACATCAGCCGCCGTCGACTATTCTCTATCCTTCTTCGCGCCTGTCCTTGCCAAACAAAAAAAAAAAACCTACCAAATATATACAAATACATACATCAATAAATAAGTACACAGACAAATAAATAAATATATATAAATGTATAAACGGACAAAACAAACAAATAATAAAACCATCCGTGATCAACACTCCATCCTAATAAATATACAAATAAATAACTAAATAAATATATATATATGTGTATAAGGACAGCACTCACAAACTAAAACCATCCGTGGTCACTGAATGCGAACCCCCAGACGCTCTTTCCCTACCATCCCTCCTCTGGCGTTCCAGGTCTCTCTCACACTTCCCTTTCATTATCCTTTCACACATACCCATCACTCCCTTCCATCCATCCTCACTCCCCAACATCAGCCTGCCCGCATTCTCCAAACACACCGATTCACCACAGCTTTCACTCGCCAATACCCTACATTCTTCATACGTCTCACATTCAAATAGGGCGTGTCGAGGAGTATCCTCAAGGGCTCCGCAGTCCAAGCAGACACTGTCTGCCCTTATCCGGAACCTCTTCAGGTACCCCCCAAACGCCCCATGCCCAGTCAAAGCTTGAGTGGAGTAGTAGTTAACACTACCCCATCCCCTATCACACCAATCCCTTACATCCGGTATCAGCACACGCGTCCACCTTTCACTCCGCTCCCATCTATCCTGCCATGCATCCATCATTCTACCATGCACCATGGCCTTCTCCCTATCACACTTCCCCATACATAACTCCCTTTCTTCCGCGGCCAGATCCAGCGGCAAAAGTCCAGCAACGACCTCCACTGCGTCCCCCGCCACTGTTCTGTACCCACAAATCACTCCTATTGCCAAACACCTATTCACGCTGCTCAGCATCCTTCCATACTTCTGGTATCGGAGGACCCCCCTCCATACCGGAGCCGCATACAGCACTGCCGACCTGACAGCACTGCACATCAGCCTCCTCCGGGAGTCACTCGCTCCACCAGTGCGAGGCATCGCCCTCATCAAAGCGTTTGCCATAACACGCGCCTTTCCACATACATTCTGAACATGCGACGCAAATCGCATATCCTTATCCACATACACCCCTAGGTATCTCACCTCCCTTACACTCCTAATCATATTCGCACCCACATTCACCGCGATCTCAGGCACCTTTCGCCGTCCACTCAGCAGCACGACCTCGGATTTTTCCTCAGCCACCCTAAGTCCCATCCGCTCCAACTGACCTCTTACACTCTGCACGGCCGAGGACAACTTCTCTTGGAGTGCCGCCCCGCTCCGTGCCCATGCAATCACTGCCAGGTCGTCAGCATAAGCCACGATCCTGACCCCATCATCCATCTCCATCCGTACCACACGATCATAGAAGATATTCCACAGGAGCGGTCCCAAGACCGATCCCTGCGGAATTCCACATGTCATGCCCCATTCATTTCCAAACTTGTCCACAATCACTCTGTCTTGCAAATATGACTTAACCATATCTACAAGATACCCAGACACCCCGCCAACCACAAGCGTGTCAACTATCTGCCGCCACGGCGCCTCATTGAACGCATTTCTCACGTCAATGAGAGCCATGGCGACAAAGGGCTGCCACATGATCGACTTGTCCCTGACATGCCGAACAATCTCCTGGACGTGCTGCAACGCACTCACTGTCGACCTGCCTCTGGTGAAACCAAATTGGTTAGCAGAGACAAGCCCCCTTTCACTCACTTCGTCTCTCAGTCTATCGCGCACAATGACTTCCAGCACCTTAGCACCCGCATCAATCAGGCACAAGGGTCTGAAAGCCATCTCACCCGAACTCTTAGGCTTCTGGCAAAGCACCAGTCGCGCCCTCTTCCATTCTTTGGGGAATTCCCCCAACCTGATGCATTCTTCATACACCCTGCGAAATGCCTCGCAATTACCCTTTCCCACTTCCTTCCACACTCTCGGCATGATCTGATCTGGCCCGGGCGCTTTATTCCCCTTAATGGACTTCAACGCCCCCAGCAGTTCGTCGCTGGATACCGACAGATCTTGTCGACCACCCTCCACCCTATCATACTGCCATAAACACAACTCACTAGTTGGGAACAGCTTTCCCACCTGCTCAGCCACACTTCTTTCATCCAATTCCATTCGATCCCTAAGGCGCAGTTTACCGATAACGATCTTATACGCCTTACCCCATACATCCTGTTCGACCTCATCACACAAACCCTTCCACTTCTCCCTTTTACTCTTCGCAATCACTCTTTTCAATTCCTTTCGCGCATCCACCCACTCCTTTCTCACACTCTCCTCGCACGCCCCACGCGCCCTTGTAACTCGGCGTCTGGCTCGATGGCAGCGCCTGCGGAGTTCCGCGATGTCCTGGTTCCACCAGTAGACCTCACGGCCCCGCACACCAGCCCGCCTCTTCCGGAAGGTGCGATCACAGAAATCCGCGACCGCCCCAACCAGCCCAGGCGCCCCGGCGATGTTTTCCGGGATGCAGCCTACAGCGCACAACTCCAAGCCCTCCATCTCGCCGTCATTCACCGTCCATCCATTCCTCATTCGCTCCACAGAAGCTCCTGCATTCCTCTTTGCATACTCAGCAACCACAAACCGTATTGTGTTGTGGTCACTGCCATTCTCGCCCTCACATACATGCCACCCTTCCATCTTTCGTGCCAAGCACCCCGACACTGCCGTAAAGTCGACAAACGACGACCCTCTAGGGCCCGAGAATGTCGGGGTGCTACCCTCATTCAGAACCACAAGCCCGTTGGCAGCAAACCAGTCTTCAAGAAGCCAACCCCTTGCGTTGGCCTCCCCTGGCCCTACCGTCGGGCACCTTGCATTCAGGTCCGCACCCAGGACCACCTCACCTCTTCTCATAATGACAGATAACTCATCCAACAACGATTCGAAGTCCGCCATTGGCAGGGCAGGGGAGCAGTATGCCGAGACGAACCACACCCCTCGTACCTCGACACACGCGTAACCCCTACCCCTGATAACAGGTCCACACTCTTGCTGGCCCACAACCGCAACACAAGCCTTGCCTGTAAGGTCCAGTGCTACGGCCCCGGGCCTACCAGTCACATAGTTCACATTAGGCTCCTGGCCCAGTACAACCACAGCCCCTACCTCCGTGGCTTGTTTCTGGACCAGGTCGTGCGCCAGCCTAGATTTGTTATGGTTCAACTGAAGAACCACCATACCTCCACCTATTTCAATCATTTAGTTGACTGGTGACCGCCTCATCAGCCACCGACCGAAGATCGCCAACAGTCTTCCTCCTTTTCCTGACATGTCCCTCGGGCCAGTCGTCCCGACCCACGGGCGTAACCCCTCTGACCATACCCACCCTTCCCTCTCTCTGACGTCTGGTCAGAATCTTTTCCCTCAATACCTTCACTGCCGCTCTATACTTGGGGCAACGACCCCAACCCGCCCTATGGCCATCCATCTCACAGAGTGGGCAGTGCTCATCAGCCGTGCAACTACCCACCATGTGTCCGCTACCCCCACATCGGAAACAACGTCCCACCATATCTCTACCCGTGCAGTTTACCGCCATGTGGCCGTACCCCCAGCAGCGATTACAACGAACCGGTTCTGCATCCTCATCCACTCTTGCCCTCACAATCCCAACTTGTACAAACTTCGCTCGGATCAGCGCATTAGCTACGTCCGCCCGGAGCTTCACCACCGCAACCCGCGTACCCCTAGGGCCACCCCTCATTCTAACTATCTTAAAGTCGTTTTCCCCCCCTCTATCCTTCGTGAGTGCCTCCCTTATTTCCGCTTCCTCCACCAACGCATCCAAATCACTAATAGCTATTATCCTCGTGGGATTTTTTCCCACCTGCGTCCACCTGCAATCATTCACTTTCGCCACCGCTTTCACTAGACTCCCCAACCGTTGCTGCACCTTCTGCCCCTTATCCGCAACAATCAGCATCTTACCATTATCTAGCCTCTGGACCTTCCGAACCCCCGCGATTCCGCTCTGCTTAATGGGCTCCTTAAACTTTTTCAGGAGCTCAGCGTATGACACCTTATTATCCCCACCCTCAACCACAAACGCACATGTCGCCTTACCCGAATCGCTACAGCCACCATCCTCCAATATCTCCACATTGATATGGGTCCCCACCAGCAGCCCCTCCACACACCTTCTAATCTTGTCGATCGAGAACCGCGCAAAGTTTTCCATTCTCACAGCCCTTACTCCAAGCTCTCTGGCTTCACTTGCAACCGCGCACAGCCCACGATACAACTCCTTCTCTGTCCTTGCCACTACCCTACCTCCCCGTAATAGTACCCTATGCCGGTACTCAGCATTGCCCACCTTCAACTTAATGGTGTTCTCCGTGAAGGCTACATCCGTCTCAAACCCCTTCAACTCCCTGTGGCGCGAATAGAAGCCACCTGGTGCAATGCTGTGCTTCCCGCTATCTACAACCACCACTTCGAGAGCACCCACAGGCAAGTCTCCGACTGCACCCACCACTCTGGTCTTCACAAATTTAGCCTGCCCCTTAAAACTGCCCTCCCATCTAGCCCAGTCCTCAAAGCACTCCCATTTGGGAATTTCCTTGGGCGTCACCACCACACTCGGAGTCTTCCCAGTTACACTACCTCCACCTACACCTGCCACCACTCCGCCACCTTGAATCCAATCGCTGAATCCCCCATCCTTCAGCCTCTCGACAGCTCTTCTTAACTCATCCGCCAGACTCCGAATTGTCTTCTCGGTGTGGTCCCGCAGAGACCCACGCAGCTTACGCTCGATATCAGCAATCCTGCCAAACTCCTCCGCATAACCAGCAACCTCAGGTGGCGCATCATCACCCCCCGTATTCTCCCCAAATACCCCATCACTCATCTCTTTCTGAGTAACAGGACTCGGACAGTCCTCCGCCTCAACTACTCCAGCCGCCCACGATTTACTCCGTCCCACCGCCTTTGGAGGCGACCTGGAAATTTTGGCAGACCTCATGAATGGGTCGAGACCCTTCTCAATTCCAGCTCCCTGCCCCAATGCTTCCGCACCGGAACCCTCTAGTCCACTACATTTAAAGTTTTTTGAATCCATACACAATCCCACGAGCAGCGTAGGAAGTATTAGTCGCCTGCAGCAGAGCCCCGCAGTACTGCAGGAAGGCATTATTTAAACCGGAGGGCGCCCAGTCTCCGGAGTTCGCATATTAGCGACCAGTTCCAGCTCCACTGGCCATGCAGCTCTCAGCATATGCTGTTCCACCTTAGCTTAGAGGCTTTTTATTGTGGTTTTCCTCCACTTAGCCGGGCGATTAAGCCAAGCCCCCACCACCGGCTAGCAGCCAGCGAGACATGACCACATACAACTGCTGACCCATGACGGTATATCCACCCAGTAGTATCCGCTAGGCACTCTCTGGGTGGGCGCCGTTAAGACCTCGTGCAGTACTCTAAGCCACGACACGACAGCGAGTAAAGGTAACAATGAATAAAACACTGAAATGACAAGACACAGACTTTTTTATTTCAGACAACATACACAGCACTTACATAAAAAACATCATGTACAAAACATAACAGACGTCACACGCCGATCACCATTACCCATCCACTCAACACGCGGAGGGAACAGCACCTGCAACATAAAACAATTAACATTAATCAAGGACGAACAAAACAAATGGCAGATACCCTCTACCACGGCGCCAGAGCACCGCAGCCGTTTGGCCTGGGGGTACTTTTTAGTGTGGTTACCATCCCACTCGGCATTTTTCAGCCCTCAGCTAGCAAGCTAGCCGATATGTCATTTGCTCTGTATTAGCCTGACCGCCCCATGAGCTGAAAGAGCAAATCATATCAACTGATGCGGCGTCCAGTATCCGAGGCACGCTACGTGGAAGCTCAGAGCAGGGCAGCTAACTAAGACTTTCCCATCAGCATAGCTTCAGGTACTGTCAGAGCACACCGCCCCCGTACCTCAAACCAAACCAAACCAAACCAAACCAAACCAAACCAAACCAAACCAAACCTTTTTTTTTTTTTTTTTTTTTTTTTTCGGGAGGGGGAAAATGCCTGAACGCACACCGACGGCCGTGTGCGGTCCATTGATGTTGTGTGGACCGTCGGTAGTGTGGGGCTCGCACCCACTAAAAACCCCCTCGGCTGGAACCACCTTTAAAGGTATTACATCAGCCGCCGTCGACTATCCTCTATCCTTCTTCGCGCCTGTCCTTGCCAAAAAAAAAAAAAACCTACCAAATATATACAAATACATACATAAATAAATAAGTACACAGACAAATAAATAAATATATATAAATGTATAAACGGACAAAACAAACAAATAATAAAACCATCCGTGATCAACACTCCATCCTAATAAATATACAAATAAATAACTAAATAAATATATATATATGTGTATAAGGACAGCACTCACAAACTAAAACCATCCGTGGTCACTGAATGCGAACCCCCAGACGCTCTTTCCCTACCATCCCTCCTCTGGCGTTCCAGGTCTCTCTCACACTTCCCTTTCATTATCCTTTCACACATACCCATCACTCCCTTCCATCCATCCTCACTCCCCAACATCAGCCTGCCCGCATTCTCCAAACACACCGATTCACCACAGCTTTCACTCGCCAATACCCTAAATTCTTCATACGTCTCACATTCAAATAGGGCGTGTCGAGGAGTATCCTCAAGGGCTCCGCAGTCCAAGCAGACACTGTCTGCCCTTATCCGGAACCTCTTCAGGTACCCCCCAAACGCCCCATGCCCAGTCAAAGCTTGAGTGGAGTAGTAGTTAACACTACCCCATCCCCTATCACACCAATCCCTTACATCCGGTATCAGCACACGCGTCCACCTTTCACTCCGCTCCCATCTATCCTGCCATGCATCCATCATTCTACCATGCACCATGGCCTTCTCCCTATCACACTTCCCCATACATAACTCCCTTTCTTCCGCGGCCAGATCCAGCGGCAAAAGTCCAGCAACGACCTCCGCTGCGTCCCCCGCCACTGTTCTGTACCCACAAATCACTCCTATTGCCAAACACCTATTCACGCTGCTCAGCATCCTTCCATACTTCTGGTATCGGAGGACCCCCCTCCATACCGGAGCCGCATACAGCACTGCCGACCTGACAGCACTGCACATCAGCCTCCTCCGGGAGTCACTCGCTCCACCAGTGCGAGGCATCGCCCTCATCAAAGCGTTTGCCATAACACGCGCCTTTCCACATACATTCTGAACATGCGACGCAAATCGCATATCCTTATCCACATACACCCCTAGGTATCTCACCTCCCTTACACTCCTAATCATATTCGCACCCACATTCACCGCGATCTCAGGCACCTTTCGCCGTCCACTCAGCAGCACGACCTCGGATTTTTCCTCAGCCACCCTAAGTCCCATCCGCTCCAACTGACCTCTTACACTCTGCACGGCCGAGGACAACTTCTCTTGGAGTGCCGCCCCGCTCCGTGCCCATGCAATCACTGCCAGGTCGTCAGCATAAGCCACGATCCTGACCCCATCATCCATCTCCATCCGTACCACACGATCATAGAAGATATTCCACAGGAGCGGTCCCAAGACCGATCCCTGCGGAATTCCACATGTCATGCCCCATTCATTTCCAAACTTGTCCACAATCACTCTGTCTTGCAAATATGACTTAACCATATCTACAAGATACCCAGACACCCCGCCAACCACAAGCGTGTCAACTATCTGCCGCCACGGCGCCTCATTGAACGCATTTCTCACGTCAATGAGAGCCATGGCGACAAAGGGCTGCCACATGATCGACTTGTCCCTGACATGCCGAACAATCTCCTGGACGTGCTGCAACGCACTCACTGTCGACCTGCCTCTGGTGAAACCAAATTGGTTAGCAGAGACAAGCCCCCTTTCACTCACTTCCTCTCTCAGTCTATCGCGCACAATGACTTCCAGCACCTTAGCACCCGCATCAATCAGGCACAAGGGTCTGAAAGCCACCTCACCCGAACTCTTAGGCTTCTGGCAAAGCACCAGTCGCGCCCTCTTCCATTCTTTGGGGAATTCCCCCAACCTGATGCATTCTTCATACACCCTGCGAAATGCCTCGCAATTACCCTTTCCCACTTCCTTCCACACTCTCGGCATGATCTGATCTGGCCCGGGCGCTTTATTCCCCTTAATGGACTTCAACGCCCCCAGCAGTTCGTCGCTGGATACCGACAGATCTTGTCGACCACCCTCCACCCTATCATACTGCCATAGACACAACTCACTAGTTGGGAACAGCTTTCCCACCTGCTCAGCCACACTTCTTTCATCCAATTCCATTCGATCCCTAAGGCGTAGTTTACCGATAACGATCTTATACGCCTTACCCCATACATCCTGTTCGACCTCATCACACAAACCCTTCCACTTCTCCCTTTTACTCTTCGCAATCACTCTTTTCAATTCCTTTCCCGCATCCACCCACTCCTTTCTCACACTCTCCTCGCACACCCCACGCGCCCTTGTGACTCGGCGTCTGGCTCGATGGCAGCGCCTGCGGAGTTCCGCGATGTCCTGGTTCCACCAGTAGACCTCACGGCCCCGCACACCAGCCCGCCTCTTCCGGAAGGTGCGATCACAGAAATCCGCGACCGCCCCAACCAGCCCAGGCGCCCCGGCGATGTTTTCCGGGATGCAGCCTACAGCGCACAACTCCAAGCCCTCCATCTCGCCGTCATTCACCGTCGATCCATTCCTCATTCGCTCCACAGAAGCTCCTGCATTCCTCTTTGCATACTCAGCAACCACAAACCGTATTGTGTTGTGGTCACTGCCATTCTCGCCCTCACATACATGCCACCCTTCCATCTTTCGTGCCAAGCACCCCGACACTGCCGTAAAGTCGACAAACGACGACCCTCTAGGGCCCGAGAATGTCGGGGTGCTACCCTCATTCAGAACCACAAGCCCGTTGGCAGCAAACCAGTCTTCAAGAAGCCAACCCCTTGCGTTGGCCTCCCCTGGCCCTACCGTCGGGCACCTTGCATTCAGGTCCGCACCCAGGACCACCTCACCTCTTCTCATAATGACAGATAACTCATCCAACAACGATTCGAAGTCCGCCATTGGCAGGGCAGGGGAGCAGTATGCCGAGACGAACCACACCCCTCGTACCTCGACACACGCGTAACCCCTACCCCTGATAACAGGTCCACACTCTTGCTGGCCCACAACCGCAACACAAGCCTTGCCTGTAAGGTCCAGTGCTACGGCCCCGGGCCTACCAGTCACATAGTTCACATTAGGCTCCTGGCCCAGTACAACCACAGCCCCTACCTCCGTGGCTTGTTTCTGGACCAGGTCGTGCGCCAGCCTAGATTTGTTATGGTTCAACTGAAGAACCACCATACCTCCACCTATTTCAATCATTTAGTTGACTGGTAACCGCCTCATCAGCCACCGACCGAAGATCGCCAACAGTCTTCCTCCTTTTCCTGACATGTCCCTCGGGCCAGTCGTCCCGACCCACGGGCGTAACCCCTCTGACCATACCCACCCTTCCCTCTCTCTGACGTCTGGTCAGAATCTTTTCCCTCAATACCTTCACTGCCGCTTTATACTTGGGGCAACGACCCCAACCCGCCCTATGGCCATCCATCTCACAGAGTGGGCAGTGCTCATCAGCCGTGCAACTACCCACCATGTGTCCGCTACCCCCACATCGGAAACAACGTCCCACCATATCTCTACCCGTGCAGTTTACCACCTGCGTCCACCTGCAATCATTCACTTTCGCCACCGCTTTCACTAGACTCCCCAACCGTTGCTGCACCTTCTGCCCCTTATCCGCAACAATCAGCATCTTACCATTATCTAGCCTCTGGACCTTCCGAACCCCCGCGATTCCGCTCTGCTTAATGGGCTCCTTAAACTTTTTCAGGAGCTCAGCGTATGACACCTTATTATCCCCACCCTCAACCACAAACGCACATGTCGCCTTACCCGAATCGCTACAGCCACCATCCTCCAATATCTCCACATTGATATGGGTCCCCAAAACCAAACCAAACCAAACCAAACCAAACCAAACCAAACCAAACCAAACCAAACCTTTTTTTTTTTTTTTTTTTTTTTTTTATCGAGGAGAAAATCTTCAAAAGACGCTTCAGCCCCCCTCTGTTCGGGCTGGCTGTGCAGGATTCACCGAAAGTGTCGGCCACAGTCCCCCACCAACGCCGGGAACTGCGTCCGAGACCCCCCATGCCTACCTGCTAAAAACTCCCCGCTTCTCCCACGGTGTTATCGCAGCTCGGCGGGAACCGCCTTGAGCATTACTTCCGCCGAGCCACAGGAGGAAACTTCCACCTGATCCACAACAAAACTAACATTAACACCACATGCCGGAAAAGGCCAGCTAAAAACACATACCTAAAACTTAACATCACATGCCGGAAAAGGCCAGCTAAAAACACATACCTAAAAACTTAACATCACATGCCGGAAAAGGCCAGCTAAAAACACATACATAAAAACCAACATCGCATACCGGAATAGACCCGTTATGCTTATCCCCAAAACATATAAAACCAGCACGCCAGCCAAATACCTAATATTACCCATCAGGGGAACCCGCTCTTTCTCTTCTCCTCTCCTCGTCACACTTCTTCCTCATGATCCTCCTTAGCATCAGGAAGACTCCCTCACATGCCTCCCTACCACTCATTATTATGTCCCCCACACTATCTCTCTCAATCACACATCCAGCCCATCGCTGCGCATCCATCCTCTCTCCCACAAAAGCCACACAACCAAATATTGTGTGTTCCGGGTCGTCATACTCCCCACAAAACCAACAATCCGCGTTTTCCGCCCTCCCAATACCCATCAGATACGTCCCAAAGACCCCATGCCCAGAGATAGCCTGAGTGACATGGTAATCTATCTCCCCCCAGGGCCTCTCCATCCACCACGCCACATCCTTTATAAAGGTTTTGCACCATCCGGTTGCCGCATCCCATTCCGACTGCCATTCCTCCTTCATCTCCCCTCTTATTCTAATTCTGTTTACCCCCCCTTCCCTGTACACCCTAACCCGCTCTTTAACACCCAACCGGATGGGCAGCATCCCCGAAATGCCTTCTATCACCATCGTTGGCACCGTCCTGTAGGCCCCACTGACCATCAACAGGACCTTTCTCCACACTCCCTGGAGCTTATTCATATGCAGCTCATACCGCAGTACACCATCCCACGCTGGAATGGCATACAGCAGTACTGACTGCACAACCGCTGCCAAGACCTTCCGCCTTTCGTACCTTGGCCCCCCCACTCTCGGCATAATTCTGCCCAGCATCATGCCACATCTCCTTGCTTTTTCGCATGCCTCCCCCACATGCCTCCTCATAGCCATCTCCTCGTCTATCCACACCCCAAGATATTTAAGTGCAGCCACGTTTGCCACCTCGTGATTCCCAACCATAATTCGCAGATCCAATCCCATCCTCCTACCGCCCACCAAGATAACCAATCCCGTCTTATGCGGCGCCACTTTCACCCCCATACTGCGCAACTTCCTGGTCACCTTCCTTACAGCTTGCTGCGTCTTTTCCTTTAAATTTCCCGGATCTCTCCCCACTACCACCAGAGCCAGGTCATCAGCAAATGCCACCGTCGTGACACCCTCCTCCATCGGCATTTCCAGCACTTCATTATAAAATAGGTTCCACAGCGTCGGCCCCAGTACCGAACCCTGCGGAACCCCTGCCTTGACAGGCACTATGTCCCCGCCCGGAAGGATTATTTTTCTATCGCTCAAATATGAGCCCACCATCCTTCGCAGCTCTGAATTCACACCCATTCTGTCCAGAGCTGCCATTATTCCCGCCCAAGGAACAACATTAAAAGCATTTACAACATCCAGGGTTACCATGGCACAGTAGCCCCTTCTGTTGCTAGGCTTCACCTTAACCTCCTCCACTACCTCCCTCACCTTATTAATGGCCCCAATCACCGACCTTCCCTTCCGAAAGCCAAATTGGTTATTATCAAGTAGCCCCTTGGCATTAATTTCTGCCTCCAGCCTTCCCTTGACAATTGCCTCCCACAGCTTGGCCATTGAATCCAGAAGACACAATGGCCTATATGTTACCTCCCCTTGGTCATTCCGTCCCGGTTTGGGCACCAACACCACTCTGGCCGTCTTCCACATACGTGGTAATCCCTTGACTCGGCACTCGTTCATAATCGACGTGAACAGCCCAGCATTTCCAACAACCAACTCTTTAACGACCGCTACCGGTATCCCATCTGGACCTGGCGCCTTGCCAGATTTAAGTGCGCCCACAGCCATCCTCACCTCATCTTCCCTAATCCGCTCTCCTACTTCCCCCTCCCCCAACCCTTGCTCTTGGATCACAAAGTCCCCTGTCCCAACCTCAAATAACGCTTCTATTTGCTTCCTTAGCTCTTGGTCATCCAACATAACCCCCCTCCTTACTTCCAGCTTTCCCACCACTATCTGATATGCTTTACCCCAGATGTTCGTATTAAGCTCCTCCAGAATCTCCTTCCACTTCCCCACCTTGCTCCTCCTTATCTCCAGCTTCAACACTTTCCTGCTCTCCTTATATTCTGCTGCATACAAAAACTGCATTTCTGCATCTGTTCTACCTCTCCTGCTCCTCTGCCACCTCCGCCTCAATCTATTACACTCCACGCGGGCTCTCGCCACTTGTTCTGTCCACCAGTATACTTTTCTTTTCCCTCTTGGCGCCATTTTTTTCCTGGTGAACCATATATCACATATTCTCCCAAGCCACCTTACAAACTCCGCCGCCGCAGGAATTTTATGCTCACCCAACAGCTCCACCCTCGCTTCCAAGAACAGTTTCCACTGCGCTCTCGTCCACCGCCAGCCTCGTGTCTCTGTACGTCCACAATTGCTTGTCGTGGACACCAGGTTAACTTTGATCGTGTTATGATCGCTGCCGTTTTCCTCAGAAGCATCCACCTTCCAGCCCTCCAGCCTACTACTTATCGCTTGGGTGGCCAAGGTCACATCAATTAACGATGAGCCCCTAGCCCCCTCAAACGTAGGGCAACTTCCCTGGTTGACCACAACCAGCCCATTTGCCCACACCCACTCCTCTAGAGCCTCACCCCGACAATTCCTAGTATTTGAGCCAAAAATAGGCGACTTAGCATTAAAGTCACCGCCAATAACCACCCCCATTCCTATCCCACCCATATATCTCTGCAACCAATCCAATAGCTGCAGAAAATTCCCCATTTCCCCATTGGGAGAAAAATACACGGAAATAAAAACACACTCTCCAACATCCACACACACAAAACCACTACCACTATGTACACGTCGAACATTTAAATTTGTATATATAAAACTATCACAATTTAAATCACAGACAAAGTTTCTACCCTTAGCCAAAATTTTGTTTGGCTCCTGCCCCAACACCACAAATCTGTCCACTACCATTGTACTTTTGTACATCAGATCATGAGCCACCCTACTTCTATTATGGTTCAGTTGATATATTGTCACTGCCATCCTCCCCCGTGACCCCTGCATCATTGCTCTAGCAGCCATGGGGGTGCCTTTCCTTGTCCCTCCACCCCTTGTCGTTCGCCATTTCCGGAGGCTGCCAAGCCTTTCGGCTTCACCCCCATTTTGCCCAGTGCCCTCCGGTGTTTCTCCTGCCTCAGGGCTTCCTTAAACGCCCCACATCTCCCCCATCCCGCCCTATGCCCCTTCTGTTCGCAGACTGGGCAGCACTCCTCCTCCTTACATTGATTTGCCTTGTGCCCTGTCTGTCCACATCTGAAGCACCTATCACTCAAGTCTTGGCCTTCACAATTCCTTGAAAGGTGGCCATAGCGCCAACACCTGTTGCACCTAACTACCTCCACCATTTCCTCCACCCTAGCCCTCACCAAGCCTACCTTCACGTACCCTTTCTCTATCAACGCCGCTGCGGCCTGTTTTGCCGCAGTCACCATCGCTACCTTGGTCCCCCTAGGACCCTCACTCAGCCTATCAACAACCACCTTACCTCCATCCTTCACTTCAGCCGCCAGGGCCTGCTCCACCTCCTTCCCCTCCGCCAACGCATCCAAATCCCGTACCCACAGTCTTCGTGACTTTACCCCCCCAACTTGCGTCCACTTAATTGCCTCCTCCTGATCTGCCGCCTCTAAGGCCCTAGCCACCATCTCAACCGCAGCGTCCGTCCTCTCCGTTACCACCTTTACTCGCCCTTGCTCGGTGCGCTCAAGCTTCTTAACCCCAATAGCCCCTGCTCTTTTTAGCCGACCCTTCACCTCCTTCAATTTATCCTTGAAATCCTCCTTGCGACCTTCCACCACAAACGCATACGTGGTGCTGCCGTGTTTCCTCTCACTCTTGGCCCCTCCCACCAGCTTCACTCTACACTTCATCCTTTTCCAGAGCCCTTCAACTAGCCGTCTCGTCCTATCTATCCCCCCTCCCCTCAATCCAAACACCCTCACAACATCCGGACCAAACTGCCTGACATCTTCCCTTATGTCCTCCCACCTGGCATACATGTCCGTTTCGTCGTTTTGGACGACTATCTTAAGGGCTCTCTTGACGCCTGCCATATGCCGCCGGTTATCGTCCGTCAGCACCACACTGGTTCGATCCAGCCCACTGATCTGCCCACCTACCCCCTCCAGCTCAGGGTACCATTTGAAAAACAGTTCCCTGTGCTGGGCGTTGAACCGTTCTTCGTTTTTCCCTTCCCCGTCTATAAATAGCACGTCAATTCCCCCATTCCCTCCCATCTTATCCTCCTCTTCCACCACCTCCGTCTTGGCAAACTGCACATTCGTGTAGCCTCGGGCTTCCCATTCCGCCCAATCCTCATACCTAGTCCACTCTTCCACATCCCGTACCATTTCTTGGCCTGTTTCCTGTCCCCCATCTTTCCCCCTGCTACCCTGTAGCCATTCATCCACACTTGGGTCCGTTAGCTCGTCCACAACCCGAGCTAACTCTTCAGCCAAATTCTTTATTACCCTTTCCGTATGCTGCCTTATGTTTTTTCGCAGCTTTTCTTCCAGCTCCACCAACGCACTTATATTGCGCCGTATAGCTTGTCCCCCATCCTCCGTAGAGCTCCTTCGCCTTTTGGTGCCCTTCCTCTGCTGTTTCTCCTCTGCCTTTTCCTCCCAGGCAGTTATCTCTATTGATGGCGACCTGACTTCATTTATCTCGCCAGTAGGGGACTTGCTCCTAGGCGGTGTTCTGCTAATCGAATCCCTCCTTACGAAGGGATTTTCTACCTCCTGGTTTAAAGCCGTCGCCATCTCCAGAAGTACCTGCTGAGAGGGGCCCACCCGCGCCCCCTCAAACCCGACCAGAACTGGGGTTCCCAAAGTCCCCTGTTCCGTAAGACTCTTACTACGTTTCACTCTATTGAAACCTCCACTAGTGGTCGCCACTAGTGTTACCTTCTTCTCGCCAGTCCGTGATCCAGTCGGCATCGTTAAACTGGAGGGCGCCACCCCCCCAGAGTTCGCTTCCGTCACGCCCGTCGTTGCGCCTTGCCGGTCAACGCCACCGACAGTTGCTCCTAAAGCCCTCCCTTTACATTTATTTTTATTAGAATCCATAAACAATCCCACGAGTAGCGTAGGAAATATCAGTCACCTGCAGCAGAGCCCCGCAATACTACAAGAAGGCATTATTTAAACCGGAGGGCGCCCAGTCTCCGGAGTTCGCATATTAGCGACCAGTTCCAGCTCCACTGGCCATGCAGCTCTCAGCATATGCTGTTCCACCTTAGCTTAGAGGCTTTTTATTGTGGTTTTCCTCCACTTGGCCGGGCAGTTAAGCCAAGCCCCCACCACCGGCTAGCAGCCAGCGAGACATGACCACATACAACTACTAGCCCATGCCGGTATATCCACCCAGTAGTATCCGCTAGGCACTCTCTGGGTGGGCGCCGTTAAGCCCTCGTGCAGTACTCTAAGCCACGACACGACAGCGAGTAAAGGTAACGATGAATGAAACACTGAATTGTCAAGACACAGACTTTTTTATTTCAGACAACATACACAGCACTTACATAAAAACATAATGTACAAAAACATAACAGACGTCACACGCCGATCACCATTTCCCATCCACTCAACACGCGGAGGGAACAGCACCTGCAACATAAAACAGATAACATTAACCAGGGACAAACAAAACACACATGGCAGATGCCCTCTACCACGGCGCCAGAGCACCGCAGCCGTTTGGCCTGGGGGTACTTTTTTAGTGTGGTTACCATCCCACTCGGCATTTTTCAGCCCTCAGCTAGCAAGCTAGCCGATATGCCATTTGCTCTGTATTAGCCTGACCGCCCCATGAGCTGAAAGAGCAAATCATATCAACTGATGCGGCGTCCAGTATCCGAGGCACGCTACGTGGAAGCTCAGAGCAGGGCAGCTAACTAAGACTTTCCCATCAGCATAGCTTCAGGTACTGTCAGAGCACACCGCCCCCGTACCTCAAACCTTTTTTTTTTTTTTTTTTTTTTTTTATCGAGGAGAAAATCTTCAAAAGACGCTTCAGCCCCCCTCTGTTTGGGCTGGCTGTGCAGGATTCACCGAAAGTGTCGGTAACAGTCCCCCACCAACGCCGGGAACTGCGTCCGAGACCCCCCATGCCTACCTGCTAAAAACTCCCCGCTTCTCCCACGGTGTTATCGCAGCTCGGCGGGAACCGCCTTGAGCATTACTTCCGCCGAGCCACAGGAGGAAACTTAAACCTGCTCCAAAACAAAACTAACATTAACACCACATGCCGGAAAAGGCCAGCTAAAAACACATACCTAAAACTTAACATCACATGCCGGAAAAGGCCAGCTAAAAACACATACCTAAAAACTTAACATCACATGCCGGAAAAGGCCAGCTAAAAACACATACCTAAAACTTAACATCACATGCCGGAAAAGGCCAGCTAAAAACACATACCTAAAATTTAACATCACATGCCGGAAAAGGCCAGCTAAAAACACATACATAAAAACCAACATCGCATACCGGAATAGACCCGTTATGCTTATCCCCAAAACATATAAAACCAGCACGCCAGCCAAATACCTAATATTACCCATCAGGGGAACCCGCTCTTTCTCTTCTCCTCTCCTCGTCACACTTCTTCCTCATGATCCTCCTTAGCATCAGGAAGACTCCCTCACATGCCTCCCTACCACTCATTATTATGTCCCCCACACTATCTCTCTCAATCACACATCCAGCCCATCGCTGCGCATCCATCCTCTCTCCCACAAAAGCCACACAACCAAATATTGTGTGTTCCGGGTCGTCATACTCCCCACAAAACCAACAATCCGCGTTTTCCGCCCTCCCAATACCCATCAGATACGTCCCAAAGACCCCATGCCCAGAGATAGCCTGAGTGACATGGTAATCTATCTCCCCCCAGGGCCTCTCCATCCACCACGCCACATCCTTTATAAAGGTTTTGCACCATCCGGTTGCCGCATCCCATTCCGACTGCCATTCCTCCTTCATCTCCCCTCTTATTCTAATTCTGTTTACCCCCCCTTCCCTGTACACCCTAACCCGCTCTTTAACACCCAACCGGATGGGCAGCATCCCCGAAATGCCTTCTATCACCATCGTTGGCACCGTCCTGTAGGCCCCACTGACCATCAACAGGACCTTTCTCCACACTCCCTGGAGCTTATTCATATGCAGCTCATACCGCAGTACACCATCCCACGCTGGAATGGCATACAGCAGTACTGACTGCACAACCGCTGCCAAGACCTTCCGCCTTTCGTACCTTGGCCCCCCCACTCTCGGCATAATTCTGCCCAGCATCATGCCACATCTCCTTGCTTTTTCGCATGCCTCCCCCACATGCCTCCTCATAGCCATCTCCTCGTCTATCCACACCCCAAGATATTTAAGTGCAGCCACGTTTGCCACCTCGTGATTCCCAACCATAATTCGCAGATCCAATCCCATCCTCCTACCGCCCACCAAGATAACCAATCCCGTCTTATGCGGCGCCACTTTCACCCCCATACTGCGCAACTTCCTGGTCACCTTCCTTACAGCTTGCTGCGTCTTTTCCTTTAAATTTCCCGGATCTCTCCCCACTACCACCAGAGCCAGGTCATCAGCAAATGCCACCGTCGTGACACCCTCCTCCATCGGCATTTCCAGCACTTCATTATAAAATAGGTTCCACAGCGTCGGCCCCAGTACCGAACCCTGCGGAACCCCTGCCTTGACAGGCACTATGTCCCCGCCCGGAAGGATTATTTTTCTATCGCTCAAATATGAGCCCACCATCCTTCGCAGCTCTGAATTCACACCCATTCTGTCCAGAGCTGCCATTATTCCCGCCCAAGGAACAACATTAAAAGCATTTACAACATCCAGGGTTACCATGGCACAGTAGCCCCTTCTGTTGCTAGGCTTCACCTTAACCTCCTCCACTACCTCCCTCACCTTATTAATGGCCCCAATCACCGACCTTCCCTTCCGAAAGCCAAATTGGTTATTATCAAGTAGCCCCTTGGCATTAATTTCTGCCTCCAGCCTTCCCTTGACAATTGCCTCCCACAGCTTGGCCATTGAATCCAGAAGACACAATGGCCTATATGTTACCTCCCCTTGGTCATTCCGTCCCGGTTTGGGCACCAACACCACTCTGGCCGTCTTCCACATACGTGGTAATCCCTTGACTCGGCACTCGTTCATAATCGACGTGAACAGCCCAGCATTTCCAACAACCAACTCTTTAACGACCGCTACCGGTATCCCATCTGGACCTGGCGCCTTGCCAGATTTAAGTGCGCCCACAGCCATCCTCACCTCATCTTCCCTAATCCGCTCTCCTACTTCCCCCTCCCCCAACCCTTGCTCTTGGATCACAAAGTCCCCTGTCCCAACCTCAAATAACGCTTCTATTTGCTTCCTTAGCTCTTGGTCATCCAACATAACCCCCCTCCTTACTTCCAGCTTTCCCACCACTATCTGATATGCTTTACCCCAGATGTTCGTATTAAGCTCCTCCAGAATCTCCTTCCACTTCCCCACCTTGCTCCTCCTTATCTCCAGCTTCAACACTTTCCTGCTCTCCTTATATTCTGCTGCATACAAAAACTGCATTTCTGCATCTGTTCTACCTCTCCTGCTCCTCTGCCACCTCCGCCTCAATCTATTACACTCCACGCGGGCTCTCGCCACTTGTTCTGTCCACCAGTATACTTTTCTTTTCCCTCTTGGCGCCATTTTTTTCCTGGTGAACCATATATCACATATTCTCCCAAGCCACCTTACAAACTCCGCCGCCGCAGGAATTTTATGCTCACCCAACAGCTCCACCCTCGCTTCCAAGAACAGTTTCCACTGCGCTCTCGTCCACCGCCAGCCTCGTGTCTCTGTACGTCCACAATTGCTTGTCGTGGACACCAGGTTAACTTTGATCGTGTTATGATCGCTGCCGTTTTCCTCAGAAGCATCCACCTTCCAGCCCTCCAGCCTACTACTTATCGCTTGGGTGGCCAAGGTCACATCAATTAACGATGAGCCCCTAGCCCCCTCAAACGTAGGGCAACTTCCCTGGTTGACCACAACCAGCCCATTTGCCCACACCCACTCCTCTAGAGCCTCACCCCGACAATTCCTAGTATTTGAGCCAAAAATAGGCGACTTAGCATTAAAGTCACCGCCAATAACCACCCCCATTCCTATCCCACCCATATATCTCTGCAACCAATCCAATAGCTGCAGAAAATTCCCCATTTCCCCATTGGGAGAAAAATACACGGAAATAAAAACACACTCTCCAACATCCACACACACAAAACCACTACCACTATGTACACGTCGAACATTTAAATTTGTATATATAAAACTATCACAATTTAAATCACAGACAAAGTTTCTACCCTTAGCCAAAATTTTGTTTGGCTCCTGCCCCAACACCACAAATCTGTCCACTACCATTGTACTTTTGTACATCAGATCATGAGCCACCCTACTTCTATTATGGTTCAGTTGATATATTGTCACTGCCATCCTCCCCCGTGACCCCTGCATCATTGCTCTAGCAGCCATGGGGGTGCCTTTCCTTGTCCCTCCACCCCAAACCAAACCAAACCAAACCAAACCACACCAAACCTTTTTTTTTTTTTTTTTTTTTAGAGGTTCAAAAAATCTTCATAAGACATTGTGCAGGATTCATGCCGATTGCCAGACTTACGGCCGAGCTACATGCCGCTCGACCCCAATTCCGGGAACCGAAACGCCTACCTACTAAAAAACAATCCTCTCTTCCCCCAAAGTAATCGAATAGCGACCTGCCAGGAACCGCCGATCAAGCATTACTTCTGACAGGTCACGGGAGGATCCCCGACATTAAAATCACTCCATTAACCAGCATCAAAACTGACCCAACAAACACACACTCAAAAACAAACTATAAAGATAAACCGACAGAACTCCACACTTCATACAAGCCGAAAACGGCGACTAAAAAGCAATAGGGCTATATATACAGTAAAATACCACGACAAACCAACATTCCACTGCCAGAAAAACTGGCTAAAATATAAAGATAAAATATATATACAAACATACACACAACCAAAAATATTTGGTGTATGGAAAATATACAAAATGTATAAAGGACACCACCAGACAACAGAAACACAAATTCACACACTTGCTAACCATTGATGTAAAGTCAATGGTAGCATACAACACATCAGCCACATACTTAAAACAATAAGTTAAATAAATTAACAAGAAACAGACACTCACAATTTCTAATTTCTACCCCACGTCAATAGGGTCATCCGCGCTACCCACACCAGCCACAGCCCGATTTGCCCGCACCCTTCTGCCCCTCTCAATCTGTCTCTCCCAGGCACACTTAATAGACATTATACTGCGGAGCATGGCAAATACAGCCTCTCCGCTCTCCCTACCATCCATAATAGCCTCGCCTATATTGGAGGGTTCCAAACAATGCCCTACAACAACCGCGGCTCTCCTTCTAACCCCCTCAAACCGAATACACCGAAACACGGTGTGCTCAGGATCGTCCCGGCCACCACAGTACCAGCAGTTATGACAATCCGCCTTGCCTATGGCCGCCAGGTACGTACCAAACACCCCATGTCCCGTGATCGCCTGCGTAACATAGTAGTCTAACATCCCCCACTTCCTCGTTTGCCACCAGACTACGTCCTTAATAAAAAACGAGGCCCATCCATCAAACATACCCCAAGTACCCTGAAATTCTCTCCATAATTCTCCTTTGATAAGCTTAGCCCTGTCCCACCCCTCATCATGCACGCGCACTCGCTCACATACCGCCAACCTTACTGGAAGTAGACCAGCAACCGCCTGGGCCACAAGCGTGGGAGTTGTCCTATAGGCCCCACACACAAGTAATGCAACTTTCCTAATCACTGTCTCCATTTTCTGACAGTAGCTGTCATATCTTAACACCACCCTCCATGCAGGAACCGCATATAACAACACCGATAGGACAACACTGGCGAGCACCCTCCTCCGCCCATATGCTGGCCCCCCTACCCTTGGAAGAAGTCTTCCCACCATACCCACATAACGCATGGCCTTAGCACACGCCTCATCCACCTGCCTCTTCATTTTCAAACCTTCATCCATCCACACCCCCAAGTACCTGATCTCTCCCTCCGCCTTCACCACACTATTTCCCACCATCACCCAAAAATTCCCAAGACGTCGCCTACCAACCAGCACAGTAATGCTAGTTTTGGCAGCTGCTAATTCCAGACCCATCCTGCGGAGCTTGGACACAACTCTCCAAACAGCATGCTCAACCTTCTTCCTCAACTCCTCCCCATCACGTGCCTTCACAACCAGCGCCAGATCATCAGCGAATGCTATCGGCGTAACACCGGTCTCAAAATCGATACGGAGAACCTCATCAAAGAATAGGTTCCACAGGGTAGGCCCGAGAACCGACCCCTGTGGAACCCCCGCCCCGACAGCAATTTTCGTTCCATCCTGCAACAATACACATCTATTTTCAAGGTACGCTCGGATGACCCTACGTATCGCGAGATCAAAACTATTCATCGCATTATTGATACCAGACCACGGTGCCGCATTAAAGGCGTTTACCACATCCAGAGCTACCATTGCGCAGTAGCCCCGTCTATGGCTAGGCTTCGCCTGCAGATCCCTCACAATCCTCTCAACGCGCCCGACCGCATCCACCACCGACCGCTTCTTCCTAAACCCAAATTGCGCATCGCTGAGTAGACCCAGTTCTTCTGCTTCACGCTCTATTCTGCCTTTAACGATGGTCTCATACACCTTCCCTATCACATTAATTAAGCACAAGGGTCGGTACTTCGTCCCTCCATCGTCACTTCTACCCGGTTTCTCAATCAGGCAAAGCCTCCCAACTTTCCACTCATCCGGAAAGACACCCCTCCTCCATATATCGTTAAAAAAAACCCTCGCCATACCGATATTATTCAGTAGCAGAATCTTCACTGCCTCACCTGGTATCCCATCCGGTCCAGGGGCCTTCCCCACTCTAATAGCACGCAAAGCACCTTCCACCTCGTCTAACTCAAGTTGACTACCCACCATCGACCCCGACCCCACCTCCGAGGCAACTGCCACATTAACTGCACTCGAGCTCCCGTTGCCACACACTACAAATAGCTTGGCCACCTGCTCCCTCACCGCAGCATCACTCATTTGCCCCGCTTTATAGCACCCAAGCCTCTTCATTACAATTTTGTAAGCCTTGCCAAAAATATTCATATTTAGCAGCCCCAGCAACTCATTCCACTTTTTCCTCTTACTCCTACCTATCGCCCCCTTCAATGCCCTCTTACTACCTTTATACTCGGCTACTAACAGATCCAGATCTTCTCCACCCATCCTCCTTCCCCGAGTGAGCGCCCGACGCCTAGTCACACAGCGTTTGCGAATCTCAGCAATTTCCCCATTCCACCAATACGCAGCACGCCTTCCCTTCATTTCGCCACTAACGCGCTTCATGGTTGCTGCACAAGCATTTTCCATCCAGCTCATCACTTTCTTAAACCCGCATTCATCCCCATCTTGCCAAGTAACACCCGCCAGTTGCTCCCTTGCATTATCCGTCATGCACCATCGTACAATACCCCTATCACCCATCTCAACACGTTTCCTACCAACCCTATATCTGATGGTCCTATGGTCACTACCATTTTCACCCGCCGTTACCACTCCCCAACCCCAGATGTCCCCGCTCAGATGGCCCGAAGCTAGGGTCACATCGATAATCGACGCCCCCCTAGGTCCAACAAAAGTATCAACATCCCCCACATTCACCACAACCATCCCCATCGAACACTGCAAACCACACCAAACCAAACCAAACCAAACCTTTTTTTTTTTTTTTTTTTTTTTTTTATCGAGGAGAAAATCTTCAAAAGACGCTTCAGCCCCCCTCTGTTTGGGCTGGCTGTGCAGGATTCACCGAAAGTGTCGGCCACAGTCCCCCACCAACGCCGGGAACTGCGTCCGAGACCCCCCATGCCTACCTGCTAAAAACTCCCCGCTTCTCCCACGGTGTTATCGCAGCTCGGCGGGAACCGCCTTGAGCATTACTTCCGCCGAGCCACAGGAGGAAACTTCCACCTGATCCACAACAAAACTAACATTAACACCACATGCCGGAAAAGGCCAGCTAAAAACACATACCTAAAACTTAACATCACATGCCGGAAAAGGCCAGCTAAAAACACATACCTAAAAACTTAACATCACATGCCGGAAAAGGCCAGCTAAAAACACATACCTAAAATTTAACATCACATGCCGGAAAAGGCCAGCTAAAAACACATACATAAAAACCAACATCGCATACCGGAATAGACCCGTTATGCTTATCCCCAAAACATATAAAACCAGCACGCCAGCCAAATACCTAATATTACCCATCAGGGGAACCCGCTCTTTCTCTTCTCCTCTCCTCGTCACACTTCTTCCTCATGATCCTCCTTAGCATCAGGAAGACTCCCTCACATGCCTCCCTACCACTCATTATTATGTCCCCCACACTATCTCTCTCAATCACACATCCAGCCCATCGCTGCGCATCCATCCTCTCTCCCACAAAAGCCACACAACCAAATATTGTGTGTTCCGGGTCGTCATACTCCCCACAAAACCAACAATCCGCGTTTTCCGCCCTCCCAATACCCATCAGATACGTCCCAAAGACCCCATGCCCAGAGATAGCCTGAGTGACATGGTAATCTATCTCCCCCCAGGGCCTCTCCATCCACCACGCCACATCCTTTATAAAGGTTTTGCACCATCCGGTTGCCGCATCCCATTCCGACTGCCATTCCTCCTTCATCTCCCCTCTTATTCTAATTCTGTTTACCCCCCCTTCCCTGTACACCCTAACCCGCTCTTTAACACCCAACCGGATGGGCAGCATCCCCGAAATGCCTTCTATCACCATCGTTGGCACCGTCCTGTAGGCCCCACTGACCATCAACAGGACCTTTCTCCACACTCCCTGGAGCTTATTCATATGCAGCTCATACCGCAGTACACCATCCCACGCTGGAATGGCATACAGCAGTACTGACTGCACAACCGCTGCCAAGACCTTCCGCCTTTCGTACCTTGGCCCCCCCACTCTCGGCATAATTCTGCCCAGCATCATGCCACATCTCCTTGCTTTTTCGCATGCCTCCCCCACATGCCTCCTCATAGCCATCTCCTCGTCTATCCACACCCCAAGATATTTAAGTGCAGCCACGTTTGCCACCTCGTGATTCCCAACCATAATTCGCAGATCCAATCCCATCCTCCTACCGCCCACCAAGATAACCAATCCCGTCTTATGCGGCGCCACTTTCACCCCCATACTGCGCAACTTCCTGGTCACCTTCCTTACAGCTTGCTGCGTCTTTTCCTTTAAATTTCCCGGATCTCTCCCCACTACCACCAGAGCCAGGTCATCAGCAAATGCCACCGTCGTGACACCCTCCTCCATCGGCATTTCCAGCACTTCATTATAAAATAGGTTCCACAGCGTCGGCCCCAGTACCGAACCCTGCGGAACCCCTGCCTTGACAGGCACTATGTCCCCGCCCGGAAGGATTATTTTTCTATCGCTCAAATATGAGCCCACCATCCTTCGCAGCTCTGAATTCACACCCATTCTGTCCAGAGCTGCCATTATTCCCGCCCAAGGAACAACATTAAAAGCATTTACAACATCCAGGGTTACCATGGCACAGTAGCCCCTTCTGTTGCTAGGCTTCACCTTAACCTCCTCCACTACCTCCCTCACCTTATTAATGGCCCCAATCACCGACCTTCCCTTCCGAAAGCCAAATTGGTTATTATCAAGTAGCCCCTTGGCATTAATTTCTGCCTCCAGCCTTCCCTTGACAATTGCCTCCCACAGCTTGGCCATTGAATCCAGAAGACACAATGGCCTATATGTTACCTCCCCTTGGTCATTCCGTCCCGGTTTGGGCACCAACACCACTCTGGCCGTCTTCCACATACGTGGTAATCCCTTGACTCGGCACTCGTTCATAATCGACGTGAACAGCCCAGCATTTCCAACAACCAACTCTTTAACGACCGCTACCGGTATCCCATCTGGACCTGGCGCCTTGCCAGATTTAAGTGCGCCCACAGCCATCCTCACCTCATCTTCCCTAATCCGCTCTCCTACTTCCCCCTCCCCCAACCCTTGCTCTTGGATCACAAAGTCCCCTGTCCCAACCTCAAATAACGCTTCTATTTGCTTCCTTAGCTCTTGGTCATCCAACATAACCCCCCTCCTTACTTCCAGCTTTCCCACCACTATCTGATATGCTTTACCCCAGATGTTCGTATTAAGCTCCTCCAGAATCTCCTTCCACTTCCCCACCTTGCTCCTCCTTATCTCCAGCTTCAACACTTTCCTGCTCTCCTTATATTCTGCTGCATACAAAAACTGCATTTCTGCATCTGTTCTACCTCTCCTGCTCCTCTGCCACCTCCGCCTCAATCTATTACACTCCACGCGGGCTCTCGCCACTTGTTCTGTCCACCAGTATACTTTTCTTTTCCCTCTTGGCGCCATTTTTTTCCTGGTGAACCATATATCACATATTCTCCCAAGCCACCTTACAAACTCCGCCGCCGCAGGAATTTTATGCTCACCCAACAGCTCCACCCTCGCTTCCAAGAACAGTTTCCACTGCGCTCTCGTCCACCGCCAGCCTCGTGTCTCTGTACGTCCACAATTGCTTGTCGTGGACACCAGGTTAACTTTGATCGTGTTATGATCGCTGCCGTTTTCCTCAGAAGCATCCACCTTCCAGCCCTCCAGCCTACTACTTATCGCTTGGGTGGCCAAGGTCACATCAATTAACGATGAGCCCCTAGCCCCCTCAAACGTAGGGCAACTTCCCTGGTTGACCACAACCAGCCCATTTGCCCACACCCACTCCTCTAGAGCCTCACCCCGACAATTCCTAGTATTTGAGCCAAAAATAGGCGACTTAGCATTAAAGTCACCGCCAATAACCACCCCCATTCCTATCCCACCCATATATCTCTGCAACCAATCCAATAGCTGCAGAAAATTCCCCATTTCCCCATTGGGAGAAAAATACACGGAAATAAAAACACACTCTCCAACATCCACACACACAAAACCACTACCACTATGTACACGTCGAACATTTAAATTTGTATATATAAAACTATCACAATTTAAATCACAGACAAAGTTTCTACCCTTAGCCAAAATTTTGTTTGGCTCCTGCCCCAACACCACAAATCTGTCCACTACCATTGTACTTTTGTACATCAGATCATGAGCCACCCTACTTCTATTATGGTTCAGTTGATATATTGTCACTGCCATCCTCCCCCGTGACCCCTGCATCATTGCTCTAGCAGCCATGGGGGTGCCTTTCCTTGTCCCTCCACCCCTTGTCGTTCGCCATTTCCGGAGGCTGCCAAGCCTTTCGGCTTCACCCCCATTTTGCCCAGTGCCCTCCGGTGTTTCTCCTGCCTCAGGGCTTCCTTAAACGCCCCACATCTCCCCCATCCCGCCCTATGCCCCTTCTGTTCGCAGACTGGGCAGCACTCCTCCTCCTTACATTGATTTGCCTTGTGCCCTGTCTGTCCACATCTGAAGCACCTATCACTCAAGTCTTGGCCTTCACAATTCCTTGAAAGGTGGCCATAGCGCCAACACCTGTTGCACCTAACTACCTCCACCATTTCCTCCACCCTAGCCCTCACCAAGCCTACCTTCACGTACCCTTTCTCTATCAACGCCGCTGCGGCCTGTTTTGCCGCAGTCACCATCGCTACCTTGGTCCCCCTAGGACCCTCACTCAGCCTATCAACAACCACCTTACCTCCATCCTTCACTTCAGCCGCCAGGGCCTGCTCCACCTCCTTCCCCTCCGCCAACGCATCCAAATCCCGTACCCACAGTCTTCGTGACTTTACCCCCCCAACTTGCGTCCACTTAATTGCCTCCTCCTGATCTGCCGCCTCTAAGGCCCTAGCCACCATCTCAACCGCAGCGTCCGTCCTCTCCGTTACCACCTTTACTCGCCCTTGCTCGGTGCGCTCAAGCTTCTTAACCCCAATAGCCCCTGCTCTTTTTAGCCGACCCTTCACCTCCTTCAATTTATCCTTGAAATCCTCCTTGCGACCTTCCACCACAAACGCATACGTGGTGCTGCCGTGTTTCCTCTCACTCTTGGCCCCTCCCACCAGCTTCACTCTACACTTCATCCTTTTCCAGAGCCCTTCAACTAGCCGTCTCGTCCTATCTATCCCCCCTCCCCTCAATCCAAACACCCTCACAACATCCGGACCAAACTGCCTGACATCTTCCCTTATGTCCTCCCACCTGGCATACATGTCCGTTTCGTCGTTTTGGACGACTATCTTAAGGGCTCTCTTGACGCCTGCCATATGCCGCCGGTTATCGTCCGTCAGCACCACACTGGTTCGATCCAGCCCACTGATCTGCCCACCTACCCCCTCCAGCTCAGGGTACCATTTGAAAAACAGTTCCCTGTGCTGGGCGTTGAACCGTTCTTCGTTTTTCCCTTCCCCGTCTATAAATAGCACGTCAATTCCCCCATTCCCTCCCATCTTATCCTCCTCTTCCACCACCTCCGTCTTGGCAAACTGCACATTCGTGTAGCCTCGGGCTTCCCATTCCGCCCAATCCTCATACCTAGTCCACTCTTCCACATCCCGTACCATTTCTTGGCCTGTTTCCTGTCCCCCATCTTTCCCCCTGCTACCCTGTAGCCATTCATCCACACTTGGGTCCGTTAGCTCGTCCACAACCCGAGCTAACTCTTCAGCCAAATTCTTTATTACCCTTTCCGTATGCTGCCTTATGTTTTTTCGCAGCTTTTCTTCCAGCTCCACCAACGCACTTATATTGCGCCGTATAGCTTGTCCCCCATCCTCCGTAGAGCTCCTTCGCCTTTTGGTGCCCTTCCTCTGCTGTTTCTCCTCTGCCTTTTCCTCCCAGGCAGTTATCTCTATTGATGGCGACCTGACTTCATTTATCTCGCCAGTAGGGGACTTGCTCCTAGGCGGTGTTCTGCTAATCGAATCCCTCCTTACGAAGGGATTTTCTACCTCCTGGTTTAAAGCCGTCGCCATCTCCAGAAGTACCTGCTGAGAGGGGCCCACCCGCGCCCCCTCAAACCCGACCAGAACTGGGGTTCCCAAAGTCCCCTGTTCCGTAAGACTCTTACTACGTTTCACTCTATTGAAACCTCCACTAGTGGTCGCCACTAGTGTTACCTTCTTCTCGCCAGTCCGTGATCCAGTCGGCATCGTTAAACTGGAGGGCGCCACCCCCCCAGAGTTCGCTTCCGTCACGCCCGTCGTTGCGCCTTGCCGGTCAACGCCACCGACAGTTGCTCCTAAAGCCCTCCCTTTACATTTATTTTTATTAGAATCCATAAACAATCCCACGAGTAGCGTAGGAAATATCAGTCACCTGCAGCAGAGCCCCGCAATACTACAAGAAGGCATTATTTAAACCGGAGGGCGCCCAGTCTCCGGAGTTCGCATATTAGCGACCAGTTCCAGCTCCACTGGCCATGCAGCTCTCAGCATATGCTGTTCCACCTTAGCTTAGAGGCTTTTTATTGTGGTTTTCCTCCACTTGGCCGGGCAGTTAAGCCAAGCCCCCACCACCGGCTAGCAGCCAGCGAGACATGACCACATACAACTACTAGCCCATGCCGGTATATCCACCCAGTAGTATCCGCTAGGCACTCTCTGGGTGGGCGCCGTTAAGCCCTCGTGCAGTACTCTAAGCCACGACACGACAGCGAGTAAAGGTAACGATGAATGAAACACTGAATTGTCAAGACACAGACTTTTTTATTTCAGACAACATACACAGCACTTACATAAAAACATAATGTACAAAAACATAACAGACGTCACACGCCGATCACCATTTCCCATCCACTCAACACGCGGAGGGAACAGCACCTGCAACATAAAACAGATAACATTAACCAGGGACAAACAAAACACACATGGCAGATGCCCTCTACCACGGCGCCAGAGCACCGCAGCCGTTTGGCCTGGGGGTACTTTTTTAGTGTGGTTACCATCCCACTCGGCATTTTTCAGCCCTCAGCTAGCAAGCTAGCCGATATGCCATTTGCTCTGTATTAGCCTGACCGCCCCATGAGCTGAAAGAGCAAATCATATCAACTGATGCGGCGTCCAGTATCCGAGGCACGCTACGTGGAAGCTCAGAGCAGGGCAGCTAACTAAGACTTTCCCATCAGCATAGCTTCAGGTACTGTCAGAGCACACCGCCCCCGTACCTCAAACCTTTTTTTTTTTTTTTTTTTTTTTTTATCGAGGAGAAAATCTTCAAAAGACGCTTCAGCCCCCCTCTGTTTGGGCTGGCTGTGCAGGATTCACCGAAAGTGTCGGTAACAGTCCCCCACCAACGCCGGGAACTGCGTCCGAGACCCCCCATGCCTACCTGCTAAAAACTCCCCGCTTCTCCCACGGTGTTATCGCAGCTCGGCGGGAACCGCCTTGAGCATTACTTCCGCCGAGCCACAGGAGGAAACTTAAACCTGCTCCAAAACAAAACTAACATTAACACCACATGCCGGAAAAGGCCAGCTAAAAACACATACCTAAAACTTAACATCACATGCCGGAAAAGGCCAGCTAAAAACACATACCTAAAAACTTAACATCACATGCCGGAAAAGGCCAGCTAAAAACACATACCTAAAAACTTAACATCACATGCCGGAAAAGGCCAGCTAAAAACACATACATAAAAACCAACATCGCATACCGGAATAGACCCGTTATGTTTATCCCCAAAACATATAAAACCAGCACGCCAGCCAAATACCTAATATTACCCATCAGGGGAACCCGCTCTTTCTCTTCTCCTCTCCTCGTCACACTTCCTCCTCATGATCCTCCTTAGCATCAGGAAGACTCCCTCACATGCCTCCCTACCACTCATTATTATGTCCCCCACACTATCTCTCTCAATCACACATCCAGCCCATCGCTGCGCATCCATCCTCTCTCCCACAAAAGCCACACAACCAAATATTGTGTGTTCCGGGTCGTCATACTCCCCACAAAACCAACAATCCGCGTTTTCCGACCTCCCAATACCCATCAGATACGTCCCAAAGACCCCATGCCCAGAGATAGCCTGAGTGACATGGTAATCTATCTCCCCCCAGGGCCTCTCCATCCACCACGCCACATCCTTTATAAAGGTTTTGCACCATCCGGTTGCCGCATCCCATTCCGACTGCCATTCCTCCTTCATCTCCCCTCTTATTCTAATTCTGTTTACCCCCCCTTCCCTGTACACCCTAACCCGCTCTTTAACAGCCAACCGGATGGGCAGCATCCCCGAAATGCCTTCTATCACCATCGTTGGCACCGTCCTGTAGGCCCCACTGACCATCAACAGGACCTTTCTCCACACTCCCTGGAGCTTATTCATATGCAGCTCATACCGCAGTACACCATCCCACGCTGGAATGCCATACAGCAGTACTGACTGCACAACCGCTGCCAAGACCTTCCGCCTTTCGTACCTTGGCCCCCCCACTCTCGGCATCCACACTCGGGTTCCACAGCGTCGGCCCCAGTACCGAACCCTGCGGAACCCCTGCCTTGACAGGCACTATGTCCCCGCCCGGAAGGATTATTCTTCTATCGCTCAAATATGAGCCCACCATCCTTCGCAGCTCTGAATTCACACCCATTCTGTCCAGAGCTGCCATTATTCCCGCCCAAGGAACAACATTAAAAGCATTTACAACATCCAGGGTTACCATGGCACAGTAGCCCCTTCTGTTGCTAGGCTTCACCTTAACCTCCTCCACTACCTCCCTCACCTTATTAATGGCCCCAATCACCGACCTTCCCTTCCGAAAGCCAAATTGGTTATTATCAAGTAGCCCCTTGGCATTAATTTCTGCCTCCAGCCTTCCCTTGACAATTGCCTCCCACAGCTTGGCCATTGAATCCAGAAGACACAATGGCCTATATGTTACCTCCCCTTGGTCATTCCGTCCCGGTTTGGGCACCAACACCACTCTGGCCGTCTTCCACATACGTGGTAATCCCTTGACTCGGCACTCGTTCATAATCGACGTGAACAGCCCAGCATTTCCAACAACCAACTCTTTAACGACCGCTACCGGTATCCCATCTGGACCTGGCGCCTTGCCAGATTTAAGTGCGCCCACAGCCATCCTCACCTCATCTTCCCTAATCCGCTCTCCTACTTCCCCCTCCCCCAACCCTTGCTCTTGGATCACAAAGTCCCCTGTCCCAACCTCAAATAACGCTTCTATTTGCTTCCTTAGCTCTTGGTCATCCAACATAACCCCCCTCCTTACTTCCAGCTTTCCCACCACTATCTGATATGCTTTACCCCAGATGTTCTTATTAAGCTCCTCCAGAATCTCCTTCCACTTCCCCACCTTGCTCCTCCTTATCTCCAGCTTCAACACTTTCCTGCTCTCCTTATATTCTGCTGCATACAAAAACTGCATTTCTGCATCTGTTCTACCTCTCCTGCTCCTCTGCCACCTCCGCCTCAATCTATTACACTCCACGCGGGCTCTCGCCACTTGTTCTGTCCACCAGTATACTTTTCTTTTCCCTCTTGGCGCCATTTTTTTCCTGGTGAACCATATATCACATATTCTCCCAAGCCACCTTACAAACTCCGCCGCCGCCGGTATTTTATGCTCACCCAACAGCTCCACCCTCGCTTCCAAGAACAGTTTCCACTGCGCTCTCGTCCACCGCCAGCCTCGTGTCTCTGTACGTCCACAATTGCTTGTCGTGGACACCAGGTTAACTTTGATCGTGTTATGATCGCTGCCGTTTTCCTCAGAAGCATCCACCTTCCAGCCCTCCAGCCTACTACTTATCGCTTGGGTGGCCAAGGTCACATCAATTAACAATGAGCCCCTAGCCCCCTCAAACGTAGGGCAACTTCCCTGGTTAACCACAACCAGCCCATTTGCCCACACCCACTCCTCTAGATCCTCACCCCGACAATTCCTAGTATTTGAGCCAAAAATAGGCGACTTAGCATTAAAGTCACCGCCAATAACCACCTCCATTCCTATCCCATCCATATATCTCTGCAACCAATCCAATAGCTGCAGAAAATTCCCCATTTCCCCATTGGGAGAAAAATACACGGAAATAAAAACACACTCTCCAACATCCACACACACAAAACCACTACCACTATGTACACGTCGAACATTTAAATTTGTATATATAAAACTATCACAGTTTAAATCACAGACAAAGTTTCTACCCTTAGCCAAAATATTGTTTGGCTCCTGCCCCAACACCACAAATTTGTCCACTACCATTGTACTTTTGTACATCAGATCATGAGCCACCCTACTTCTATTATGGTTCAGTTGATATATTGTCACTGCCATCCTCCCCCGTGACCCCTGCATCATTGCTCTAGCAGCCATGGGGGTGCCTTTCCTTGTCCCTCCACCCCTTGTCGTTCGCCATTTCCGGAGGCTGCCAAGCCTTTCGGCTTCACCCCCATTTTGCCCAGTGCCCTCCGGTGTTTCACCTGCCTCAGGGCTTCCTTAAGCGCCCCACATCTCCCCCATCCCGCCCTATGCCCCTTCTGTTCGCAGACTGGGCAGCACTCCTCCTCCTTACATTGATTTGCCTTGTGCCCTGTCTGTCCACATCTGAAGCACCTATCACTCAAGTCTTGGCCTTCACAATTCCTTGAAAGGTGGCCATAGCGCCAACACCTGTTGCACCTAACTACCTCCACCATTTCCTCCACCCTAGCCCTCACCAAGCCTACCTTCACGTACCCTTTCTCTATCAGCGCCGCTGCGGTCTGTTTTGCCGCAGTCACCATCGCTACCTTGGCCCCCCTAGGACCCTCACCCAGCCTATCAACAACCACCTTACCTCCATCCTTCACTTCAGCCGCCAGGGCCTGCTCCACCTCCTTCCCCTCCGCCAACGCATCCAAATCCCGTACCCACAGACTTCGTGACTTTACCCCCCAACTTGCGTCCACTTAATTGCCTCCTCCTGATCTGCCGCCTCTAAGGCCCTAGCCACCATCTCAACCGCAGCGTCCGTCCTCTCCGTTACCACCTTTCCTCGCCCTTGCTCGGTGCGCTCAAGCTTCTTAACCCCAATAGCCCCTGCTCTCTTTAGCCGACCCTTCACCTCCTTCAATTTATCCTTGAAATCCTCCTTGCGACCTTCCACCACAAACGCATACGTGGGGCTGCCGTGTTTCCTCTCACTCTTGGCCCCTCCCACCAGCTTCACTCTACACTTCATCCTCTTCCAGAGCCCTTCAACTAGCCGTCTCGTCCTATCTATCCCCCCTCCCCTCAATCCAAACACCCTCACAACATCCGGACCAAACTGCCTGACATCTTCCCTTATGTCCTCCCACCTGGCATACATGTCCGTTTCGTCGTTTTGGACGACTATCTTAAGGGCTCTCTTGACGCCTGCCATATGCCGCCGGTTATCGTCCGTCAGGACCACACTGGTTCGATCCAGCCCACTGATCTGCCCACCTACCCCCTCCAGCTCAGGGTACCATTTGGAAAACAGTTCCCTGTGCTGGGCGTTGAATCGTTCCTCGTTTTTCCCTTCCCCGTCTATAAATAGCACGTCAATTCCCCCATTCCCTCCCATCTTATCCTCCTCTTCCACCACCTCCGTCTTGGCAAACTGCACATTCGTGTAGCCTCGGGCTTCCCATTCCGCCCAATCCTCATACCTAGTCCACTCTTCCACATCCCGTACCATTTCTTGGCCTGTTTCCTGTCCCCCATCTTTCCCCCTGCTACCCTGTAGCCATTCATCCACACTTGGGTCCGTTAGCTCGTCCACAACCCGAGCTAACTCTTCAGCCAAATTCTTTATTACCCTTTCCGTATGCTGCCTTATGTTTTTTCGCAGCCTTTCTTCCAGCTCCACCAACGCACTTATATTGCGCCGTATAGCTTGTCCCCCATCCTCCGTAGAGCTCCTTCGCCTTTTGGTGCCCTTCCTCTGCTGTTTCTCCTCTGCCTTTTCCTCCCAGGCAGTTATCTCTATTGATGGCGACCTAACTTCAGTTATCTCGCCAGTAGTGGACTTGCTCCTAGGCGGTGTCCTGCTAATCGAATCCCTCCTTACGAAGGGATTTTCTACCTCCTGGTTTAAAGCCGTCGCCATCTCCAGAGGTACCTGCTGAGAGGGGCCCGCCCGCGCCCCCTCATACCCGACCAGAACTGGGGTTCCCAAAGTCCCCTGTTCCGTAAGACTCTTGCTTCGTTTCACTCTATTGAAACCTCCACAAGTGGTCGCCACTAGTGTTACCTGCTTCTCGCCAGTCCGTGATCCAGTCGGCATCGTTAAACTGGAGGGCGCCACCCCCCCAGAGTTCGCTTCCGTCACGCCCGTCGTTGCGCCTTGCCGGTCAACGCCACCGACAGTTGCTCCCAAAGCCCTCCCTTTACTACATTTATTTTTATTAAAATCCATAAACAATCCCACGAGTAGCGTAGGAAATATCAGTCACCTGCAGCAGAGCCCCGCAATACTACAAGAAGGCATTATTTAAACCGGAGGGCGCCCAGTCTCCGGAGTTCGCATATTAGCGACCAGTTCCAGCTCCACTGGCCATGCAGCTCTCAGCATATGCTGTTCCACCTTAGCTTAGAGGCTTTTTATTGTGGTTTTCCTCCACTTGGCCGGGCGGTTAAGCCAAGCCCCCACCACCGGCTAGCAGCCAGCGAGACATGACCACATACAACTACTAGCCCATGACGGTATATCCACCCAGTAGTATCCGCTAGGCACTCTCTGGGTGGGCGCCGTTAAGCCCTCGTGCAGTACTCTAAGCCACGACACGACAGCGAGTAAAGGTAACAATGAATGAAACACTGAATTAACAAGACACAGACTTTTTTATTACAGACAACATACACAGCACTTACATAAAAAACATAATGTACAAAAACATAAAAGACGTCACACGCCGATCACCATTACCCATTCACTCAACACGCGGAGGGAACAGCACCTGCAACATAAAACAATTAACATTAACCTTAGACACACAACACAAATGGCAGATGCCCTCCACCACGGCGCCAGAGCACCGCAGCCGTTTGGCCTGGGGGTACTTATTAGTGTGGTTACCATCCCACTCGGCATTTTTCAGCCCTCAGCTAGCAAGCTAGCCGATATGTCATTTGCTCTGTATTAGCCTGACCGCCCCATGAGCTGACAGAGCAAATCATATCAACTGATGCGGCGTCCAGTATCCGAGGCACGCTACGTGGAAGCTCAGAGCAGGGCAGCTAACTAAGACTTTCCCATCAGCATAGCTTCAGGTACTGTCAGAGCACACCGCCCCCGTACCTCAAACCAAACCAAACCAAACCAAACCAAACCTTTTTTTTTTTTTTTTTTTACCAAGGGGAAAAATGCCTTTATACACACCACAGACGCGCAACGGATGTCCGTGGTAGTGTGGGACTCAGATGCGGGCCCCCGCCCCCCAGCACCCGAAGAAAGATTAGTCTGAGAAGTGAGGCCCCGCATCTCATACCCACTAAAAAACCACCTTGCTTCTCCCAGCATGTTAATGCAGCCTACCGGGAACCGCCGGTCAGCATTACTTCCAGTAGGCTGCGGGAGGATCCCTCGTTAATCAAAACAAAAGCCGCAGCCCGTCATGGGCACGGCCCAAACCACGTCCATTTCTAGGCACCAATTCAGCGCCCCCGGGGGTCATGCAAACTTAACAAACGACATATAACAAACCTAACCTAAATCTAAAATTATTAGATTAACAAATAAGTAACAAATTAAAACCAAACAGCACGCTACTGGAAAAGGCCAGCTAAAAAACACATATTTAAAAAACAACTTAATCCTACGCAATAAATAATATAAAAAAAAAAGATAACGACAACAGCCAAGACCGGCACACATCACACACATCTGGAATAGGCCAGCTAAAAACACATATTTAAAAACAACTTAATCCTACGCAATAAATAATATAAAAAAAAGATAACGACAACAGTCAAGACCGGCACACCTCAATCACTTAGGACAATCGGGTCCGTCACACTACCGGAGTTCCCCCGCATAACAACGACAGGCGCAGCCCGCCTCGTCCCCCGCGCTCTCGCACGCTCACGCAACCTCTCCATATCGCATTTCCGTCGCATTATGTTTCTTAACATGGCAAATAATGCCTCGCCCTTTTCCCTGCCCTCCATTATTAAGTCCCCTATGTTATCAGGGCTGGGGTACACTCCGTCATATGTCCTCCAGATTTGCTGGAACTCACCCCACACATTGCGCCTTATCCCAGCCACTCCATCACGCCCCTCCCTGTACGCCCCTAAACGCTCCCGCACGGCTAGCCGCGCAGGCAGCAATCCAGCGACAGCCTGCGCCACCAATGTGGGCGTCGTCCGATACGCACCACAAACCAGTAATGCCATTTTACGTATGACCCTCTCGAGCCTGTCGTTATTAATCTCATGCCTGAGAGCCGAGCACCACGCAGGTACCGCATACAAAAGCGCCGACTGCACCGCACACGCCAGCACCCGTCTACGACTGTAGGCAGGCCCCCCAACCCTTGGCAGCAACCTGCCAACCATGCCCGCATAGGCCATGGCCTTCGCGCAGGCTTCAACAACCTGTTTCCTCATGCTGAGGCCCTCGTCCAGCCAAATGCCCAAGTATTTAATATGCGGCCTACCAACAACAATGCCACCCCCTTCGCGAATCCCAAAGTCGCGTCCCAACCTCCGCCTCCCAACCAGCACAGTCATACTTGTCTTCTCCGTCGCTACCCTAAGCCCGATGTCGCTAAGTTTATTCACAACTCTGCCTACAGCATGCTCAGCCCTACTAAGTAGGGACTCCCTATCGCCGCCCGTCACGACCAGCGCCAAGTCATCCGCAAAAGCAATCGGTGTTACACCCGGCTCAAAGTCTATACGCAGCACCTGGTCGAAGAAAAGATTCCACAGAAGAGGGCCAAGCACCGACCCCTGGGGAACCCCGGCACTCACCGCCACTACCTCACCATTCGGCAGCACTACAGCCCTACCCCGCAGGTATGCCCCAATGATTTTTTGCAAATGCACACTGAGGCACCCTGCCGCCCGAATAATCCCCATCCACGGCGCAGCATTGAATGCATTAACCACATCCAACGCTACTAACAGACAAAATCCCCTCCTGTGGCTGGGCCTACTCAAAACCCCACGGACAATGCCCTCGATACGCTTAACCGCCCCAATTACCGACCGGCCACGCATGAAACCATATTGGTCTTTACTTATACAGTCGCAGTCAGCAATTTCATCATCAATCCTAGCCTTGATTATATGCTCATACACCTTGCCAAGTGTGCTAATAAGACACAAAGGCCTGTACCTAGTTTCTCCACCCTCCCCCCTATCAGGTTTTGGAATCAAGACTAGTCTACTAACCTTCCAGGCAGCCGGGACATCTGCCTTAACCCACAAATCAGAAAAAAATTTGGTGGCATATTCCAAATTATTCGCTAGCACTGTTCTTACCACCTCTCCTGGCACCCCATCCGGCCCCGGAGCCTTGCCCCTTTTTATCTTCAAAACAGCAGACTGAACCTCATGCAGCAAGACCTCAGTCACGGGTGCCACACACGTAGCGCCCGCCTCACTAAAACCCGCCACCTCAGTCATCCCCCCCGTAACAAACAACTTATGCACCAGCTCAGAGACAACCTCGTCGCTAAGCGCACTGGCTCTAAACCCACCCATTTTCCCCATAACAATTTTATAGGCCTTACCCCATATATTCTCATTCAGCATGTCCAGAAGCTCCTTCCATTTCCTTCTTTTACTTTCATAAATGGCACTTTTTAATTTCCGCTTACTCTTCCTATAAGTTTCGGAGCATGCTGCCGCCTCCTCACTGCCCCTCCTCCTAGCCCTAGTAAGAGCTCTACGATCAGCCAACACTGTCTGCGTAGCGACGAGATTGACTCGTTCCACCAATACACCGGTGGCCTGCCCGCCCCCCCCGGGCGCTCCCGCGGGAGAAACCGGTTACAGATACCCACAATCATTGCAAAAAACTGCTCGTAGCTTGGCACCGTACCATCATCCGCAATCCGGACAACCGCAATACGCTCGATCGCTCCATCCGTTACTCGCCATCGAACCCGACTACTTGATTCAGCACGCAAAGCCCGCCCACGCATCACGAACACAATCGTACGGTGGTCACTGCCATTCTCCCGATCAGTCCTAACTTTCCAGCCCTCGACATTTGCAGCAATGCGGCTCGTTGCCACCGTAAAATCGATCACAGAGCCGCCCCTACTGCCAGAAAAGGTATCAACATGCCCCCGATTCAAAACTATGAAACCCATAGCGCATAGCCAGTCACCCAAAAGCCGACCCCGCACGTTTTCCTCGGGAGAACCAATGTTAACACATTTGGCATTTAAATCACCACCCAACAGCACACCCTTGCCCAGACCCCTGATCAGTGCTGTTAAACTGTCCAGCAGCGACCGGAAATCGCTCAACTGACCATTAGGTGAAAAATAACATGAAACCGCAATCCAATCGCCTACATCAACTGCAACATACCCATTCCCCCTCCAGACCCCCTCTGTAGGCAAGTTTGTTTGCACAAAACATCCCCCTCCAAGATCACAGCATAACCCAGTAGCAACCCTTCTATTCGGTTCCTGACCAAAAACAACGTATCTAGTCTCCCGGCCAGCGTCCCGATACAACAGGTCATGCGCTAGTCTCGACCGATTACAATTTAATTGAAACACCGCTATTTCAACGAGGTGCCCGCGGCCTGGTATCATTCGATCCGGCCCTACGTCTACCCTCCCCACAATGCTTGCAGATGCTATTTCAACCATTTCGTTGACTGGTAACCGCCTCATCAGCCACCGACCGAAGATCGCCAACAGTCTTCCTCCTCTTTCTGACATGTCCCTCGGGCCAGTCATCCCGACCCACAGGCGTAACCCCTCTGACCATACCCACCCTTACCTCTCTCTGACGTCTGGTCAGGATTTTTTCCCTCAAGACCTTCACAGCCGCTTTATACTTGGGGCACCTACCCCATCCCGCCCTATGGCCATCCATTTCACAGAGTGGGCAGTGCTCATCAGCCGTGCAACTACCCACCATGTGTCCGCTACCCCCACATCGGAAACAACGTCCCACCATATCTCTACCCGTGCAGTTTACCGCCATGTGGCCGTAACCCCAGCAGCGATTACAACGAACCGGTTCTGCATCCTCATCCACTCTTGCCCTCACAATCCCAACTTGTACAAACTTCGCTCGGATCAGCGCATTAGCTACGTCCGCCCGGAGCTTCACCACCGCAACCCGCGTACCCCTAGGGCCACCCCTCATTCTAACTATCTTAAAGTCGTTTTCCCCCCCTCTATCCTTAGTGAGTGCCTCCCTTATTTCCGCTTCCTCCACCAACGCATCCAAATCGCTTATAGCTATTATCCTCGTGGGATTTTTTGCCACCTGCGTCCACCTGCAATAATTCACTTTCGCCACCGCTTTCACTAGGCTCCCCAACCGTTGCTGTACCTTCTGCCCCTCATCCGCAACAATCAGCATCTTACCATTATCTAGCCTCTGGACCTTCCGAACCCCCGCGATTCCGCTCTGCTTAATAGGCTCCTTAAACTTTTTCAGGAGCTCAGCGTATGACACCTTATTATCCCCACCCTCAACAACAAACGCGCATGTCGCCTTACCCGAATCGCTACAGCCACTATCCACCAATATCTCCACATCGATATGGGTCCCCACCAGCAGCCCCTCCACGCACCTTCTAATCTTGTCGATCGAGAACCGCGCAAAGTTCTCCATTCTCACAACCCTTACTCCAAGCTCTCTGGCTTCACTTGCAACCGCGCACAGCCCACGATACAACTCATCCTCTGTCCTTGCCACTATCCTACCTCCTCGTAATAGAACCCTATGCCGGTACTCAGCATTGCCCACCTTCAATTTAATCGTGTTCTCCGTGAAGGCTACATCAGTCTCGAACCCCTTCAACTCACTGTGGCGCGAATAGAAGCCACCTGGCGCAATGCTGTGTTTCCCGCTACCCACAATCACCATTTCGAGAGCACCCACAGGCAAGTCTCCGACTGCACCCACCACTCTGGTATTCACAAATTTAGCCTGCCCCTTAAAACTGCCCTCCCATCTAGCCCAGTCCTCAAAACACTCACATTTGGGAATTTCCGTAGGCGTCACAACCACACTAGGTGTCATCCCAATTACACTACCTCCACCTCCACCTCCACCTCCACCTGCCACCTCCACCTCCACCTGCCACCTCCACCTCCACCTGCCACCACTCCGCCACCTTGAATCCATTCGCTGAATCCACCATCCTTTAGCCTCTCGACAGCTCTTCTTAACTCGTCCGCCAGACTCCGAATTGACTTCTCGGTGTGGTATCGCAGAGACCCACGCAGCTCATTATCCGCGATCCTGGCGAACTCCTCAGCATAACCAGCAACCTCATGTGGCGCATCATCACCCCCCGTATCCTCACCAAAAACCCCATCACTTATCTCTTTCTGGCTAACAGGACTCGGACAGTCCTCCGCCTCCGCTACTCCAGCCGCCCACGATTTGCTCCGTCCCATCGCCTTTGGAGGCGATCTGGAAATTTTTGCAGATCTCATGAATGGGTCGAGACCCTTCTCCATTACAGCTCCCTGTCCCAATGCTTCCGCACCGGAACCCTCAAGTCCACTACATTTAATGTTTTTTGTATCCATACACAATCCCACGAGCAGCGTAAGAAAAAACCAGTCACCTGCAGCAGAGCCCCGCAATACTACAAGAAGGCATTATTTAAACCGGAGGGCGCCCAGTCTCCGGGTTCGCATATTAGCGACCAGTTCCAGCTCCACTGGCCATGCAGCTCTCAGCATATGCTGTTCCACCTTAGCTTAGAGGCTTTTTATTGTGGTTTCCCTTCACTTGGCCGGGCGATTAAGCCAAGCCCCCACCACCGACTAGCAGCCAGCGAGACATGCCCACATACAACTACTAGCCCATGACGGTATATCCACCCAGTAGTATCCGCTAGGCACCCTCTGGGTGGGCGCCGTTAAAACCTCGTGCAGTACTCTAAGCCACGACACGACAGCGAGTAAAGGTAACAATGAATGAAACACTGAATTGACAAGACACAGACTTTTTTATTTCCGACAACATACACAGCACTTACATAAAACATCATGTACAAAACATAATAGACGTCAGACGCCGATCACCATTTCCCATCCACTCAACACGCGGAGGGAACAGCACCTGCAACATAAAACAGTTAACATTAATCAAGGACGAGCAAAACAAATGGCAGATGCCCTCTACCACGGCGCCAGAGCACCGCAGCCGTTTAGCCTGGGGGTACTTTTTAGTGTGGTTATCATCCCACTCGGCATTTTTCAGCCCTCAGCTAGCAAGCTAGCCGATATGTCATTTGCTCTGTATTAGCCTGACCGCCCCATGAGCTGACAGAGCAAATCATATCAACTGATGCGGCGTCCAGTATCCGAGGCACGCTACGTGAAAGCTCAGCGCAGGGCAGCTAACTAAGACTTTCCCATCAGCATAGCTTCAGGTACTGTCAGAGCTCATCGCCCCCGTACCTCAAACCGAACCAAACCAAACCAAACTAAACCTTCTTTTTTTTTTTTTTTTTGGGGAGGCGGAAAATGCCTAAACGCACACCGACGGCCGTCGGTGTGCGTTTAGGCACGGCGTGCGGTCCATTGATGTTCTGTGGACCGTCGGTAGTGTGGGGCTCGCACCCACTAAAAACCCCCTCGACTGGAACCACCTTTGAAGGTATTACTTCAGTCGCCTTCGACTACCATTCTTCGCGACTGTACTCGCCATCCTGCAACTCAAACAAAATCCTAACCAATATACAAATAAATATATAAATAAATAAATAAATAAATAAATATATATAAATGTATAAATGGACGAAACAAACAAATAATAAAACCATCCGAGGTCAACTATACAAATACAACAATACATCCTAACAAATATACAAATAAATAAATAAATATATATATATATGTATATATAGTGAGAGAGAGGTTTGGTCTTATGACAGAGAGTATGAACTACTTTCGGCAAGCGAAGTTTTGGAGGCCCTGGCCGAGATTAAGGTGGGCAAAGCACATAGACCGAATGACATATTGCCGAGGATCTGGAAAAACATTGGCAAGGGGAATGTGGAAGCATTCAGGAATGTGTATGATGATTGTATGAAACAGGGGTTGTTCTCGGCTTCCTAAAAGACGGCCAGATTGGTGCTCTGCTTGAAGCCTGGAAAAGATTTGAGACTTGAGCCTATCGGCCGTTGTGCCTGATAGATATGGGGTCAAAAGTGCTGGAAGCGATAGTGAGAAATAGACTGCATGAGCGGGTGGCGAAGGGGCAGATGATCTCTGGTAGCCAGTATGAGTTTACCAGAGGCCGATCGACGGTCGACGCTTTTAATAGGGTTAAAGAAGAGCTGGTGAAATTGAGGGGTAAGGCAATACAGTGCCAACCGTTAATAGCGATTGGGCTTTTGGACGTGATGAATGCTTTAAATGAGGTGCCACGCCACAAGGTGGTTGAGGCATTGGCCAGAGGTTGTGTATCAAAATATCTGAAAGGTATAATTAAGCCATATTTGGACGATAGGGTAGTTGAGAACTCGTTCGGACGAGAGTGGCAAGTAGCATATGGTATACCCCAAGGGTCGGTCCTTGGTCCGCTCCTCTGGAATGTGTACTATGATGAAGTAGTGAGAATGTGAGTTGCTGAGGATGCATGTTGATTGCGTACGCAGATGACTTGACAGTGATGGTCTGGCGAAAGATAGAGCCAGGTTAGAGAGGAGAATGAGTAAGTGTGTTAGACGAGTATGAAGGAAATTAGTGGATATGAGTTTAGAGTCGAGTTCACGACAATTTAGTTTTAGTACTAGGACATTTAGTACAGTGCAGGGAGTCGATCAATTGTATTAAGTCGGTCATTCTCTACACATCTCTAGAATGACCCATGCGAAAACTTTTGGGTTAGAATAGGAAAATAACGTATAGTTTTCTACACTTGCTTATTCAATAAAAACTATACAATTGCTTTATGTGATTTTAATGATCCATAAATATTGTATGTGATGATCAGTACTATGCGGAAATTACTAGTCACCTCCGCCTCTGATAATCGTATTTATAAGTCAATGGTTTCCCTCTCTATTTCGGGAATTACTGACCTAGATGTAGTTAAACCAGTTGGAATTTAACCAATTTCAATTTAATTTCATTAGGTTTTGGATGAATTTCCTAGCGTCACCAACTTCTGGTCGTAGACCTAAGCGACAATATATTGCTGACAATCAACATAATTGTTGCTTAATTATTATTATAAAATTTTAGTAGATATACAACAGAAGAACTAGACAACTTATTCAAAATTTCGTCACAAGAAGGCGCCACAAAAGCGAGGCGTCCCATTTTTATGTCATTGAGTTTCATGTGCTGTCCGCTAGGTGGCGCTGTGTGTAAATTTCCATTTTTCAATGTTTAAGTTAGATGGCGCTTTATGTGTCAATTGTCACTGTCATATATTTGAATTTTGTGTGTCAATTATCAGTGTCATATTTTTTTACGTCAATGAAATGTCATATTAATTTTTGAAATGTGGCGCCAAGTTTCAATGTATTTTCCAAAGGCGCTTTATGTGTCAATTGTCACTGTCATATTTTTGAATTTTGTGTCAATTATCAGTGCCATATTTATTATTGAAATGTGCCGCCAAGCTTCAATGTGTTTTCCAAGGTATCTTTTGATGTAATGTTTGAAGTTTCATGTTGTGTGGATAGATGTCGGTAGCATCGGATATTGTTAAGAATTTGAAAAAAGGTGAAGGCTTGTGAAGCGTGCTTACCACATGGGTAAGTATAAAGATGCCGTCGGGGTGCAGTCATAATAGGCGTCCTTACATCTATCCCTAATGTGGTAAAGCACACATCGTGATTGCAGCAGTAAAGTAGACGAGTAAGGGAAAAGGAGAGAGAGAGAGAGACAGATGATAGAAAAGATCTTTAAAATAAAATTTTTAGATGTGGATAGGAATCGAACCTATAATCCTTTATGGGGGAATATGGACCTTACCACTGCACTACAATGCCAACCGACATCCATTATGTGGGGTTGAGTATATAAATTGAATTTTGGGTTGTGCCGAACAATAATCTGTATTTTTAATATAAAATTTAAAATCGCCCGAGATCTTTAACAGGATGTTATTTGAAAAGATTATAAGGGTGAAAAATTTGTCTATAAATGTTATATCTTAATATAACTTAAATAAATTATATATATAAATCTTCACTCGGGTTATTAGATTCAGCTCTACTGCTATTAAATAATGCCGATAATTCTATAATTCTTGTCTCAAAAGTATTGATTAAATCATTCATTCTAGTAGATATATCTATTAATCGCTCTCTATTATTTTCTTCACTTTTGGCCACATCTTGCTGTAGCATTAAACACAAATTCATTATTGGTCCACATGAACCATTCACATATTTTTTATTAGCAACGTCATCATCTTGAGTGGGTAAATTGACGTTACATATTTTTAAACCTCCAATATCTAAATCACCATTATATGTCAATGAAGATAATGACGAGGAAGTAGGCGAGGAAGAAATCTGATAATGTGAATATTTATCGGACGAATGTCCAAACTTATTTATACTCATCACTGTTGTTTAACTAAATAATAATACTTATGCATGGTAATATATTAATATATAACTTTTACTTCTTTTAATTATTCAATAATTGACGCAATCTCATTACTATCACAAGAATTACCTGCTTGTTGCGATGCGAATAGCAATCGTAACAGATCAACTAGTTCATTAAAATCATCCCAAAATACATATTCTCTTGGCTTGACATTATAGAATATATTATAGTTTCCACCTTGCTTTATCAATGGACGAATATGGACGAATAATACGTCGATATTTCTGATTCTTGACTTCAACTATTCTGCGTTGAGAAGAGTAACCCTTTCTGTATAGATTAGTGTCATCTAATATGCGATTAAATTCCTCGAGGTATTTACTAGTATAATTTTTAGGATCTTTATAAAATAATAAATTATAAAGTCCCTTGTTACCTGTATATAGTTCTCTACCTATTATTATATTGGCAGTAGTTCTTTCAAATTCAATTTTATTAGGACCCAAGGTCCATGTATTAGTGATAGCGTTATATCTTGGAGAATGAGTAATGTCAATATTAGTAGAATGCTGAAAATAGGGCTTTATAGGTTCTTGAGAATCTTGTGGATATTTATCTAATTGCGGTGTATCTACATTAGTAATTGTATCGTCGCTTTTATCTACTTCATCATCCTCCTTATCCAGCTCGTCTTCTTGTTCCATTTCTTCTTCCTCCTCTTCCTCCTCCTCCTCGTCCTCCTCTTCTCCTTCTTCATCTACCTTGTCAATTTGATCTACTTCAGATATCTCATGTTTTTTAAATTTTCTTTACACTTTTCATTTAGTTTCAATTTATTTCAGACGTTTTATTTTTAACAACCACATTGTCTGCTAACAGGTGTAGAAATTCGGTTCAATGTACCATCTTCATTAGAACGTCCCAATTTTAAGGCTAAATATTTTTGTCGAACATCATTAGCCAATTCTAAAATTTTTCTCTTGCGGGCACTATCCGACTTATCTAGAAGCTTCATGATTATAAAAAGAATTGTTTTTTTTTTTTTTTAATATAACTATTCATGAATGTTTATATACATATCAAAGCCACATCAATATCGACCATTGTTTAATTCGAATTCTTTTACAATTACTAATGGTTTAAATTTATTACTATTCGAACATTTTCGACACATGTTTTTAAGATAATTGTATATATTATACACCAGATAAAGATATATCTGGTGTGACATATTCATCAAAAATATGTTTTAAGTTAATATCATCTTGATTAAAAAGTACGATCACATTGCAATTGTCTCTTGTTAATTGTTTAGGGATTTTGGAATAAGTTTGACATAAATATGCTACGTTTATGGATTTGTGTCGTCCCATTGAAAAATATGACCTAATTTTATCCTGCTTATTACATGACACATCGTCGAATATAAATACAAAGTTTTCTTTGGCTTCATCAGGATCAATAACTAACTCATTATCTTTATATGGGAAATATTTTATTTCTTTAACTTGCTGCAATACATTTTCCAATAATTTATACTTAGGCTGATAAAGAGATTTTGAATAAAGTTAGATATTAGCAAATTTTAATCCATTTCGGTCAAATAACAAAGCTAAGAGTGAACTTGTTTTACCGCATCTGTTCGGACCACAGAAAATTCCGCGAAAATAATTTGGTAGTAATTCACTGTGTATATATGTTTTAGAAGTCGAATCATCCAAGTCCAAATTCTCGATAGCAAGTTTAAGATCTTGTCTTTCTAAACGCATTCTTGTAACTATTATGGAGATGAAAACGAATTGGCTATATAAATGAATTCATTTTGCTTATACAGTTTAGTAATATGAAACCTATTCACTACAGAGGTGCGGGTATAGTATATTCGTTAATTGATAAGCTCCCCTTTGAGGCCCATCTCCCTCATTATCAGTGGTGCGGACCTGGCACGCGAATCCAGAAGCGCCTGGCAAGAGGTGATCCTGGAATCAACCCATTAGATGCAGCTTGCAAGCAGCACGACCTCGCATACAACTGAAGTTCTGCATCATCTGATAGACATAAGGCGGATACAGAATTAGAAGATCGTGCTTGGGAACGAGTGAAATCAAAAGATTCCAGTTTTGGTGAAAAATCTGCATCTTGGTTAGTTGTAAATAGAATGAAAGCTAAAAGAAAAATGGGAATGGGGCTTTCATTCAAAACAGACGTTATCGATCCTACATCGAAAGCGTTAAGAAAATATAAGAATCATAAAAATTTACGAAAATCAAGCTTAGAAGGATTAAAAGCAGCCCGCTTGGCTATTAAAAAAGCAGGGGGCCGAAAAAATATCCGTTTGCCACGTGTTATTCCATTTGAGCATAAATCTGGAGGATTTTTACCAATGTTGACTATTTTATCTGTTTTGGGAGCAATGGGTGCCCTAGCTGAACAAGCGTCTACTGTAGCTAAAAATATAATAGATATAAAAAAGAAAGTAAATGGGAATAATGGCAACAGTGTTGAAATTGGCAAGAAAGGTTCACGATTGTTTTTACGTAAAAATTCTAGAGGATATGGATTATACTTAAAAAAAAAATCACTGAATCTACCTGGCACAGCTCTTTATGATTATGAAATATTAAATTGTATAAATAAACTGAAATTGCCATATTTTAGAGGTGTCTTTATGCGTGATACATTACCCAAATATGTACGTGATAATGAAAGTGGTATTGTTAATTTAGATTTGAAGGCCAATAAAGGCACTCATTGGGTGGCATATAAAAAGCAAGGTAATACTATCTATTATTTCAATAGTTTTGGTAATTTGGAACCACCAACAGAACTTATAAAATATTTCGGTGAATCAAGTAATATAATCTACAATAGAAGCCGATTCCAAAAATTTAATTCTAATAATTGTGGGCATTTATGTATTGAGTTTCTATATAATAGCAAGCCATAGTACAGTCTAGTGTTAGTTATGTCTATAATATTCACATTAATGGATCGTAAATCAACACTTTCCATAGATTTTCCCAATCCCATACAGCTAGATACAAATTTTCAATACGGATTGGCGTTGATTGTTTTTTTTTCGTATAACATTATACCGAACGTTGAAGAGAATACTAAATTTCACTATATAGATAAAAATAAACCAGTCAATTCAATTAATCTACCTGCTGGAGTATATGACAATACAGATATTAATAATTATCTAAAGAAGAAATTGATACCTTTCAAGTTGAATGGAAATGAAAAAGAAGAAGATATTGTTTTCCTAAGCCCAAATAATAATACTTTAAAGTGTGAAATTTTTCATCGTGAGCTTGATATAGACTTTAATACAGAAAATTCGCTAGCATAACTGCTAGGATTCTCACGAAAGATATTGCAAGCTGGAATAGGCCATTCATCTGGTCATCCTGTAAATATTGTAAAAGTCCGAACGATTCACGTGGATAGTAATATAACAAGTGGTGCATACTATAACAACAAACCGTCACATACGTTATACGAATTTCCCATCACGTCCAATCCTGGATTTTCTATAGACGAAATTCCACGAAACTTGGTTTATTTACCAGTAGTAGAAAAATAGATATCTACCGTTTCACTAAAAATACTAAATCAGAATTTTATTCTTGTAAATTTTCGAGGGGATGAAATTATCGTTCGGTTAGAATTAAAAAAAGATGGTTTTAATAATTAATAGTGATAGTAATAAGAATGTTAATAAATCGTATAAAACGAGTGTTAACAAGCAAACACATTCAGTTAAAAAATGCCGTTCAGCTAGAAAGTTGGGGGGTAAATTGTCAAAGTTAAACACAACTTTTTTGAAATCGATTGGATATGCCGTCAGATCAAATTTTCAACCTGTATAAATCTCCATTGAATGATGATTCTATAACACATATGAAATATCGAACATATCTTCCCTATATTAAGTTATTTTCTAACAGTGATGTAATTGAAATAACAATAAATAAAAATGATGTTTGGCTATTAATGGCCGAATCTGCTTTGGTAATTAAAGGAAAATTGAAAAAGACAAAAAAATATGGAACTGTGTGCCTAGTTAATAATGCAGGACCATTTTTATTTGATTCACTAACGTATGAATTGAATGGCGTAGAAGTGGAGCATGTTAAAGATCCGGGAATTGTTAGTCTTATTCGTGGATACTTATGTTATACTGAAGAAGATGCAAAACATTTAATTATAGGAAGTTGGAAATTCTCAAATAGATTATCAACATGTGCCAAAGAGGAATTCTTTATGAGAATACCACTATCTCATTTATTTGATGTATTCAGCGATTATAAAACAATGATGTGTGGAAAACATACTTTACGTTTAGTACGTTCTCGTAATGATAACAATGCTATGTTAACAAGTGACAATACAACAATAAGAGAAATTCTAATTGACAATATTGAATTGAAAGTAAAACATATAACGCCCAATGATTATATAAAAATGGAATTATTAAAATCGATAAAGCATGATCGACCAATTTTAATTCCATTCAGAAAATGAAGTTATCATGAATTACCTTCTCTGAATATTGGATCTACAAAAGAGATATGGAATGTGAAAACTACCACTAATGTAGAATGTCCTCGGTATGTCATTGTTGCTTTTCAGCAAAACCGAAAAGATCAGATGACTAGTGATAATACTTTATTTGATCATACTAATATTTCTAGCATTAGGCTGCTTTTAAATGGAGACTATTGTCCATTTGAAAATCCAAATATAAATTTTGCTTCAAATAACTATGCAGATATATACTGTAATTATTCAGATTTATATCGAAGTTATATGAACCAATCTCTGTTAGAACCCAAACAAGTCTTGTTAAGCTACGATAATTTTTTTACACATGCGTTATTTGTAATTGGTTCTTCAAGAAGAGATTAGTCTATAAAATCTTCAACAGTTGACGTTAAGCTCGAAATAGAGTCACATCAAGGTTTTGCTTCCGACACTAAAGCATACTGTATCATTATTTACGAGTGTGTAATAGAATATTTACCTCTCAGTGAAATAGTTAGAAATATTAATTAACCATGAAAATTGCTATTGTTGACATGCAAGGCTTTGTTTTAAATAATTATGAAGGTGAACGAGCATTCCATGTTAAAGAAATGACTATTATGCATGGATCGCAGCATAGTCATTATGTATTTCAAGAGCCTAAACCTTACTCAATATTAACCATTTCTGAAAAGAAAGATGTAAATTATGCAATTTATAATATTCATGGACTATTTTATGAATTAGGACATATAAGATACAATGATATACATTTAATAATAAAGAAATTATATGGATTTGATATAGTATATGTTAAAGGTCATCAAAAGAAAGACTTTTTACAAACATTATTCAGTGAATCTAATAGAATCGGATCATCGTCAACATCATTTCTACCCAAAATTATAAATATTGAAACTTCAACTAATTTTAATTGTTTACCTAAAATTATAAATATTAAAACTTTAAGTAATTCTAATTGTGTATCCAAATTTAATCGTGATATTCCAAAATGTACGGAACATCTAAATGATAAGTTCTATATGTGTAGTTTAAAAAATTGTTTTATACTTCGTAGTTGGATGTACAAGTTTTAACCTCAATAACAATATATATATATGTAGGATAAAATTACTTCTTTGTTTAATGACGGGAAATAATTTTTTTAAGATGAATATTGGTTAACAAATTTCAAGTTAGTTTATTCAATCAAAAATACAGAACACAATTAATAAAATACAAATTTATATGAACATCTCCAAAATCTATCTAAAATCTGTCTAACATCTGACCAAAAAAAAAACTATCTCCACGTTTTTTTTTTTATTTCCATGACAACTTTTTTCATTGCTCACTCTGATTCATTCCTACATATATATACATATATGCATACGAAACAGTTGATTTTCAATTTATTCAAGTAATCCAAATCAGATGATTATGATTGGATTTACTTTCCTTTTTTTAGTTACAATTTTTAATAATGTAATATATGTAATTAATTCGAAAAATGCAGAACAAGTTTATATTTGTTTCAATTCAACTAATGATAGTTGGCCTTCTGATTGGAGTAAAATGGAAAAAGCTACAGACCCAGTTTTGTTTACAACCATTCCAAATAATTCAAAAAAATACAAAATTCGAATTATAAACAAAAATGCTGAGTTTAAAGACAGTGAGTGGGAGAGTTTAGATAGATTTCTCGCCCCAATATTTATTTCATCTGTTTCATCAATACAGAAACTCGATTCAATCTTGTCGATACTCTATTGTGTGGCAGCAGTAGCAACAACATTATTTTTAAAGTGTGCTTTTAAATTTATTGGTAAAAGAAGAAGTCATGGTAACGACTAATCAAATTTTAGAATTAAAAGATATGATTAACAGCATTGAGTATCCACTCAAATTCCATGATTATTCTATAAAGATATTGAGTAATCAATTAGAGCTACCAGAAGAAATGGTATCAGAATATTTGAAGCCTTGTTGGGGACATCGTACAAATGAAGATGATGATGATTGCGACGTAATTGATGACCCTCTACATACACATAAGATTAACTGGTTCATATGTGAAGAAATTATTTTAAATCGATATATTTGAATGTATTTGAATTTATTATATTTTTATATCAGTTTATAATAGAAAATAATAAATTTATTACGGAATTAGTTATTTTAATTTATTACTTGCGTATTAATAACTATTAGTTATTTATTTCACCTACTTTCTTACCTTCGTCTATCAACAGATCTGAATTTGTTTGAACTTGAAAAGGGTCAGCTTAGTTGGTAGCGTACATTGTATAGTGATGTTAAGTATAACAAACGACACAGACAAATCGTAATTCTCATTTATTTAAAACACACCAAGTTTAAGTAAAAGTAATTTTACGCATAAGTAATTTTAAACATAAAAAATGTGAAAGTACATACATACATATTATCTACTTATTCCTAAAACATATTTCTAATTATCTATTTCAAAGTATAGTACTACAAATGAATAAATTTATAGATTATACATAATGATATGTATATACAAATTATATACATATCATTACCATTGTCGTTAATTAGATTGAATTTTATAGTGACCCCAAGGAAGCGTGTCTGTACTGTTTTCAATCAAATAACGTTTATCATCAAATGAATTAAGAGGTAGTTTAATTTTCTCTACACTAAATAAATTATGGTATAAGAACGTATGGAACGCTGCTATATAACTTTTTCTTTAGATAGCGTTAAACATTCATAATAATCATTATAGTCTATTTCATTTTTTAGTATGTTGTATTTAACCCCCTTAATTTTTTTATGCATTTATTCAAGCAATCTATTTTATAAGTGTACATTTTTTATCTTAATCCTATGAAACAAAAATTTTACGTTTATTAATCTGTTTCGATATGAGCCTAGACATATTTTTTATAAGGCAATAGTGATACTTAAGCTTCTCATCTTCCGTGTTATCATCGGGTAACGGAACGTTACCCGATTTATTTTAGGATAATATTTATTTTGTATGTACAATAAATTCACATGTTTTTCTAATTTGGTGTCCGTTATTTTGCAAGATACTGTTATATAATTTTTTTGTTTTCCAGTGTTTTCATGTAACTCTGACGCAAAAACATTTACTGAAATGTTATTAAGTTTTTCAAATATACTTAGTTGACCTATTGAAATTGTTAATTGTAAGCCATCTGTTTCTAATCCTTTTAAATAGTGTGGATACGATGAAATTCTATCTGAATGATTAGTAGCAAGATAAAGTCCTGCAATAACGCTCCAATAAAAACATGAATTATCATAATTTTTTATATTAAGACACGCCTTTTTATTAGAAATTTCTTCAGGTAATTTAATATAAGATGAAGCAGCAAGACCGAATTCATATTTATTTATATTAATTTGTAAATTAACTATTGCCTTTAGAGCCCAACCACTATCCCGTTCTTGAAATTCACCCATTTTATGTAATATTTGGTCAATGACGATATTTTTAAACCAATTTACTAAATCCGTGCCTCTATCAATTTTATCGTTTCTTGTGTAAAAGTATTTAAATTAAAAAATTTCTATATTTTCTTTGATGGTGATATATTGAGCGCATAAACAGGTGTTTACTTTAAGTACATTCATTGACTTTAATATATTATTTACATGTCTCTTAAAAAGTTCAAATGAATCTTTTAAAAATTCAGTGGCATCTGTGTGTCTTATGTTGTAAATGATGCCTGTTCTGATACGGTTGTTGAATGCAGATTTTAGATCGTCCCAAATTATTCTATCACTTCTCTTAGAAGCTCGCAAATTACCACCAGTGTGAGTCTGGTAATTATTATTTTTTAATGTAAGACGAAATCTTCTTAAGTGACTTAAATTAGTAGAAAGCTTATTACAAACACTTACTGGTTGCTTCTTGCGCATGATTTTCATAACGTCTCGGATACTTTTGTTGATTTTCCTGATCCATGTGCTCCTTTCCAGACTGGAACTTTCTTGTAACAATGGTACAGCTTCTGAAAGTATATTTACTATATCACTGCTTAAATTAATTGCACTTTCCATGATCACTATATACACACTTATACAATTGAAACCAGTACTATTAACTTCATAATATTACAAGCAACCAGCAATTTAATTCTTTGTAGTGGAATACTATAACATTACTATGAGCATACGGCTTAAATACCTGATGCAGGTACCAAAACCAACAGTAAAAATCATAGTTCCTTTAATAAGAAATCCTGTAAAACTTTACAAGAAAATCGGTCTGATTATATATTTTGCTAAATACACAATAGAGATTATAACATTTCTAGAAACATTTTTCATCCTTATAATCCTTTAATACAACTAACATCCTGTTAAATAGTTGGGGTAATTTTATGTTAAAAATACAGATTATCATTCCACGCATTCTAAAATTTTTAAGAAAAATGTGTTTTAAGTGCTATTCAAATTGATAAACATCGGTTTGTCATGAAGCAAAACCTTTATTATTATTAAATACCATAAAGAATGATTGATGTTCGGCTAAACATTAGGCCTTTTGTAAAATTAAATAATGCCCTCTTAATTTGAAGCATTTAAATAAGAAAACACTAATATGCATTGGATATACTATATTTTCTACAGTAACTGAATGATTGATGATCGACTAAACATTATACATTTTGTAAAGTTAAATAATGCCCTGGAATTGGAAGAATGTTAATGGCAAACACTGATTTTAAATATGTATTGGATTAGTCATATATATTTTAGTACAATGGAATTAGACTATTTACATTTTATTTGTTGTAAGAATATAATCATAACAGGTAATAATAATGAAGAATTAAAAATGATTCAAATTACTAGACAGGAAAAGACTATATGCTTAACAGAATCTGATTTGGTTAACATAATATTCATCAATACATATTATGTGGTTCCCTTAATTACTAGCCTAAATTTAATTGACTTTAACGGTCTTTATAATAATTTTATAAAAGCTTTTAAGGAATTGGTATCAGAATTAATTTATCCACTAAGTGTAGAAAGTATAATAGATGAATATTGTAATTTAACATTTGATGAGCGGAGTTATTATTTGAAAGAATGTATGTTAATAAATAAAAAAAAATATTTGTTGACTTGTATAATTGAAAATTTATTATAATAGCAATAATATACATATTGTAATATACATTTTTAAAATACATTTTTAAAATACAAATCGTTTTATTTTCTTTTAACTATTTTAAATATATATTAGTAGGTTGAAAACTGGGAAATCTGGAAAAGTAATTATAGACTTTAGAAAGAAAAATCATGAAGATAATTTTAATTTTTTAACGTTTTGTATTACCTGAATTAACTGAGAGCCACTTCAAAGACCGGAGTCGAATTTAAATTATTAACTGCAGTTAATTCTTTAAAAATAATGCTGAACTTTCCCGGCAAAAAATGGTGCAAATTTTTCTTAAACATTTCCGTTACTCGTAGGGGCAGAAACAGAATCTTATTATCTGGAAGATCCACTTGTATTGCTTCTCCATAACGGCTGTTTGAAATTTTAATTCCCATAAATGCATATTTTTGGCTTGGTACTAAATCTTGTAATTTTACTAACTCTTTTCGAACGTATTTAACAGAATTATTCAAAGCGTCTAAATCCATCTAAAATATATATATATATATAAGTATGAACAAAAAGCTAAGAAGAATAAAATAATAATGTAACTACTTACATTTTAATTTTTTTCTTGACCCTCTAACAAACACTAAAGAACAAATTCAGAATTATGTAGTTGAAATGAATACTTTAACATTAGTATGAGCATACGGCTTAAATACCTGATGCAGGTACCACCACCACCACAACCGCCACCAGCAAAAATCATAGTCCCTTTAATAAGAAATCCATTAAAACTTTAAAATAAAATCGGTCTGATTTTATATTTTGCTAAATATACAATAGAGATTGTAACATTTCTAGAAACATTTTTCATCCTTATAATCCTTTAATACAACTAACATCCTGTTAAATAGTTGGGGTAATTTTATGTTAAAAATACAGATTTTTGTAAATGAAACATTTTTCATCCTTATAATCTTTTCAAATAACATACTGTTAAAGATCTCTTTATATTAAAAATACAGATTATCATCCCACGCATTCTAAAATTCCTTAAGGGAAATGTGTTTTAAGTGCTGCTCAAATTGTTAAATATCGGTTTGTCATGAAGCAAAACCTTTATTATTATAAAATACAATAAAGAATGATTGATGTTCTTCTAAACATTAGGCCTTTTGTAAAATCAAATAATGCCCTCTTAATTTGAAGCATTTAAATAAGAAAACACTAATATTTATTGGATATACGAGATTTTCTCAATAAATTCAATTACAATAATATACAAAATTCAATTTATATGCTCAACCCAACATTATGTATGTCGGTTGGCTTTGTGGTTCAGTGGTAAGGTCCTTATACCCCCATAAAAATTTATAGGTTCGATTCCTATTCACATCTAAAAATTTTATTTTAAAGATCTTCTCTATCATCTGTTTCTCTCTCTCTCTCTCTCTCCTTTTCCTTTACTCCTCTACTTTACTGCTGCAATCACGAGGTGTGCTTTACCACATTAAGGATAGGTGTAAAGACGCCTATTATGACTGCGCCCCGACGGCATCTTTATACTTATCCATGTGGTAAGCACTCACAAGCCTTCACCTTTTTTCAAATTCTTGACAATATCCGATGCTACCGACATCTATCCACACAACATCAAACTTCAAACATTACATCAAAAGATACCTTGGAAAACACATTGAAACTTGGCGCCACATTTCAAAAATAAATTACTGATAATTGACACACAAAAGTCAAAAATATGACAGTGACAATTGACACATAAAGCAGCATCTAACATTAACATTGAAAAATGAAAATTTACACACAGTGTCACCTAGCGGACAACACATGAAACTCAATGACATAAAAATGGAGCCCCGCGATTGTGGCGTCCTCTGGTGGCGAAATTTTGGTGAAAGGCTAGTTACGAAACCAGTTGAAAAATCTTCAGGTACGTACTATGGATTGTCCATATTAACTGAATGTTTTCTAGGCTATGAAAATAGCTCCAGCTCCAGAAGTACCACTTCTCTCTCAAAAGAATGTTGAACTGTGTTTTATTTCTTAAATAATACTACTCATTTTTCAGGCTTAATGTTTATTTTAATCATTTAACATATTTAAAAAAAACTTAATTATTCGAAAGAAGTGAAAGATTCTAATCTTTTTTTACATCATTACTTATTCTACTTAGTCATATTCTACCGCTTATGCTTTTTCTCACTTATACACTTATATCTGTCGTTCCTAAAATACATTTTACTCAAATGCGTTGACAACTTTATCAAGCATTTATTAACTTTATTTTACTTATTTCTTTCAACACCATCTCCTAAAATTTGTTTCAAAGAACAGATCTTATAATTAGACAGGGTGTTAATTTTAAGTTGAAGGAAAAGCACACCACGTATAGGTCACTAAAAAACAAACCGAAAATTGTTGAAGAAAGGTGAGTCTCTCTTCAATAGTTTCCGAGATAATCAGCATTTTCTGATTTTTTCAACTGTCTGTGAACCGCAGGGTAACTGACCTACGCAATACTGGTTCTTGAAAAGTAGAATAAAGATTGAACTCATTAACGAGCTAAGTGTGACAAAGACGAGCAATGTGTTAATATTCAACTAATTAGTAGTATTAAACAGTTAACATTCCATAAATCAAAATTTCCATTCATTTAATTTCTGTTTTTATTGAAAGAAAAGAATAATTCCGACGACGTTGTGTCGTTATACTGCTGCTTGCAGCAGTATAGCCATAAAAATAATAATAATAATTTCCTATACACATAATACACATATCTTTATGCTGGGAAAGAAAAAAAAAGGTTAGCTTCTCCTTTGAAAAGCGGTAACCTCATATTAGTAATAAATTAGAGGGTAGTTATTTTTAGTACAGTTTGGATTTGAATATGAAGTATAAATTTAGTTTTAATATTTGTTTATTTGAATGCAGTAAACCTAAAAAAAATTAAACCACATTTTAATTCTTTTCTCAACCTTCGCATTCTGCATTGTTTAAGAAACTGATAACAAAAGCAAATCTATGGGAATTTATGAATAGAAAAATTCATAGTGTGAAGTGATTTTTCTTCAACCGATGACTTCTCACTTATCGTTTGTGTGACAGAGATGCAAACAACAAATTCAGCCTACTGGACCACACTGCTTCAATTACTAATCAGTTTAATTTTTGACTTGTCCGATCTAACAAATTTGTCGAAAAACTTATGCAATATTGCATTAATCAAAGTAATTAGTCTTTCAGTTATTTACTTAATTGTATTAGTATTCAATAGACCTATTTCCTATTCGCAAGAGAGACGGTGCGATACGAATTTCAATGAGGAAAACGGTTGCAACATATGATTTTGGAGCAAGCCTTGTAATAGGTGCGAAGTTGAAGTGAAATTTTTTTCTGTAAATTATTCGATACCAAAGTACTAATATTAATTTGGGCCTGTTATGGTTTTATATACATCTAGTATAATTGTGTATTTCTGAATTATTATTATCAGGACAATATTTATTTTAACTTATATAAATTGTCACCTGTCGATGACATGAATATTGCCATATTATATGAGAAACAGAGTAAGTCAAAGTGTGAGAGAATAAGACCGTGTATTAGGCGGCGGTATTCATTTTCAATTTTTGATTTATTGAGCACTAGCTAACTGGTAAACTCGCTAAGCGGATGCGCTCTCTTACAGTTCGTTGAAACTATTTTACGGGCGAGAGGGTGGTTAAAATTCATAACTTTTTTGTTGATGACGCTAGTAAACGAATATTACATTTCATTTAACATTATCGTTCTTAACTTTACATCATTTTTCACTTTTCCACATTATTCAAAAATTAGGAACAAATTGGAGAATGAAAAATCTACTAAGTTTGTATTTTTTAAAGCATTTAAGTTTAATGTTGAAATTAGAATTTACATTTGATGTAAAATATTAACTTCAAAGTAGATTTAATTTTTTTTTATGAAGAGTTCGCAATTTTCCTATCCTAACTTACATAACTTTTAGGGCTTTCCAAAGATGCTGAAAAGTGTTTTTCAAAACATTTATTAAACAATATTCAATTTTTAACACTCACAATTTTATAAATTTGTAATTTGAATTTCAAGTTTATAAAAATGTAAAAAAAAGTCTGACCTTCGCTCATTTGCTGTTGTACCTGCTATTTCATCGACGTCTCTCGCGGCTGCATTGATAACGGTTGTTTGCGGTCGGTTGACTAGAGTACAATGGATATCAAACTGTTTGAAGCAGCTTTTAAATGTTGCGCAATATTGTGAAATAATTAAAGTTGATTTTTCGGCAAAAAGTTATTAAGAAAAGTTGTTTGTATTGATGTCAGGAGTACGTGGTTTGAATATTCTGCAGCCTAATATTAATACGCTGTACATACGTAATCGCTTTCTTACAGTTTTTAAATTTCTCTGAATTTAAACGTTTTGTCAGCATGTCCGCGTTCTAGTTTTTTCTTTCTTAATATTTCGAATCAATTAACATTTCTTTAACTTTTTTCTTTATAAAATGATACTGCACGTCTATGTGTTTAGTTCTTTTGTTTAATTGTTCAGATTTTATTAATTTAATTGCACTCTGATTATCCATCTTCAGCTCTATTGTTATTTTTCTTCTTATTAATTATCTATCACTGTCTTTAAATAGATACGCTCTTTTGCACATTCTGCTGCTGCAATATATACTGTTGCAGATGTTGAAACGATTGATTGTCTTTTAGATTTCCAACTCGTTGGTCCACCACAATAGAACACAACATATCCTATTGTATTCTTCTGTACTTGCTCTTTCTGTGTCATCAGCAAAGTCTGCATCACTATATGCTATTAACTTCTCTTCGTTGCGTTCACTCTTGTGGACACAAGATCCACAAATACCTTAACTTGTTGTGCTTCTTAAATATCTTAAAATCCTTTAATATACGTTTAGTGCTTTCTATTTCTTTTCTTCCCATACATTTCATTGTTTCATTCCTTTTCGCCACTTTAATTTTTGACTTTTCTATTTCACTTAAACAATTAGCTTTAAATATTACCATTAATTGAAAATTCCATAACGGGTAATTTTACTCATTAATCAACTTTTCAACGTTCACAGTTTCTTCGGCCATTTTACTTGCTTTTCAATTTTAATTTCTTTTCTTACTTTTTTAATTATTAGACACCCGGATTCTCTGGGCCCATAACCTGTTGAACTTTATGGTTTACTTGTTAAATAATACCACTCACTTCTTAGTCTTAATACTTGTTTTAATATTTTAACATATTTAAAAAAACTTAATTATACCAAAACAATGAATAATTCTATTATCTCCTTTTTGCAACACCATTACTTGTCATATTCTACAGCTTATGCGTGTTCTCTTATATATATATACATATATATGTCACAATTTAAATAGTATTAAAAGGTTAGGCTACTAGTGTTGTAACATCAGTAGCAAAGACATAAAATTAATACAAAAATAGAAACAATGTAAAAGTTATTTGATTAAATTTACAGATCAATCAAAATTTACAAATGAAAAAATCATAATATTAGAAGGAATCAAAATGAACAGAGGTAGCTGTTAGCTACTTTGGAAACCAACGAATTGCAGCAGAGCTGTATTGGATCACCGACTGGGTGTCTCGTAGGTTCGTATCAGAACAAATCAAAAATGATGGTAAATAGGGCACCATCCAGCGTTACGCGTTCAAAGTCCGGCCTGAGAGACTCTACTGTTCTAGTCGTAGAACTCTGTTACTACCCAGATTACTGAAATAAATACAATATAAAGAATAATCAAATAGAAAAAAACAAATAGAATATATAGAAAAAAAAAAAAGAAACTCGATTGTGGTCAGCGCACCATATGAAGACAGTCAAGTAAAGTGACAATAATTATAAAAAAAAACGTTATATGTAAAAAAGAAAAAGTTCGCAAATACTTGTTGGTTGTTGTACTTGGTGGCTAATGGTATTCCAAAAAAGAATGTACGCACTGTGGCGTGCAGCTTGCAGTCTTCACTACTTTTCGAGACTCCACTGGACCCCCAGGACTAGAATTCAAGCACAAAATCCCCCAAAAATGGGCAACGTCTTTGGCAATATTGCTGCCAACCGACGATAATATCTGAGGGCGAGTTACAGAATCTCCGTTTGGGAGTTGCTACTTTTCGCAAGATGTAACCACTCCCAGGACCTTCTGTCTGGACCCGAAATCAAGAAGACTTCCCGACTCTTAGCAAAAAAAATTACCCGCTCGTCACGTTCAACAAAATCAACCGCGTAAGTTGGTGATCTTAGCTATTTTCCCTTAAACAAAAAAACTATCGATTATCATCCATTCACTCGCGCCGTTCCAAAAGGGTCGAAAGTGCGCAACGACGCACTTTCGTTAGTGCGTATCGAGGGTTGAAAGTACGAAAATAATTGCAATAAAATATAAATTTTATTTATATAAAATTATTGAATTAATCATCCATAGTTTACATCACGACAAATATGAACTACTCTTTCAAAAGACTTTGTTGTTCTTGGACAGAAGTGTATAGCTAAAAAAATTTAGTTGTTGATTATCCATCAAACAAACAGGATTTTCCTAGTAGCCGATTTAAACCGTTAAAATATATATACAGGGTGTTCGTGAAAGGTTGTTAGAAAAATTAACCACGTACTCTCGGCATCAATACAAACAACTTTTCTTAGTAACTTTTTTTCGAAAAATCAGCTTTAATTATGACACAATATTGAGCAGCATTTAAAAGCGGCTAGAAAATGTTTGATATCCGCTGCACTTTGCGGCGGCTCGGCCATGCAACGGTAGACAACCGTTATCGAAACAGCCTTGAGAGACGTTATGGAAAAAACGTTGAATGACTTGTCCACAAAGCAAATGACTGAAGGTCAGGCTTGTTTATTTTTATTTTTTTACTTATGTAGTAAAATAAGAGTTAAAAAAATTTACTAAGAAAAATTGAACATGTTTATTTAGACATAAAAGTACCTTTTAAGAAACTTCAAAATTTTAAAAAAAATTGTTAAAGTTATGTAATGTAAAATAGAAAAATTTAAAGTTCTTTATTTAAAAAAAATGCAAAATCTATTTTGAAATTATTTCTTTACATTTAACTATTTAATTCTAATTTCAATTTTCTTCGTCTAACTTCCATCAGCATGTAAAATCTTTTATTTCATAATACTTTCTATCAAATTGTTTTTAAAGCCAACAAAAACTATTTGACTTTAGTCATGTCCAGTTTAAAAAAAAAATGTATTTTGTGTAATTTCCATGCTACCAAATTAGACAGCAAGTTATCAACTACACAAACAGTACTTTAGTGTTACCTTTATTAGGGTAATGCAGATTAAGGCAATACCTGCATACCACTAATTATTTGGTGTAATTACTGCAAGAAATTGAATATACTACATTGAAGTAATGAATTTTAACTCACCAGGCGAAGTGGTATGGCTCACCACCTTGCTGCCGCCCGCAATTAATCAGCTATCATTACATAAACAAATGTTCACAACACTAGACAATGAATACCAGACAATACAAATTATATTCAACTTTACACTGAAAGTACAATATACACATTAATGATTCGCTAAAATATCGCTATCAATTCACTAGAAAGTTATTAGTTATTCACAGATTGTATTCAATATGACCACAGCTTTCTTCAATCGCAAGCTGAGCCCGATTTATAAAAGAATTGTGAACTCTTGGGAATTGTTCTGCAGCTTTTTCACGAATTATTCTTGCAAATTCAAAAATTGGTGCATGAAGTTGATATTCATTGCCAAAGGGCTCTTTGTAGATTAGATATTTCATGTAGCTCCATAAATAAAAATTTAAGGGATTTAAATCAGGAGATCTAGCTGGCCACGCAATAGGGCCTCCACGGTTTATCCCAATATTTGGAAATTTTTCATTCAAAAAAGATCTAATATTAGAATAAAAACGAGGTGGAGCTCTGGCATGCATAAACCACATATCATGACGTAATTGGTATGGGATATCATCCAATAATTCCCATAAATTGTTCCTCAAAATATCTAAATACCTTTCTCCAGTTAAACGGGAAGGTAAAACGAAAGGACCAATCAAATAATTTCCCACAATGCCAACCCGTAAATTAATTTGTAACTGTCTTTGGAAACTACTAAGAGGATAAGCATGCGGGTTTTCTTCGCACCTTGTAGCGAACTGATGTAGTGGTCAGCACAAAACACTAAAGGAGATGACTGTTGTTTTACTAAACAAACTATTATTCCTTGTTGTTTTGTTTAGCAATATATTTTACAATCATTTACATTTAATTTACATTAATTTTCTTCTAAATACTAGTTAACACTAACACTTAATATATTTAATTAATAATATATTTCTATATTATTTAAGCAGAGTAAGCAAAAAAGAGGTTACTAGAGAGTTAGAATATTATCTTCAGAATAAGAGATAATAATGTATTTTTCCTTGAGATGGTACTGTATTCGTTCAGTCTTGTGAAGATCTGGTTTATCATTTATAGCCTCTTGTTGGATTTTAGAAAATGAAATTTGAGAAGAAAAAATTTTCTCCCACTAAAGACATTAGTTAATATGTTGATATATATGAAATATATATCTATGCTGATAGTTAACGCTGAGCAGTTTAGTGCTATTTCTAAGACACAGACTTTTACCAAAAAAAAAAACACTTTATCTAAAGCAATAAATATTGACAATCTGGCAAAGGTTTTTAAGAGAACATATGGTAAAATATTATGAGTGTGAGAGATTAGTAAATATGGGTGGATATTTATATGATACCTTTTTTTCTGCTTCTTTTTGCAGTACCTTAGTTAATTGAATATAGATGTAGGATTATACCCAATATATAGATTGAATTACTTGTTGCATGACAAAATAGAAATGTTTTCCTTGAAGTTCCAACACTCCTAATGTGACTATTTCTGCTATTAAATACTCCAAATCGTCTAAAGCATGCTTCGTCATTAAATAAAACTTGTGACGCAAAACCAAATAGCTTTAATTTTTTTTTGACTAAGCACCCATTGACAAAATTGTAGTCGGTTTAAATAATCTTGCGGTTCCAAAGAATGGACGCGGTGGATCTAATACGGATAGTGCCCATTTTCCCGTAATACACCCTGTGGAAATTGGAAAATTTGGAAACTCCAATATGTCGCGCAATTTCACGGGTACTGGAAGACGGCTCATTTTCAATCATGCTTAAAATGTCTTCATCGATCTGAACACTTAACTGCCTTCCTGGTAAACTGGATTGGTGAATTAACAAACCAGTATCTTTTGTCCTTTGCACCAAATTAACAAATGCCCGTTTACAAGGACCTTGTCGGTCTGGAAGTCGTTTTCGATATAACCTTTTTGCAGCAGCTGCATTTCCATGGGTTTCTTCATAAATCATCAGCATATCACGCCATTCCGTTGTAGTATTATTTGGCAATAATTGTTTAGAAAATATTTCAAAATACTTTCCAAAAAAGTCGAATCTAATCAAAGTTACTCGCTCCAAATTCAACATTTAACTAATATAATTTTACGTTTCCACTAGACTGTTTCTTTCTAATTTGTTGTTCTCTCTTTCTTTCTAATTTTCGATTCTCACTTTAACATAACAATCTCAAGAAATTTATCAATAACCTGCCATAACATAAAAAAATAATTTTTTATGTTATATTTTATACATATTATAATATATATATTATACATATATACATAATACATATTTTTAAGTTTCTTGTGTTTACTTTTAAAGAATGACTAAAGAGAAATTAATGCAATGTTATTAAACAAGTTGACATTGTTGACATACAGCATAGTAACAAAATCTAGTACCAAGTGTAAAATTGTAGAATTGTTTCATGCTACGTGCCTTTTTATTAGCTGACACATAATGTTTTACCTATGATATGATGTTCAATTTGATTTCGAAATTAAATTAGTACATTCTATTGTACGGTATATTAAAATGTAAATTTTTTTTTTTTTATGGAAATATTTTTTTTATGATAATTAAATCCAAATGTTCACTAAACTTCATACTCAAAACGAACGCATTATCTCTAAATTATTGCTATAAATATGAGGTTAACATTTTAAAAGAAAATGAATCGTTGTTTTGTTTTTCTACGAGTAAACATTAAATGGGTAATTACATTTTGCATTGGAAAATGAATACGTTAGCATAGTAGGCGACTCGAGCTGACCAAGTTAGTGAGACAGTGCCGTCGCAATTACGATTTTTTTTTGTTTCGTTAGAAAAAGGAATTAAATTATATTATTAGACTGAAATTTTATGTTAGGGAATGTTTCGCAATAAGATTAATTAATACTAATTTTCAATACTGAATATGGCATATTAAATAAAGAATTAGTTTAATAACTAAGAAAGCTAATCCTTCAATGCTTTCTAAAAGGTTCTAGATTCCAAATTTCAAATTGCTTCTGCCATTCCTTTCGTATTTATTTTTACCGTTGCAATGTATAGTTTCGTAATTGTTGGAATTATGGCAATTATTTATCCCCTGATTAAATCTTGTTGTTGTAAAACAACAAGAGATTTTATGGCATTCTTTAAAAATAATAACAATAACGCCACGTCACAACAAAATGCGGGTCGTATTTCACTTAGAAACGAGCTGTTTTCGGCGTGACGTCACACTACTACTAAGTACTGCCACACTAATACGATTTTCTACATTTGGTTCTTGATAAACAACGATTTACTTTCAGTACGATTTTCCAGAATTTGTTCTAGAAAAAGAACGATTTACTTTCAGTACGATTTTCCAGAATTTGTTCTTCAAAAAGAACAATTTGTTTACAACACTAATATCTCTTCTTTGTTTTTAAAACAGAACAATAGATTTCTATTCAAATTTTCTATTTCTATTTTTCTATTGTGTTCTTGAAAAAGAACGATTTTAATTTTAGCCCCATTGCTCATTTTGTTTCCGAAACAATGTTCAATTCGTTCTGAAAAGGACAGATTGGTTTGTAACCGTCGTCTAGGTGATGATGTGATGTCGCCAAACGCAGGACCAGCTACTGCGATCGCGCGCTGGTATTTTCGTCTTTTTATGCTCGTTACCTCTACTATACCGCGCAACCCGTTTCTAATCGTAAGCTCCGCCCCGCGTCAGTAATCATGCAGAGTCAACTACATTGATTATTCTAACTCTTTTTAAACAATGAGTTATCTGTTAATAATTGAAATAGATATGTAACACACGTAAAATCATGTTGCTGCTCTATCTACGATTTATTGGGCCAATTTTTGACCATTTATCCATATGATAATTCTAGTTTTCAAATGAATAAAATAACATACAACGACTAAATATAACCAATGCTCTTGACCCATATAAATAATACCATTCAATTATGAACTCGAACAAACTGCAAACTATTACCAACAACATAAAGGTTCAAGTTTTTTACTTAAAACAGATCTACCATATGAATTACTTTTCATATACACTACGTTAGTAAATCTGCATACATTGGAAAGTTGCAAAGAAATAATACATGTGCTTTATAGTACAAGGTACATAAAATAACACATTTTTACCAGCACATAACGCTAAGGTATTCGAAAATACAGTTTACCGCTTATTAACGTGACGTCAGAGGAGTAGCCAAAGAAATCCGTCTTGACTGCATATGGCACTTGTTTTGCCGGCGATTTAAATTTCGTTGATATATGTTGTTTTGGTTCTGTAATTACTAATATTTTTTTTTGTTACGTAGATTTAAATATTTATTTACTTTTCGCACAATTTTTGTTTGTATACAATATTTACATTAATTACTATGCACTTTTTTATCGTTTCTGAACGATGAACTCTACTTATTTTTTATATGATTTTGATTGTATCTTTTTTATTGATTGATATTTTTGTTCAGTAGTGATACTGAACAAGATTTCCACATTCTGTTCTATCAAACTTGCATCGAAAATTGTTAAAATTTATTAATTATAAGAATTTTCCAATCACCACTTAGATTAAATTCACGCTTGAGAGAGGGCCCATCAATATACGTTTAATGGTGGTTCAGTGCTCAGTGCGTCCTATTTATTATGTATATGGGAATGGAACATTCAAGCAGAGAGTATATAGTTTTACAGTGACTAATTTAAAGTGTTTCTTCACAAGTGTATCTCAACAATCATATCTCACAACCAATCACTCACGTGTCTCAAGCATAAGCTCTCTCTCTCTCGCGACAGTAAAGTTACTTACATGCCCTCAAGTGATAAAATAAATCACTAGCTCATTCCATCGCGACAGTAAAAGAAATTTACTGATCGGGAACAAGATTAGCACTGTAAAGTTTATATTCACAGCAAAAGACTTTCTCTCACGGCATGAATCTGAGGTGGTTGTTTTGTATTTACATCAAAGTTATATTATTTCAATAATTGTAAATAATCTCAACCAGTGTTGTAAATAAATGTACATAGTTCAAATTTGTTTTTTTTGTTGGTGAATTCCAATTGAGTCAGCACCTATCTATTTCTCTTGTTCTGGCAAGAGCCATCACTATTAGCCGAGGCTAGAACAAATTGGTCCTTCGAGCCGGATCTTCATCAACATAAATCAACGGAATTGGATTGGTACGCAGCAGACAACCGCATCGCATCATCAATCACATAGGTACCGTTAAGTTATTGTAATTTGAGTATTCGTCAAGTCAGAGTTAATTTCTTTTAAATGAATCTTATAATTAATTGTTAACTAATTAAATAGTGACTATCTTTTTTGCCTGTGTCTATATCACGATATAGTACACTTTGTAATTTATTTGACGAGTATTCAACAAATTTGGCTAAATTTTAATTTTTTGTTTTGAATTTTGATTATCAGTTAATTAATGAATGATTGTTTAAGCAAATAAATAATTGTCTACACACTACACATTTAATCACTCCTTAATTATTTTACAAAATAGCTGCTCTAATTAATTATACGAATAATCAACAATTCTCTATTTAGATTTTTTTTTGTATTTGATTATATAACGCCGTTTCTTTGTCGTACTCCTCTTGACATTTATCATGACGACACTAGAATCTCTTATCAAATCACGCGGTGCCTACAAGGGTAAAATCACTTCTCTTAACTCATAGTATGAAAAAAACCATGAGGTCGAAACTGAATGCTTTATGTACGAAAGTAGGCGAAATTCACTGAGTCAATTTTATCACAAGTATTCAGATATACAACTTCAAATTGAGCTTATAGATCCTCTGAATGAAGATTCAGAGGATGCGGAAAAAAAGTATTTCGATTGTTTAACGAAATATAGTAAAAAATGTCAGAATTAGCAGCATTGAAACTACATACTTCTACTTCTGAAATCTCACAAAATACCAGTGCGATAGCTTGTAATTCAATTCAACCAGTGAATTTGCCACAACTTAATATTCCACAGTTTAGTGGAGATATCACAAAATGGAACGCGTTCATCGAGCTGTTTGAAGCGTTAATATCGAACAACCACACCTTAACGGACGTACAGAAGCTAGTATATTTACGCTCTTACTTAGAAAAAGAACCCCTGCACTTGATAGCAACACTACCATTAGTTAATGACAATTTTAAAATTTCATTAGAGACCCTCAAAAACAGATATGATAATCAACTTTCAATTATCTTTGCTCATATCAAATTATTAGTTGATATCCCCGAGCTCACTAAAGTTACTGCTCATACTCTTAGAGACTTTATCGTAAAAATCAAACAAAATATCGCGTCTCTAAAACTTCAAAACATTCCAACTGATCATTGGGATTTAATACTAATTTATTTACTATCTAATAAATTCGATTTCTCCACTAAAAGGGCATATATCGCTGATAGAGGCAGTCGCGATAAATCTGGTACAACTTTAAAATTACCTACGATCTCTGATTTTTTATCATTTTTGGAACAAAGGTGTATTGTATTGGAAGATATGTCTGAACCAATTCCACAATCACGGAATAACTTTAAATATCCAAGTAGTGTGCATAGAGTGGCACATCATGCACAAACCATATCTTCCAATAAACCACCTTTACCCTCATTACAATGTGCTTAGTGTACTAACTCAAATCATAAAATTTATAGTTGCCCTTCATTTAACTCTCTAAAGGTACTTGAACGCAGTAAAGTTGTTCAACAAAAAGGGTTGTGTTATAACTGTTTAGGGTCCAAACATACTTCTAAACAATGTATATCTCCACGTCTCTGCTCTATTTGCCAAAAAAGGCATCACTCCCTCCTTCACGATTCATCTCGCATCCCTCAGCAATCAGTTCGGTTAGCGAATACACACAACACAACCCAAATCACACCTAATCACTCAGCTGATCGTGCCTATCGATCAGCAACCACATCTAGAAACACACAAGCTCAACAATCCACAGAAAACACTAATGTAGTGAAGTCTAGCACAGATGATGATGCTAATACACAGACCACATTATCAGTTCTTGGATCTGATAGTTATGAGGTACTGTCGGCCACTTGTGTGGTTTTAGTTTCTGATGTGGATGGACAGCTACATCAAGCTAAAGCCATCCTCGACCCTGGAAGTACCATATCCATACTCACTACGTCATTCATGCGGCAATTGAAACAAGTTCCAAATGAAGAACACGTACAAATCTCGGGCATATCTGGAATAGTTAGGCAATCTAACAACTTAGTTACGATAGATGTGAACTTGTCAACTGACCCTAACTATTCCATAAAGGTCAATTGCTGCGTGCTTGACAAAATCACTGGTAACACACAACAACGATTCATCAGTAGGCAAAGGCTAGCTTTGCCACATCACCTTCCACTAGCTGATCCAAACTTTAACGTTCCTTCCAGGGTCGACATTCTCTTAGGTGCGGATGTATACTATCAAATTCTCCTCCCCAATATGCAAAAAATTAATGATCACTCTCTCACACTAATCCAAACCAAATTTGGATATGTACTATCAGGTATAATTCCTAACACAGCTTCTAATAAGCAATCTTTCTCACCGAATAGGGAGCACAGTTGTTTTTTAACACAACGCCCTACAAAACAGCAACTCATGCAACAATTCTGGGAAATAGACAACCCAGAAACACTCCTCCTTCTCTCCATTCAAAAGAAAATCAATTAGTTGAAACACACTTTCAAAACACTACACGTATCTTAGAAAACGGGCCTTCTCAAGTTGATTTACTCCTTAAACAGCCTACCAAAGAATTTCCATTAGGTGATTCATTCTGTATCGCCAAAAAGAGATTCCTCAACCTCGAGAAACGACTACAAAACTCTCCACAACTGCACGATGAATACAAAATATTTATAGACGAATATGTCGCTCTAAATCACGCAAAAATAGTTCCACTCACATTAGTAAACGACATTGGTGCCTCTAAGTATTTTCTTCCTCATCACTGTGTAATACGAGAGGAAAACAAAACAACTAAACTTCGCGTAGTGTTCGATGGATCCATGAAAAGCACATCTGGATTGTCTTTCAATGATATAATGCATAAAGGATACACGGTACAACCAGAACTGTAAGACATTTTATTAAGATTTCGCACATTCAAATTTGCTTTAACTTGTGACATTCAAAAAATGTATCGTCAAATCTCAATTAACCCCTCACACACTTACCTTCAAAATATTTTATGGAGGGAGAGTCCATCTGAAGATTTAAAATGTCTCGAGTTAGTCACAGTGACGTATGGTACAAATAGTGCACCTTATTTGGCCACTAGGTGTTTAATACAATTAGCTGAAACACATGCAGCTGAATATCCAATAGCAGCTGAATCTCTCCTCAATCAATGTTACGTAGATGATGTATTAACAGGGCATGACTCCTATGAATCAGTAACTACCCTACACCAGCAGCTGGTCGACTTATGCGGAATAGCTAAACTCACACTTCATAAATGGTCCACAAATTGCCACCCTCTACTCAGAAATCTATCCAATGACATAGATACTGACAACAATGCTATTCACGAGATTACTGACAACAATCAGTCTAATAAGGTGCTTGGAATATTATGGGACTCTAATAATGACACATTCTCCATAACTTTGCCAAATTCTACTGTCAATAAACAAGCAACAAAACGAGAGGTGTTATCCAAAATTGCTCAAATGTTTGACCCACTGGGGTTTATTGGTCCAGTCATTGTCATCGCCAAACTTATTATGCAAGAACTATGGAAATCAAAAATTGACTGGGACGACAATTTGCCAGCTACACTACTCCAACAATGGAATACCTTTTTTGAAAACATTGGCCAGTTGAACGAATTAAAAATTCCAAGATACATCATGGAAGATGCCACCCCAATTATAGTAGAGCTCCATGGACTTTGTGATGCAAGCAAACGAGCTTATGGTGCTTGTATTTATGCACGAGCTATTTTCCCTTCAAAAAACATTTCGACACAGTTATTGACATCAAAAAGCAGGGTAGTACCAATAAAAGAAATCACCATCCCTAGACTGGAGTTGTGTGGAGCATTATTGCTTTCTACTTTAATGAAAAGAGTAGCATCTATCTTGACAAACAGATTACCCATCACTAATATCCACTGCTGGACTGATTCGGAAATTGTTCTCGCGTGGTTAAATTCAGACTCATCAAGATTCAACACATTTGTATCACATCGCATTTCTCAAATCCAAGCTATTACTCAAAATTACACTTGGAATTATATCTGTTCAACGGACAATACAGCAGACTGTTTGTCTCGAGGTCTTATGCCTGCTACACTGTCAACATCAACACTTTGGTTTCACGGCCCTAATTTTCTTCAACAAGAAGATATCACAACCAAAAGCAGATCACCATCACCATCCATCCCCGTGCTAATAGGTGAAGAAAGAAAATTAAAGCCAATAGTTTCAGCTTGTCTGGCAACACAACACACATCCACTGAATATTGGCAAGAAATTTTCAAAAAATTCTCATCATTTTCACGATTGCAATACACTATGGCTTATATAATAAGATTCACAAAAAATTGCAAGTTTGATGTTGACAAAATCCAAGGACGGTTAACAGTAGCAGAATTGACACAAGCTGAAGCACTAATCTGTAAGCTGACACAGTCTCATGCTTTTCCAAAATTATACAAGGAACTCAATGAAAGCTCATCAAGCATCCCTGATCAATACTTACAAAAATTAAGTCCGTTTTTGGATAATAATAAACTAATAAGGGTTGGAGGTCGACTAGCAGCTGCAGCTATACCGTATGATAAAAAGTTTCCTATACTATTACCCTCAATGGATCACGTGACTACTCTAATACTAACTCGAGAACATATCAAGCTAGGACATACAGATCCACAAGCAGTATTATCCAATATCCGATCAAGATATAGGCCTTTAAATGGACTCAAGGATATCAAAAAATTAATCATAGAGTGTCACCTATGTTACAAGTTTAAAGCAAAAAACTTCGAACAAATAATGGCACAGCTCCCTAAAGAAAGACTTACACCCTGCCGCCCTTTCGAAAAAGTTGGAGTAAACTTTGGAGGCCCATTTTTAATTAAATCATCGATATTAAGAAGTTCAAGAACCGAAAAAGCATACATCGCCTTATTTGTATGTCTGGCCACCAAGGCAATTCATCTGGAATTAGTGTCAAGTCTATCAACAGAAGCCTTCTTAGCAACGTTAAAACGTTTCATTTCACGCAGGGGTTGTCCTAGCATCATATACAGTGATAACGGCACCAATTTCGTAGAAGCAAAAAATCAACTTAAAGATATATATAACTTTGTAAATAACACACACACACGCACTACCACGGAGTCGTTTCTCATCACCAAAGAAATCTCTTGGAAATTCATTCCTCCGCTTTCACCTCATTGGGGTGGGTTATGGGAAGCAGGCATCAAAAGTACAAAATATCACTTACACCGAATAATGGGCAGTCAAGCTTGTACTTTTGAAGAACTCACCACTATTCTCTGCCAAATAAATTCACGACCACTACAACTCTTAACCAGTGACCCCAGTGACAACCAATGCTTAACTCCAGGCCACTTTTTAATAGGAGGACCTCTAACTGCATACCCCGAGCACAATGTAACAGAAATTCCATTAAATAGGTTGAATCGTTGGAAAAGACTCACTCAAATCCAACAGTCCTTTTGGTCTCGGTGGTCAAAGGATTATCTCAATCTCCTCCAAAATAGGCCCAAATGGATCACCCCTGCTCTAAATATTAAAAATGACGATATTGTTCTCTTAAAGGGAGAAAATTCCCCACCACTCGAGTGGCCATTAGCCAGAGTTTTGGTAATATTCCCTGGAAAGGATGGGAAGGTAAGGGTTGCGCGAATTAAAACAAAACAGGGAGAGTTTGTTAGGAACATTACGCACCTATGTCCGCTTCCACTCTGCAAATATTTCATTCTACTATCCAGCATTCACGCTGTATATAAATTTATTTACTTGTAAATATTTTTCAACTTCTCAAATTGCATTAAGGTCACTCATATTTTCAGTCACTCACTTAAAACATTGACACACATCATTGCCCAGATCGTTCACACAAGGGGGGAGTTTGTTGTGAAACAACAAGAGATTTTATAGCATTCTTTAAAAATAATAACAATATGGGAATGGAACATTCAAGAAGAGAGTATATAGTTTTACAGTAACTAATTTAAAGTGTTTCTTCACAAGTGTATCTCAACAATCATATCTCACAACCAATCACTCACGTGTCTCAAGCATAAGCTCTCTCTCTCTCGCGACAGTAAAGTTACTTACGTGTTGACAAGTATAATTCTAACTCTCTCGCGACAGTAAAGTTACTTATATGTCCTCAAGTGATAAAATAAATCACTAGCTCACTCCATCGCGACAGTAAAAGAAATTTACTGATCGGGAACAAGATTAGCACTGTAAAGTTTATATTCACGGCAAAAGACTTTCTCTCACGACATGAATCTGAGGTGGTTGTTTTGTATTTACCTCAAAGTTATATTATTTCAATCATTGTAAATAATCTCAACCAGTGTTGTAAATAAATGTACATAGTTCAAATTTGTTTTTTTTGTTGGTGAATTCCAATTGAGTCAGCACTTATCTATTTCTCTTGTTCTGGCAAGAGCCATCACTATTAGCCGAGGCTAGAACACTTTTGTTATTTTGTGAAGTATCTCATATTATCTTTTTCTACAACTATTTTGAGTGCCTCTATCATAGATGTTGAATTATTACATCTGATGGTGGTACTTTTGGGCTCTCTGAAGTCGTTAAAAATGTAGTGAGGGCCAGACGCCGATAAAATTCGCACCTGTTTCCAGAATTATTGAAAATCTTGTTGACGGGACATAGTTGATTAATAAATTTAAAGCGGATAAACATTCCTTATGAAAACCTTTCGCGGATTGACACGCACGTTGCCTCAAATTAACTAAATCTTTAATTACGCAATATTCGTCTCTTTGGTCTCTAAAATTGGAATAAAGGTCTTCATTTAAGTGTGCTCAAGTTTTTATGTTGGCTGAATTATTAATATGTTTAGAATCTCTCGTAAGCTTATTAACTAGTGACCTTAAAATATATCCATTTTGAAAACTTATAGGATCGTTTACATGATAAAAATTGTTAATAATCAATTCACACCCACTTATGAATGTGTCTAATTCTTCTGCATCACCATCAAAATTTGGTACGCAATCTAAAAATTCTGGTTTGAACGCCATTGTCGAAAGAGAATTAGAATTATTGCTTAATTTAGCTGTTACAGCAGAAAAGACAGAATGTGCGGAAAATGAGTCATTTGCGGGTTTTATTTGTAATTTTTCAAAATTACAAATATGAATTCATAGAATGAATGGTCACAAATATGACAAAATAAACAAAACAGCATTAACACACCACATTGAAAAAACTAAACACCCATTGGATTTTGACAAAACAGTAATTTTGAACACTGCAAAAAATACATACAAAAGAGAAATTTTGGAAATGATTCAAATCAAAAATCATGAAAACACTGTAACTATAAAACAAACATACAATACTTAAGCAAATCGTATTATAACATAATATAAATAAGAACAACAAAATATGTATATACATATTTACTTAAATAACTATTTCAACAGTGTGCGCTCAAAATTTTCACAATATTATAGGCGCATAGAAAACGTAACCCTAAATACCATAAAAAAGGTCAAAAATTGGCATAATAAAATTAGTATCACATAAGCGAAAATATACACGGAAAAACTTTTGACGAAGATAGAAATATCGAAACGGCCGTCGAGTAAAACAAAGCAAATAAAAAAAAATATTACAGGATAGGAAATCCAAAAAAAAAGTTAAGTAAAATTATACATTAACTATCCAGTATATTACAAATTATGCTTAAAAACTATTAGAGATGCCGCTAATTGTCCAGTGGCATTTCCAGTAATTAATACCGTAAGGCATTCTTTATAGTCAGAATATATTTGCTGGTACACAGTTTGTTCGCTTTTAAGAGCTAAAACGCGGTTTCCGCATAATAAAAATGAAATTATTATCATGCAAATAGTACCCAATTTCTTCAAACCATGTTATGTGAGACTCTTTCCGAAAGTGCTGCTCGACTCGATGTCAAATTTTGTGTAATCCTGACTCCAATATTTGGATGACGTTTTAAAAACGCGTTGAACCAAGTCTCCTCTAGGTAGTTATTTGTTAATGGATTTTCACGACATAATTCTATTATTAACTGTTTGACACTGTCCAGAAGTTTAGTTTTTGTTATCGGGAATTTTGAATAATTGGAGAATCCAGTTGACAAGATACATTTCTTCTTTTTTATTCAATATCGATTCTGTTCCCATACGGCGATGTCCAGGTGTCTTTCCTCTCACTTTGTAAAGTAACGCAACTCGACGAACAAAATGCCGTTTAAAGACAGTAACTACTGGAATTCCTCTAAGTACGTCTCCAAAGGCATTACTCATTTGGACTTCTGTGTAAGCATGCATTTTTCCTTTCACGGGGGGCATCTTGTGATCTGAAAAGAGGAAATACATAGTATCTAATATATCGCGGGCTGAATTTAGTAGTTGATTTTTTTTAGTCAATAGTTGACACAAAATGTCTACTACTAATTACACACCATTTTGTTTTTCCAGTAGTTGACATCTCTATTATATTAAGAATATAACTCCTAAGCAATTAAAAATTGTAAACAAAGTTTATATTTGGACATTGATAATAGTTTAAAAGTATCACATTATACAAAACTGACATTTAAATAAAATTAAAATATATTTTTAATAGCTTACCTTCTTAACAGGTTACTTTAGCTAATGAAGATAATTATATTATGTCCGTAAAAACGCATACAATACTACAACTGTCATGTCAGACTTGAAACCTTGCATTACATATAATGTTCATAGATAGAACTACGAGTACAAGGGGTATTCGGTAATTCGTTAATTGTTATTTCTGGCTTATTTTTAATCAGACAAGTCAAAACTGGCTAGTATAAAACTACTAGTATCGGGTAAATTACTGGTGATATTCTACTAAATAAAATTTTTTGGTGCATTATTTAATATTATATATTTGTTACAAATATATTGTTCTTTTTCTCTAATTATGGTTTAATAAATAATAGATAGAGTTATGAATGTTTCAATGTTATTGCACTTCCTCAAAGGCACTTAATTTATTTTATAGAGTAAGTTTATCTGAAATGCATCATTTTTAACAGCAGATAATTTAAATTTGATTTATTAGAAATTCTATAGATAAAACAAAAATGTAAGAGGCAAGTATTAAGACTTTAAATCTATTAGCAATTCACTCACAATGATATTACAAATAAAATTGGTATCAAAAAAGAAGACTATTTTCAAGTTGCACAAAATTAATTTGCACCACGTATTTATATACTTGTATTATTTCCTGTTTCAGAAAGGTAGACGTTCGTATATTAATATAATTAAGTAGATACAGCTTCGAACTATCTTATGTTTACAGTATTAACTATAAAATATTGCTCCAAATTCATTGATGTCTAATTAAATTATGTAAGTATTTTTTTTATAAATAAATCTGTTTAAAGACTAGAAAATAATATATCTGAAACAAAAGCAATAAATTGAAAAACTAATCAAAATCATTAGTAGCCGAATAAAAATGATACTCATTTCTATCAAATCATTAATTAATTACGTTTCGATGAGTTTATTAAGTATTTGCAGCAATGTGTTAATAGATGTTTTTCTCCTGGTGTATTTTGTATTGACGACATTTCTCTAGTATAAATATCTAAGCCGTATTGTCCTTCTTCGGGAAAACTAATATTAAACGTGATTAAGTCATCGGTGACACTGTGTGATACAAATTTCGACAAACGTTTCTCTTCTACACCGTTTTTATGTAATGTTGCCATAAAATCGGTTAATTGACGTGACATTTTAAATTGACTTTCTAATTCTCGACCAGCAAATATTAAAGCATCCTATAAAAAAGTATATTTGTATACTAATTTAGCTACTAAAACCTTTAATTCCATTTTTTATATCGACCAAAACACTTACTTGATGTGTTATTGGAATTAATCCAAATAGTCGCGTTGCTTTCGTAGGGCCCCATTCTCCACTAGCACAATCCGGTAATGGAACCATCACTGTTTGCAAGTCTTCGCAACAAATTTTAAACTTACATACACTTTTGAATTTCATTGGTTCACCGGTAAGGTATTCTTTTGGTGTAACTGCATTAGCGAAAATATCTAGAAGAAATGCACCACTACATGGTGCATGTACTCGAAATGCAACTGTATTTCCTGCTACTGACTAGAGTAAAAAAATGAGAATTAAATTGTGTGGTGTAGGTACATCAAACATAGTAGATTTTTAATTTTACTTACCTTTTTATTGAATTTTCTGTCCTGTTATAATTTCTTTTTATTTTTCTTAACTCTGACGACCGTTTCGATATTTATATCTTTTTCAAAGAGGGAAATCACCAAAAGAAAAAAAGGAACTTTTTGAAAAAGATATAAATATCGAAACGGAAGTCAGAGTTAAGAAAAATAAAAAGAAATTATAACAGGATAGACAATCCAATACAAAGCTAAGTAAATTTAACTTTAGTACTACCCAATATAAAAAATTAATACATAGTAGCTTTTTTGACACGAAATCAAAACCCGAAATTTCTTCATATAATCGAGAGTTTGTTTGTTGTTTCCTTCATGACGGTTATCCAGAATGCTAATATAAATGACTGTTTATTAGATATATGAAGATGGCTGTTATTGAAGCGACCATTAATAAAAATTTCATTATATTCTAATCTTTAATTTACCTGCATAACAAATCGTTTAAGAGAAACACCTTCAAAACTATCACCTTCGCTATCATAAAATTTAAGATTGTAATGGAATATAAGACTGCTTTGCATATGTGCCGGCATTGCTATTTTCACAGTTGCAGCTCCTGGAAAAATTAGCCATACTGGCATTAAACAATAAGTTTATTGTTATATGCATTAAACAATGCACACCGCGTTTAAAATTGATATGCGATATAACAGAGTCGACGTTAAGTTTGGTAAACAAACGCCATAAATTGTATAATTGTATAAAGATTGTATAATTGTGTAAAGAAAGTATAGAAATGGAATATTGGCATTTGTTTTCTCATGCATATACGTATTAAATAAATGCATTCATTCACCTGTAGAATCGGTTAACATAACAGCTTTAGTCTTTGGGTCGGAAAAATACAAGCCATATCTAAAGAACAATGAGCGAACGAATGGGAGTTCTTCAAACTCTTGCAAAGTTATCGGAATTTTTAGCAATTGCCATTCAGGCTGTAATGGAAAGAATTCATATATAAACTCTTTGGAATCAGTCAAAAAATAATGATCATCATATTCATATCTAAAAAAAAAATATGTCTGCTTATTTTACGTTTCTATTTTTTATTAATTTCATTCTATTGCCTTGCCTCAAACTATCAGATTTGGCTTTAATCCCAGCTTTCGGTGCTTCTTTAGCATTAACTAAATGCCTTGCACCCCAATTACATTGCACAAATCGCCATGCGCCTGCTACATAAACGGCATTCCATGAATTCCTGAATCGATTATCCTCAAAACGGACACCCGGTTGATAACCGGCTGATTTCGAATAGCCTTTGATAACCACGCAATGTAAACCAGCGTAACTAGATCAAATAAAATTGAATTTTATTTAGGCTAATTGTTAACAAAATGTTACCTGCAAAGTCTTTTGAACAGTACATGGTAGCTTTCTGTTCCGTTTTTGATGCCACGTAACAAACCCATCGGCGTATCGCCACGTAGATTGTCATCGAACGACATTGTGTTTAAATTTTTCACTGTAATCCATCGAAATATCGTTCTACGAATGTTATTTTAGTAAACAGACATTCGAATATCTACACTTTCTAGCTGAACATCAGCAATATTACCTTGCCTTCTCTATATCTGATCCACATCTACCAACTAATTGTCGAACAAGATCAGTAAATGATTTTTGATCTTCTTGGGCAACAGAAATTGCAATTTGATCTACATTAGAAAATTCAGCTGGATCATTATACACCTATTTAAAATTTGCATTAATGAAATATATTGAAGGATCGAAACAAAAAAATTAATCACCTGAAATTTGCTTAGAGCAGGTGGTGCTGGTGGCGGAGCATGTGTTGGATATGGTTGTGCCTCTTCATTATTATAACTATCGGTGGGATCTAAATATAATGATTCAGCTTGCATGTATTCACTACGTTTTTCATTGATCAATTCCAACATTTCATGGCTTTGTTTTTCTACTAGAGCTGCTGTTGCGGCTCTGGAATAACAAATTTTGATTGTGATTTTCATTGTAAGGATTTAAAAATACATATACGAAACTTGTGACGATTTGTTTGATCAATAGATTAAATTATACAGGGTCTTAAAATTTAAATGCGAATTAATTTATAACTTTGACCAAAATGTATTAGTTGTTGTACTCTATTCAGTTCAATGTCCGAATAACCTGGAGAACTAGGGCCAGTTTGAAATAAAATCAGTACTTTATTATTAAAACACGATAAGATTTTTTTTTTGGAAAAATTCTGAAAAAATTCGAAACAGCCGCCGAATAAAAAGCAAAAAAAAAAATTAAATAAAGGACAGAAAATCCAGAAAAGCTAAGTAAAATAAAAAAAAAATAAAAGTAAAGATTGTAATATTGTCAAGTAGGTAAACCCTTAAATTGTTTATAAAATTTTCACCATTTAAACGGATGTTAATCAAACAAAACCTGTAATTCTCAGTTAATTTCTGCAAAATATAATATATAGTTATTACTAGTGTATACACCCGACTTCGTCCGGGGCGACTTTCCGGGGTAGATGAGTATTCGAGCTTATTCCGGATTAGCACCGCAAAAATAAACGTATAAATGTTTTAATTGTATTCACTACATGTTCCATGAGGTGTCGTCTATCAAGGACTATACTATCGCCTAATACTCTGTAATCTAGATAATGGGAATTACCATAGTGGTACCAAGTACTCGACTTCATTAGGGTTGAGTTATAAGGGGGAATTTTCCAAAAGGCAGGACTCACAACTAACCGATAATTAACACTAACTATAAGTAAATTTCACAATTTTAACGTAAAATTGGAAAACTAAAAAACTGGGAACGTCGCAATTTATTTTCCTTAAATTTCTAATTTCTTATCTCATTGCCACTAATCATAAATGAATTTTACAATTTTAGCACAAAATTAGAGAAATTTAAAATTGACAACGTCGCAAAATTTTTTACTTCATGTTCATTATCTAATTATCACTAACCATTCGTAAATTTCGCCATTTTAACGTAAAATAGAAAAAATAAATTTGAAAACGTTGCGAAATTTCATTTCTTTAAATTCAGATTTTCTTAGCTAACTACCATTAACCATACGTGAATTTAGCAATTTTTACGTAAAATTGCAAAAATAGAAAATTGGCAGCTTTGAACAATTTTTTTCTTTAAATTCATAATTTCTTATTTCATTGCCACTTATCATAAGTGAATTTTACATTTTAGCAAAATGTAAAATGTAAAATTTAAAATAAAATGAAGGAAATCGAAAATTGGGAACGTTACACTGATGCCAATGCATGTTTAATTCTATAAATTCATAATTTCCTATCTCATTTCCACTAATCATACGTGATTTTCATAATTTTAACGTAAAGTAAAAAAAATATAAAAATGGCAACGCTGCAATTTTTTTTCTTAAATTCGTAATTTAAGAATCATTGCTACTAATCTTAATTTCTTATATCATTCCCACTAATCATATTTTTACAATTTTAGCGTAAAATTACAAAAATAGAAAATTGGCAATGTCGAAAAAATTCTTTTCTTTAAACTATACGTTATATTTTAAATCCCCCCCCCCCCTACCTGGATTGTAAATAATTCTGAAAAATCATAAGTATTTTTTTAGATGCCGCACGGGTATATTAGCCTCATCAAATAAGTGTACTAAATAATAATAACAGTAAAAATACTAATACTTATGCAATATAATTATAATATAAAATGCTAATATGTAAAAATAAGTAGAAATGAATAGTTAATATGTTTTATTATAAAAAAAATTGAAATTGAAATTAAAAATTTCAGGCATCATCAGCATCGGATTTGGTTATATTGCTATTAATAAACTAAGTAATAATAATAATAGTAACATACTGCATTAAAAACATACTAACTAAAAAGTAGTACATGCTAAACTAAAAGCACTACTCCAATCTGTGTTCAGCTACTGAACTTTGTCCGAAACTAATACATGCTCGGTGAGATGGCGCCATAATACTAAATTGAGAAATAAATCCAGACAAAGTCCAGCAATTCAATTTTATTTAGTAGATAAATATCTAATTATAGATATGTGTATATGATATTAATAAATAGTCATATAAATAGAATAGAATAAATAAGCGAATTGAATTTAATAAGAAAATGACGAGTACACTTTGTAAAATGTACAAGTATGTCTATGTATACATACATAAGTACCTATGTATGTATGTTCTATTTGTTCTAGCTAGTTAAAGGTAGACATGTTTGTTGTTATACAATGTTCAAATTAGTTAAAGATTTTTAGTTATATTACGAAAATTTACTATAATTTTCCGGTTATGCAGTGATATTATAATCGATGCTTAATTCAATTTGATATTTAAATAATCATTTTGTATTATAAGTGTAGACGAATGGCAACTAATTGTAGATTATGTTACCTTTCATGTTCTAACATTTTCCTTGTTAACGATTCTTTCTTTTTATCTCGTCTTAATGTCATATTCTTTTCCAAATCCTCTCTTTCTTGCTGGTGTTTTAAAGTTAATATATTTTGATCATCCCGCTTTCTTTTCATTTGCATTTCCCTTTCGAAACGTGATGTGAGTCTTTCCAGTTCTTTTTCCCATTCATCCTAATGGCATTATATGTATTTAGAAATGGTTCAGAATGATTTATTATGAGCAAAATCATAATTATTTTCCTAACTTAATCAACGTTAAGAAACCAACAATGTTTTACGGTTTACAATTTAGATGGATTCGTATTTGTTATGATGCTAATTAGAACTCATCAGCCATTAATTACTTAACTCTGCATCAAACGAAAATTATCTTACAACTGTATTATTAATATTATTGTCAATGGAAGCTATCAGTTAATATAATTATGCAACATATAGCATTCAGATAATTCAATGAAAGAAAAAGATGCGTTTAAAAAAATGTTGTCGATCGGTGATTTCGAAGAATGAACAAACTTACATGTGTATACACCGTGATAAATTAATTTTAAGCTTATAATTTGTGTGATTTTTTGTTGGTGTGTGTCACAAACAGTTAACCAAAATGAAAATCGAACACATTCGTTTGTCTCGTACAATTCGACTTATAAAATGGTAAATTTTTTCTACATATTATTCGTTATGTTAACCAAAGTCAGCGCTTTTATTTTTTTATTTATATACAAACATTGCATTATATCGGTACAAAAGAGAAACAACAACATGTAAAGAATATTTTTACATGATTTTGTCTGCTTTTTTTTGAAATTGCCGATCTACAGTCTACAGAATGATTCGTTTAAATATTGATGGAAAAAAAAGATTGCTTCAAAATTTATCGGCGGCTATTTTTTATATTTTTATATTATTTTATATTATATTTATTTCATATATTTTATATGCGCCTTGTAGCTAAATTTTTATTACAGTATCCTTCAATACGTGAACATTGGTCAACGTAAACCTCTGATAACGTGAATCACATTTCTATCACATTAGCCACCGTATAACATGAACAAATGATTTCTGCTTCCGAGAATTGTGATGTATTGTAATGGAATGCTGCTAACAAGGATTGTGAGAACCTGAAAATAACCAATACGAATGTGTGATTCATGTACTGGAGAATGTTCAAAAAATGTCAAACAAGGGTTCACTGGATGGCGCTATAACGGCATTAAATACTGCAATCCACTGGAAAAAATACAAAATATAGTATTATGGACTTCACGGACTTCATAGTTTTAAAACAATTAAGAGAAACAGCTCTTGTGTAAAAAATTAAAAATCCTAAAGAAGCAAACTAAGATTTCAGACTTTGTGTCAGAAGTAGGTATTCTGTTTTCTGCTCTGTTTAGATTAATCACAGTTTACGTAAATAAATTGTTAACGTGAACATGCGGTGTTTTATTTCGTTCACGATATCGAGTGTCTGTCGTAAATTCTTATTCCTGAAGATGGCTTGGAATCAAATGGGCACATTTATGCAATTGAAAGGTTGTACCGATTACATGTGTGTGTTTTTTTTGCTTTTCTTAAAACGAAATTAATTTATATGTAAATACTAGTATAGTAGGTACTAAGTTTAGTACTTATATGTTATGTTACATGAAGTACATACTCGTATTTCATCTCTTATTCGTCGTTCTTCCTCTTCTCGTTGCCGAGCGAATTTTATATATAAATCATCTTCTTCTTTTCGATGTTTCATTTCCAGTTTTCTCTGTTCATCTCGGTCCTGAAATAATAATAAAATTTATAAATTTTGTTTTTAGTTATTTTTATTTTTTATTTAGCCTATATACAGGCTATTTATAATCTGTGTGACTGAAAATTATAGATTATATAGTATAATTATAACTATATATTAGTTATTTAATGATATTTATAATAATTACGTGAATAATTTCAGTTTTTTAATTTTGTATTGGTATTAATATAAATAAATAAATAAATTATATAAATAAATTAAAACATTTCTTCAGAAATATGTATTATTAAAAAAAACGTCCAATTTATGCAATAAACCAAAAAAAAACTATTTATTTATTATAATTTATAACTCAGAGTTCAAATCGGAGAGTGAAAGTGGTCGGATGTTTGTTTGTGGTGAAATCGAAAAGTCGATACGCAGATAAGCAGAGTACTGATTGTTTAGTGGTTTAAGGATAATATATCAATAAAGTTATTGTTATTTTGTTATTTTGTGAGTTTGATAAGGATATTAGCTAATAATAGAACAACGGAGAAGTAAGACATCTAGATAAGGATAGGAAAGTGCCCCTCCGAGCGGAGGAAGCGGGGGTAAGTTCCAAATAACAAGTAGAACTGATAAGCAGGACCGGTGTTATTGAGATAACAAACAAAAACAACTTTTATTTGCTTCTTATTTGTATTTTAGGCTTTTTTTTTGTTTTTTTTTGTTATTTTTTTATAAAAGATAAAAAGGGGCATAATTGAAGTATGGAGGATAAAAATCCCTTCAAGGTAGCGACGAAGGTG
>OX456489.1:19138182-19201397 GCA_949748235.1 Platypus cylindrus | reverse complement strand
GTTATTATTATTAAGGATGGTAAATACATCATACAGAGGAATGGTGATGAGTGAGGTGGAGGATAAAAGGGAAAAAAGAATGAAGATAGGAGAGAGAGAGGAAAGAGAAGATACTGGAGAAAAGACCGGCGGAGTGTCGGAAGAAATATTGAAACAGATCACATTGATGCAAAGGGAGGTTTGGATATTTAAAGAAGGGTATAAAAGACAAGAAGGAATAACACGGAAAGAAAGCGAAAAAGGAATACAAAACATGGAAAAAATATTAGGTAAAATGACTGCTACCGTATATGAAAGCATGGAGAAGGCAGAAAGAAAGCAAAAAACAGAGAAAACAGATAAGGTAGAGCAAAGGCTGGAAAAAATAGAGAGACAATTTGAAACCAGAATGGACAAATTGGAAGCAAAATTAACGGAATTGATAGGGGGAGCTACAAGAACACAAGATATGAGCAAAAATACATATGCGGCTATAACAGGAAAGAAAAAAGAAAATGATACAAAAAATATAAAGGGATGGAAAACACCGGAAAAACAAAGAGAAATAACTGTGAAAGCGGTAGAAGGTGAGAAGGTAATGGAAAAAATACGTGAAAAACTTACGATAGAAGAAGTAGGGGAAGAGGGTATAAAGGAGATAAAAAAATACAAAAGTGGATTGGTAGTGATGAAGTGTAGAAACGAGCTACAACAGGAGCAGATAGGGAAGAAACTGGAGGAAGTACAAGGAATAACGGTGAGGAAAATGAAAGAAACAAAGCCGATGTTTATAATAAAAAAAGTTGAGCAAGGGTATACTGAAGAAGAAATAATAAATGAAATAATAAGGGAAAATGAAGAAATAAGAAAAATGGTGGGGACTAGAGAGGTGAAGACAGTATTAAGAGTAGTTAAAAAAAAGGCATTCGGGAACAGTAAACAGTATGTAGAGGACTGGGTAGTAGAAGCTGATAGTGAGATATTTAAGTACGTGGTTAAAAAAGGAAAAGTTCTGATAGATTTTACTGTAAAACAGGTAGAGGAATATATAAGGATCGCGATATGCTACAAATGCTGCTGCTATGGGCATGTAGCTAAGTACTGTACAAGGACGGAGGTATGCTACAGATGTGGACAAGAAGGACATGAAGGGAAAGATTGTGGAAAAAATGAGAGAAAATGCGCCAACTGTACAAGAGTGAAAGACAAAGACGTAGAGCACATGGCAACTAGCAAAAAGTGTCAAATATATAAAAGAAAGGAGGAACAATATAGAAATAGGATAGATTATGGAAGCTGGGAAGAAAAGAAGAAGCAGACAAAAAACTGAAGAAGAGGTGGGGAAAGGAGCAGGAAAAAATGAGAAGGGAAAAGGTAGAAATATGGAGATTGGCAACATGGAATATACGAAGCATAAAGGGAAAAGAAATTGAACTAGAAGATGAGTTTCTGGAAAATAAGATAGACATACTTACAATAACGGAAACGAAAAAAAAAGGGAGGGGATTGCAAAAAATGATGAAAGGAAGTGTAGTTATATATAGCGGAGTAGAAACAGAGAAAAGAGCAGCTGAAGGAGTCGCATGTATGATAAAAAAAGAATGGGCACACAATATAGAAAAATGGGAGGCATGTTCAGAGAGGATATTGACAATAAATATGAAGGACGATAACCAGAGCATTATAACAATAATAAGTGTGTATGGACCAAATGAAGATGACAAAAAGGAGAACAAAGAGAAATTCTGGGAAATGTTAACAGAGGCGGTAGAAAGAGCAACAGGTGAAATATACATTGCAGGAGATTTTAATAGTAGAGTGGGAAAGGGAAAACCAGGAGAGAGTAGAATATTGGGCAAGAATGGGGAGACAATACTAAATGATAATGGAAAAAGATTAATAGAGTTTTGCCGAATCAATAATATGTTTATAGCAAATACGTACTATAAGCACAAGGATATACATAAGTATACTAGAGAGATGAGCAGCAAGGGTGAAAAATCAATAATAGACTACATAGTAGCAGGAAATGAAAGTAGAAAGAACATAATAGATGTAAAAGTGTCAAGAGGACCGGAAGTGGGAAGTGATCATTATATGGTGATAGCAAAGATAAAGAAACCGTTAAAAGCAGACAACAGAGAGAGAAAAGAAGATAAGATAGAATATGAGAAAATAAAAGCGTATAGACTAAAAGACGGAGAGGTGGCAAAGCAATATAGAGAAAAAGTGGAGAGGATGATTGAGAGTGGAAATGAGAAATGGAAGACATTAAGTTTGGGGGAGAGTTGGGAGGAACTCAAAAAGATAATATTACAAGCAAGCTCGGAAGTGTGTGGAAGAATAAGAAGAAATAAGAAAATAAAACAAACGGCATGGTGGACAGAAGAGATCAAGAGAAGAGTGAGAATAAAAAAAGAAAAGTGGAAAGAATATCTACAAAAAAAAACTAGAGAAACATATCAGTGTTACAATGAAGAAAGGAAAATAGTGAAGAAATTAGTGAGAGAAGAAAAAAAGAAACAATGGCAAGAATTTGGTGAGAAAATGGAAAGCAATAGTAAAGAAAATAAGAAAGTTTTCTACAGTGTCTTGAGAGGGTGCAGAAAAGATAAAAAGGAAAACAGAGGGCTCATGAAAGACAAGAATGGAAAGGTAATAAAAGATGAGGAAAAGGTGATAAACAGATGGAAAGAATATTTCGAAGAGCTATTGGAGGGAAGTGTAAGTGGGAAATTCAATAAAAATAGCGAAAAAAAGGGAGTAGGAGAAGGTAAATCTCAAGAAGTGGATAATGAAGAGGAAGGCGGCGAAGAAATAGAAAGGGAAGAATTGGAAAAGACTATTAGAGAACTTAAGAATGGGAAGTCTCCAGGGAGTGAAGGAATAACATCAGAAATGATTAAGAATATTGGAGAAAAGGGAATCGAAAAACTGGTATATATTTACAACAAAATATGGAGAGAAGAACGCATCCCAGAGGAATGGAAAAGAGCACAGATAGTACCAATATATAAAAAAGGAGACAGAGCTGACTGTAAGAACTATAGAGGAATAAACATAATAAATACAGGGATGAAGATATTAGAGAAAATAATAAAAAATAAGATAAACGATAAAGTGGAACAGACCTTGGAAGAGCCACAATGTGGATTTAGAAAGGGAAGAAGCATACAGGACCATATATTTACTATAAAGCAAATGGTGGAAAAGGCAGGGAATAGTAAAAAAAATATATATGTAGGTTTTCTAGATCTAAAGAAGGCATTTGATAAAATAAATAGAAGCAGATTATGGGATATAATGAGAGAGAGGGGTATAGAAAAGAAAATGATTAGGTTAATAAGGAAGATATATGAGGAGAATGTAAACAGCATAATAGTAAATAGTAAAGAATCTGAAACATTTAAAACAATGAACGGACTAAGACAGGGGGGAGGACTGAGTCCAACATTATTTAACATATATATGGATGAGATAATGAGAGAAAGTGATAAAGAGGAAAGAGGGCTAGTCGTTGGATATAAAAACATGCAAAGGGTGGTTATAACGACTGGAGCATTTGCAGATGATGTGATGTTAGTGGCGGAGAATGAAAGGAGTTTGCAGAGAAAATTGAACAAATGGAATGAAGTGCTTAAAAAATACGAGATGGAGATGTGCAAGGAAAAGACAAAAGTAATGGTAATAGGAGAGAAACGGAAGTTAGAAATTAAGATAGAAGAGACGAGAATAGAACAGGTCGATTGTTGTAAGTACCTAGGAGTGCAGATCAGTAGCGGTGGTAAACAGGAAAATGAAATTACGGAGCGGGTGAACAAAGCATTGAATGCATATTATAGAATAAATAGAGTAATAGTGGAGAACAAGGAAATCTCAAGGGAAACAAAAATAAATGTATACAAGACCATAATAAGACCGATTTTAACATTCGGATGTGAAACGTGGAAAATGGAGCAAAAAGACATAAGTAGGGTACAAGCTGTGGAAATGAAAGTCTTGAGAAGAGTAAAAGGGGTAACAAAAAGAGATAAAATAAGAAGCAGCGCAATAAGAGAAGAGTTGGAGATAGAACCAGTGGTGGAGTTCATCCACAGAAGGCAGTTGGGATGGTGGGGACATCTAGTAAGAATGAGTGAAGAGAGGCAAGTAAAGAGAGTCTGGCAGGCAAGGGAGGGAAGAAGAGCGAAACGGGGAAGACCAGAAATTACATGGGATGAGGGAATTGAAAAAGCAATAAGAGAAAGAGGAATGAGGCTGAATGACGCAAGAAGAACTGCTTGCAACAGGAAGGAGTGGGAGAGATGCATAGGAAGTGAGGAATAGGAGGATAACGAGAAGAGCTCAAGCCGACACCAGTTGATGGTAGAAGGCATATAGACATATATATATATAATTTATAACTATTTCTTTCATATATAACATTCATATTTAATATACAGGGTGTTAACCAACAGTTCTAGGAGAACCACGTCATGCATAGGTAATTAAAAAGCAGGTCGGAAGTTGTTAAGGAAGAGTAGGTCTATCTTCAATAGTTTCCGAGATAATCAACATTTTCTGATTTCTTCAAAAGTGTTTGTGAATCACAATGACCTACGCTATACTGAGTTTCAAAAAGTAGAATAAACATTGAATTCATTAACGAGTTCAACGTTATACGTAGTATACAATTTCTTCATTTCCTTTGAGACAGTGGCGTCGTTTTAATAATTTAGGCGAATTTTAGGCCAAAGTTTGGTTCAGTTTGCTTATGTCCAGATTGCAATCTTTTTACATTAAAATTTAGGTGATAATAAATGCTTGTCTTTGGAATTAAATGGTTTGTTAAACTTAGTTGTTGATCTGGATCATTTTTGACGACATTAAAAGATGCATTTTTTAATTACTCAACTAATTTTGTTATGCGTCATATTAAGCATTGATACTAAGTATTAACTGATTTTACTAAATATATAACTAATATAACACAGCATAAAAATAATAATAATAATTTCCAATACATAATGTTATCGTTATGCTAAGAAAGAAAAAAAAGTGTGCTTCTCTTTTGAGAAGTGGTGATCTCGTTTTAGTAATAAATGAGAGAGTAATTATTTTTATTACAGTTTTGTTTTGAATATGAAATATAAATTTAGTTATAATATTTTTTTATTTAAATTCCCTGAAAGTAACGTCTTCCCGAATAAAACATTTTAATACCTTTCGATTAAACACTTATTTTCGAAATCAAATTGTAACCCATATCGTAACTACATATTCGATTGACGTTAGGTATCAGCTAATAGAAAACTGCGCAACATTGATGTAATTTTACAATTTTATTAGTTACATTATTACGCAATACCATTCTGAAATTAGTAATGCTGTCCTATAATATCAAATTAAGCAATTAAGTATATTGTTAAATTATTACACTTAAGATTACAAATTGTTGGCTGCGCCGCTCGCCAACCATCAAAATAAACAATATTTTATTCCTTTCTCAACCTTCACATTCTGCACTGTTAATGAAAATGATAACAAAAACAAAAAGAAAAATTCATAGTGTGATTGATTTTCTTTCAGCTGATGACTTCATGATTATCATTTGTGTGACGGAGATGCAAATAACTAATTCAGATAACTAGACCACACTACTTTAATTACTCCTCAGTTTAATTTTTGACTTGTCCGAGCTAACAAATTTGTTCAGGAGCTTACGTCATATTGTATTTTATTAACCAAAATAATTATTTTTTAAATTATTTACTTAATTTTTTTAGTTACTAGCGGAAGTAGGCAACTTCGTCCGGGGTGATTTTCTGGGCTGAATACTATGAGTACTCGAACTTGTTCCGGATTAGCACCGCGAATATTAATATAGTATAATAAGTACTATAGTATAGTATAGTATATATATAATGTATTAATATTAATAGCCGTTAATATAAATGTTTTAATTATATTGACTTCATTTAATATACCAAAGATTTCGTCTATGAACGACTATACCTTCGTTTAATACTCTGCAACGTATGTAATGGGAGCATAGTGAACGTACCCGGCTACGTCTGGTTTGAGTTATACATCGGAATTCTCCATAAGGCAGAACTCGTAACCAAACCATAATTACCACTAACTATGATTAACTTATATAACTATAACGTAAAATTAGAAAAATGGAAAAGTTTCCACGTCGCAAATTTGCATTTCGTTAAATTCATAATTTCTTATCTAACTAACACTAACCATACGTGGATTAACTAACTTAACGTAAAATAGAAATGAAAGACACTTGGGGACGTCGCAACATTAATTTTCTTTAAATTACCAATTTCTGTAAAGCTAAACTCACCATCGAACCAAACACAACCCGTTATAACTCAGAAATTTCTCTAAGGCTGTTCTCTTATGAACTCATAAACAAATAATCAAGCTGCCTAAATTCTGATTTATAATGGGTCTTTTTGGTTCGGCTGTTAGTACCTATTTGTTTTTTCTTAACATTTAAACATGAAACATTTAATAATAATAATGCGGTAACACTTCTACCATGAATAAATAATAATTAATTGTGTATTAAGAAATGAAGAACAGGTAATGAACATAATAAATAAGGAAAAACTGAAACTTTTCTACGACTGTCTCTGAGACGGCTATACCGCTTTCAGTGGCATAGCAGTACTTGCCTCCTGTAATTTGCTTTTACTGTATCTATGCTTCGCTGTCGAATGCCAGCAGACAACTAGTTGGCTCACCATGAGCCAACCTATATTTATTGTTAATACTTACAGCATAGATGAAGAGTTAAGACGAATCAAAGCCTAGGACAAAACGAAAAATTAAGACCAACAGCGACCCCCTTGCTAGATCATAGAACTACAATCTAATTGTTGCCAATTTTGCTTCTGGAATGCTTCTTATTTTGCTGTTGTTAATTTATTAAATGATTGCCTGCCAATTAACAAGTGATTTGTAATATAAATTATTTATTTAAAATCATAAAAAGTATGTGTATTATACATATACTAGTTACGTGTTACCGGCATTACGCTGCATATCGCGTGGCAATCGTTTTCACTTAATAGTTAATATCGACATAATATGAAAAATTGAAAGATTTGGCAATATCTAACTACACATGCATAGACTGAAAAAGAAACAAGATGGATGTTTCTGTGGATTTACGACTTAATAAATTTAAAGTTAATTAATTAATAATTAAAAGTTAATTATTAATTAAAGTTGAGTTAACAGTGAGGCGCTGTCTCACTGGCTAGTCGGCGACTCGACTCGCCGATAATTCTAGCGTATTCATTTTCCAATACAAAATGTAATTACCCATTTAATGTTTACTCTTAGAAAAAAAAACAACTATGCATTTTCTTTTAAAATGTTGACCTCATTTTTATATTAATAATTTAGAGATAATGCGTTTGTTTTGAGTATGAAGTTTAGTGAACATTTAGATTTAATTATCATCGCGAAAATATCTCCATGAAAGAAAATATTTTTTACATTTTAATAGACCGTGCAAATAGAATGTAGTAATTTAATTTCGAAATCAAATTGTACATCGTATCATAGGTACAACATTATGTGTCAATTAATAAAAAAGCACGTAGCATGAAACAGTTCTACAATTTTACACTTGCTACTAGGTTTTGTTACTATGCTGTATTTAGCAATGTCAATTTGTTTAATAACATTGCATTAATTTCGCTTTAGTCATCCTTCAAAAGTAAAAACAGGAAACATAAACAATTCTATTAGCAGGTTATTGATAAATTTCTTGGGATTGTTATGTTAACTTTAATTTTTTTTATTTTACATTACATAATTTTTACAATTTTTTTTTAAATTTTAAAGTGTTTTTAAAAGGTGTTCTTATGACTAAATAAACATGTTCAATTTTTCTTAGTAAATTTTTTTAACTCTAATTTTACTACATAAGTAAAAAAAATAAACATAAACAAGGCTGATCTTCAATCATTTGCTTTGTTCACAAGTCATTCAACGTCTTTTCCATCACGTCTCTCACGGCTGTTTTGATAACGGTTGTCTAGCATTGCCCGGCGCGAGCTGCCGCAAAATACAGCGGATATCAAACGTTTTCTAGTCGTTTTTAAATGTTGCGGAACATTGTGAAATAATTAAAGTTGATTTTTCGAAAAAAAGTTATTAAGAAAAGTGTTTGTATTGATGATAGGAGTATGTGGTTAAATTTTATGACAACCTTTCGCGAACACCCTGTATATTTAAATCAATATACATATAAAAATTCATAATATAACACGTGTTTCAGTATAAACCATCATCAGATATTATGATAAGAATATAATTATGAAAAGAAATATTTATGAAAAGTAATTCAAATTGACAATTTAGAAAATTATGGCAATATATGAAATTTAATGACTTTTGGGAACCAGCCTAAAATTTTTAAGTATTGAAATTCAAGTTATTGAAAATTAAATAGGTTTGAAAAGTGGAAATTGTATTAACGCTATTGTTGTTGGTATCTTTTTTGAATTTAGTAATCTCTAATTTTTCCAGCAAATCTTGTACTTTTTTTACACTGATGTAACCAGTGCACATCATCATGAATAGAAAATGTATCAATCGTAAAAATATGATGTGCAAAGATCGTACTATTATCTAAGGATAAATTTCAATTAACAGTTTTTTTATATTTGTTAATATAATATTGATGTTTTTTCAATCTCTTTTAATTTTTTCTGCCAGTTGGTCATACATAAATAGTCATACACTCGTGGCATATTAAACTATATACTCCAGATTTGGATAAAAAATCTATTTTGTCTTTATCTATTTTTAGCTTTTTATAAAATTTTTAGCCTACACCATTCGAGGGTAGAAAGGCTTCCAGATACATATATATATATAAAATTTTTAGCTAAAGTGTTATCTGTTTTATTTATTTTGTATATATATATATATATTTGAATATATAACTTTGAATATAAATATTAATATTTATTTGAAAATTATAATGTTTTTTAATTTTATAAGACATTTCTCCAAAAAAACCTGAAACAAAAATTGGTTAATGGTAGTTTATAGTGCAAGACATTGTAACAAAATTTGTATTTATATATATGTTCATTATAAAGTTTTTTAATTGAATACAATGAGAAATAGTTTTCAGTAGATATACAACAGCAGAACTAGACCACGGGTTCAAAATTTCGCCACCAAAGGGCGCCACAATCGTGGGCCCATTTTTATGTCATTGAGTTTCATGTGTTGTCCGTTAGGTGGCGCTGTGTGTAATTTTTCATTTTTCAATGTTTATGTTAGATGGCGCTTTATGTGTCAATTGTCACTGTCATATTTTTGAATTTTGTGTGTCAATTATCAGTGTCATATTTATTTTTGAAATGTGGCGCCAAGTTTAAATGTGTTTTCCAATTGCGCTTTATGTGTCAATTGTCACTGTCATATTTTTGAATTTTGTGTGTCAATTATTAGTGTCATATTTATTTTTGAAATGTGGCGCCAAGTTTAAATGTGTTTTCCAAGGTATCTTTTGATGTAATGTTTGAAGTTTGATGTTGTGTGGATAGATGTCGGTAGTATCGGATATTGTTAAGAATTTGAAAAAAGGTTAAGGCTTGTAAGGCGTGCTTACCACATGGATAAGTATAAAGATGCCGTCGGGGCGCAGTCATAATAGGCGTCCTTACACCTATCCTTAATGTGGTAAAGCACACCTCGTGATTGCAACAGTAAAGTAGAGGAGTAAAGGAAAAGGAGAGAGAGAGAGAGAGAGAGAGATGATAGAGAAGATCTTTAAAATAAAATTTTTAGATGTGAATAGGAATCGAACCTATAAATTTTTATGGGGGTATAAGGACCTTACCACTGAACCACAAAGCCAACCGAAATACATTATGTTGGGTTTAGTATATAAATTGAATTTTGGGTTGCGCCGAACAATAATCTGCATTTTTAATATAAAGAGATCTTTAACAGGATGTTATTTGAAAAGATTATAAGGGTGAAAAATTTTTCTATAAATGTTATAATCTGTATTAACATATTTAGCCATATGCAAATGTGGCTATATAAAATCAGCTTTTATAAAATTATTATAAAATGTGATAAAGTCAATTAAATTTAGCCTATTAATTAAGGGAATGACATGATATGTATTGATGAATATTATGTTAACCAAATCAGATTCTGTTAAGCATATAGCCTTTTCCTGTCTAGTAATTTGAATCATTTTTAATTCCTCATTATTATTACCTGTTATGATTATATTCTTACAACAAATAAAACGTAAATGTAGTAAACGTAGTTCCATTGTACTAAAATATATATGACGAATCCAATACATATTTAAAATCAGTGTTTGCCATTAAAATTCTTCCAATTCGAGGGTATTATTTAACTTTATAAAAGGTCTAATGTTTAGTCGATCATCAATCATTCAGTTATTGTAGAAAATCTCGTATATCCAATACATATTAGTGTTTCCTTATTTAAATGCTTCAAATTAAGAGGACATTATTTAATTTTACAAAAGGCCTAATGTTTAGCCGAACATCAACTATTGTTTATTGTATTTAATAATAATAAAGGTTTTGCTTCATGACAAACCCATGTTTATCAATTTGAACAGCACTTAAAACACATTTCTCTTAAGGAATTTAAGAATGCGTGGAATGATAATCTGTATTTTTAATATAAAGAGATCTTTAACAGCATGTTATTTGAAAAGATTATAAGGATGAAAAATGTTTCTAGAAATGTTATAATCTCTATTGTATATTTAGCAAAATATAAAATCAAACCGATTTTCTTATTAAAGGGACTATGATTTTTGCTGGTGGTGGTTGTGGTGGTGGTGGTACCTGCATCAGGTATTTAAGCCGTATGCTCATAGTAATGTTAAAGTATTCATTTCAACTACATAATTTTGAATTTGTTCTTTAGTGTTTGTTAGAGGCTCAAGAAAAAAAATTAACTGGTAAGTAACTATATTATTATCTAATTCTTCTTATCTTTTTGCTCATACTTATATATATATATTTTAGATGGATTTAGACGCTTTGAATAATTCTGTTAAATATGTTCGAATAGAGTTAGTAAAATTACAAGATTTAGTACCAAACCAAAAATATGCAATTATGGGAATTAAAATTTCAAACAGCCGTTATGGAGAAGCAGTACAAGTGGATCTTCCAGATAATAAGATTCTGTTTCTGCCCCTACGAGTAACGGACATTTTTAAGAAAAATTTGCACCATTTTTTGCCGGGCAAGTTCAGCATTATTTTTAAAGAATTAACTGCAGTTAATAATTTAAATTCGACTCCGGTCTTTGAAGTGGCTCTCATTTAATTCAGGTAATACAAAACGTTAAAAAATTAAAATTACGTTCATGATTTTTCTTTCTAAAGTCAATAATTACTTTTCCAGATTTTCCAGTTTTCAACCTGCTAATATATATTTAAAATAGTTAAAAGAAAATAAAACGATTTGTATTTTAAAAATGTATTTTAAAAATGTATTTTAAAAATGTATATTACAATATGTATATTATTTCTATTATAATAAATTTTCAATTATACAAGTCAACAAATATTTTTTTTTTATTTATTAACATACATTCTTCCAAATAATAACTCCGCTCATCAAATGTTAAATTACAATATTCATCTATTATACTTTCTACACTTACTGGATAAATTAATTCTGATAACAATTCCTTAAAAGCTTTTATAAAATTATTATAAAAAGTGTTAAAGTCAATTAAATTGAGCTTATTAATTAAGGGAACCACATGATATGTATTGATGAATATTATGTTAACCAAATCAGATTCTGTTAAGCATATAGTCTTTTCCTGTCTAGTAATTTGAATCATTTTTAATTCTTCATTATTATTATTACCTGTTACGATTATATTCTTACAACAACTAAAACGTAAATAGTCTAATTCCATTGTACTAAAATATATATGACGAATCCAATACATATTTAAAATCAGTGTTTGCCATTCAAATTCTTCCAATTCGAGGGTATTATTTAACTTTATAAAAGGCCTAAAGTCCATGGCCATATTTAATCCAACATCAATTAATATATTATCACTTATTGTAGAAAATCTTGTATTTAATAATGAAAGTTTTGCTTCACTTTTTTCACTAGTTTCATGTTCAAACTTGTCTAATAGTTCAAACAAATCGTTTTTAATTTGATTAGCACTTAAAACGCATTTATTTTCAGAAGGCGTCATGTTTATACAGTTTTTGTACCACAACTAATTTTTTTTCATAGTATATTTGTCTTATGAATCCAGCTATTATGAGAATTATCGAAACCAAGCCATTTTACATATACCATGTTGCCTTTTTTCTTTAACACTTTCTCAACTTCATAGATATCTGGTTGCTTTGTCTTCTGCAATTCATAACTATAGAAAGATCCCTTCATTGGCTGTTTATTTAAATCTTCCAAAAAATACGTCACAGGATTCGTGTAATTGATTTTGATAATTTTAAATAGTTCGGTGGTCCAGTTAAGTGTGTAACATTTATCGAAAACATGCTTTTCTTTACTGATGCGTACCATATCGCCAACAGTTAATTTCGATCCTGGAAAGATTTTCATATGGTTATAGATTGTATCCAACAACTTTTTCTCAATTGTCTCACCAACAACATCACATGGCTTCATTTTAATTGTATTATGTTTTGCTTCATTATAATTTTTGAAAATAACTGGTAAAATTGAAATCCACTTGTGTGTTCCATTTAATCTGAAATATTTATACAGTCGTTCTTTTATAGTACGAATTGTTCGTTCAGCAATGGCTGCTTTCATTCGCGAATATGTTGAATAGTGATTAATTTTGTATTGTTTAAGCAAATCTTGAAAATGACGATTGTAGAATTCTTTCCTTTGATCAGTTTGTAAATTTTTAGGGCTACGCTTTGAGGTAGTTAATATTTTGAAAAACGCTTCCACCACCGAATCACCAGATTTATTTTTTAGCGGATCGGCCCATATATATTTAGAAAAACAATCAATAACAAGCAGAAAATATTTAAACTGGTTATTTTCTTTTGCATATATATCCATTTGAGCAAGATCTGCTTGCCATAAATCGTCCAACCCTTTAATAATTGTATGTCTCGTCTGAAAATTCCATCTTATTGGTTTATGTAGTTCATTAACTACTTGATTTTTTCCATTCGATGCCATTTAGTGCTTTATCACTTTAAATATTAAATAACAGGTGTCTAGAATCTTTGCAAACTACCTTCAGTTTAGACGTGTTGTTCCAGGTTGTTTATCAGCTTTGGAATAATTAAGATTTTCTATCTTGTCGCGATTATTAAATACATTCATCTGAACCTTATCTACTGTTTTAAATATATCTTCAATAGTGCTATTAGATTCAGCTCTACTGCTATCAAATAATGCCGATAATTCTATAATTTTTGTCTCAAAAGTATTGATTAAATCATTAATTCTGTTAGATATAACTATTAATCGCTGTCTATTATTTTCTTCACTTTTAGCGACATCTTGCTGTAGCATTAAATACAAATTCATTATTGATCCACATGAACCATCTACATATTTTTTATTAGCAACGTCATCATCTTGAGTGGGTAAATTAACGTTACATATTTTTAAACCTCCAATACCTAAATCACCATTATATGTGAATGTAAATAATGACGAGGAAGTAGGCGAGGAAGAAATCTGATAATGTGAATATTTATCGGACGAATGTCCAAACTTATTTATACTCATCACTGTTGTTTAACTAAATAATAATACTTATGACTGGTAATATATTAATATATAACTTTTGCGTCTTTTAATTCTTCAATAATTGACGCAATCTCATTACTATGAGAAGAATTACCTGCTTGTTGTGATGCGAATAGCAATCGTAATCTATCAACTAGTTCATGAAAATCATCCCAATAAACATATTCTATTGGCTTGCAATTATAGACCATATTATAGTTTCCACCTTGCTTTATCAACAATGGACGAATAATACGTCGATATTTCTGATTCCTAACTCCAACTATTCTGCCTTGAGAAGAGTAACCCTTTCTGTATAGATTAATGTCATCTAATATGCGGTCAAATTCCTCGAGGTCTTTACTAGTATAATTTTTAGAATCTTTATAAAATAATAAATTATAAAGTTCCTTGCTACCTGTATATAGTTCTCTACCTATTATTATATGACCAGCAGTTTTATCAAATTGAATTTTATTAGGACCCAAGGTCCATGTATTGGTGATGGCGTTATATCTAGGAGAATGAGTAATGTCAATATTAGGAGAATGCTGAAAATAGTCTTTTATAGGTTCTTGAGAAACTAGTGGATATTTATCTAATTGCGTTGTATCCACATTAGTAATTGTATCGTCGCTTTTATCTACTTCGTCATCCTCCTCATCCAGCTCGTCTTCTTGTTTCATTTCTTCCTCCTCATCACCCTCCTCCTCGTCCTCCTCTTCTACTTCTTCATCTATCTTGTCAATTTGATCTACTCCAGATATCTCTTTTTTTTTCAATTTTCTTTACATTTTTCATTTTGTTTCCATTTATTTCAGACGTTTTATTTTTAACAACCACATTGTCTGCTGCTAATTTTTTTAACTGATCAGTAACAGGTGTAAAAATTCGGTTCAATGTACCATCTTCATTAGAACGTCCCAATTTTAAGACTAAATATTTTTTTCGGACATCATTAGCTAATTCTAAAATTTTTCTTTTTCGAGCACTTTCCGACTCATCTGGAAGCTTCATGATTATAAAAAGAACTGTTTTTTTTTTTTGAAAATAAAACTATTCATGAACCTTTATATACATCAAAGCCACATCGATATCGAAAATTATTTAATTCGAATTCTTTTACAATTACTAATGGTTTAAATTTATTACTATTCCAAGATTGTTGACACATGTTTTTAAAATAATTGTACGATATATCTGGTGTGACATATTCATCAAAAATATGTTTTAAGTTAATATCATCTTGCTTAAAAAGTACAATCACATTACAATTGTCTCTTATTAATTGTTTAGGGATTTTGGAATAAGTTTGACATAAATATGCTACGTTTATGGATTTGTGTCGTCCCATTGAAAAATATGTCCTAATTTTATCCTGCTTATCACATGAAACATCGTCGAATATAAATACAGAGTTTTCTTTAGCTTCATCAGGATCAATAACTAATTCATTATCTTTATATGGGAAATATTTTATTTCTTTAACTTGCTGCAATACATTTTCCAATAATTTATACTTAGGCTGATAAAGAGATTTTGAATAAAGATAGATATTAGCAAATTTTAATCCATTTCGGTCAAATAACAAAGCTAAGAGTGAATTTGTTTTGCCGCACCCGCTCGGACCACAGAAAATTCCGCGACAATAATTTGGTAGTAATTCACTGTGTATATATGTTTTATATGTCGAATCATCAAAGTCCAAATTATCGATGGAAAGTTTAAGATCTTGTCTTACTAAACGCATTTTTGTAACTATTATGGAGGTGAAAACGAATTGGCTATATAAATGAATTCGTTTTGCTTATAGAGTTTAGTAATATGAAACCTATTCACTACAGAGGTGCGGGTATAGTAAATTCGTTAACTGATAAGCTCCCCTTTGAGGCCCACCTCCCTCAGTATCAGTGGTGTGGACCTGGTATTCGAATCCAGAAGCGCCTGGCACGTGGTGATCCTGGAATCAACCCATTAGATGCAGCTTGCAAGCAGTACGACTTCGCATACAACTCAAGTACTGCATTATCTGATAGACATAAGGCGGATAAAGAATTAGAAGATCGTGCTTGGCAACGAGTGAAATCAAAAGATTCCAGTTTAGGTGAAAAAGCTACATCTTGGTTAGTTGTAAATACAATGAAAGCTAAAAGAAAAATGGGAATGGGGCTTTCATTCAAAACACACGTTATCGATCCTACATCGAAAGCATTAAGAAAATATAAGAATCATAAAAATTTACGAAAATCAAGCTTAGAAGGATTAAAAGCAGCCCGCTTGGCTATTAAAAAAGCAGGGGGCCGAAAAAATATCCGTTTGCCACGTGTTATTCCATTTGAGCATAAATCTGGAGGATTTTTACCAATGTTGCCTATTTTATCTGCCTTGGGAGCAATGGGTGCCCTAGCTGGAGGAGCGTCTACTGTAGCTAAAAATATAATAGATATAAAAAAGAAAGTAAATGGGAATAATGGCAACAATGTTGAAATTGGCAAGAAAGGTTCACGATTGTTTTTACGTAAAAATTCTAGTGGATATGGATTATACTTATAAAAAAAAATCACTGAATCTACCTGACAGAGCTCTTTATGATTATGAAATATTAAATTGTATAAATAAACTGAAATTGCCATATTTTAGAGGTGTCTTTATGCGTGATACATTACCCAAATATATACGTGATAATGAAAGTGGTATTGTTAATTTAGATTTGAAGGCCAATAAAGGCACTCATTGGGTGGCATATAAAAAGCAAGCAATATACTATCAATTATTTCGATAGTTTTGGTAATTTGGAACCACCAACAGAACTTATAAAATATTTCGGTGAATCAAGTAATATAATCTACAATAGAAGCCGATTTCAAAAATTTAATTCTAATAATTGTGGGCATTTATGTATTGAGTTTCTATATAATAGCAAGCCATGGTACAGTCTAGTGTTAGTTATGTCTATAATATTCACATTAAAGGATCGTAAATCAACACTTTCCATAGATTTTCCCAATCCCATACAGCTAGATACAAATTTTCAATACGGATTGGCGTTGATTGGTTTCTTTTCGTAGAACACTATACCGAACGTTGAAGAAAATACTAAATTTCACTATATAGATAAAAATAAACAAGTCAATTCAATTAATCTACCTGCTGGAGTATATGAGATTACAGATATTAATAATTATCTAAAGAAGAAATTGATACCTTTCAAGTTGAATGGAAATGAAAAAGAAGAAGATATTTTTTTCCTAAAACCAAATAATAATACTTTAAAGTGTGAAATTTTTCATCGTGATTTTGATATAGTCTTTAATACAGAAAATTCGCTAGCAGAACTACTAGGATTCTCACAAAAGATATTGCACGCTGGAATAGTTCATTCATCTGATCATCGTGTAAATATTGTAAAAGTCCGAACGATTTACGTGGATAGTAATATAACAAGTGGTGCATACTATAACAACAAACCGTCACATACATTATACGAATTTCCCATCACGTCCAATCCTGGATTTTCTATAGACGAAATTCCACGAAACTTGGTTTATTTACCACTAGTAGGGAAAGGGATATCTACCATTTCCCTAAAAATATTAGATGAGAATTTTAATCTTGTAAATTTTCGAGGAGCAGAAATTATCGTTCGGTTAGAATTAAAAAAAGATGGTTTTAATAATTAATAGTGCTAGTAATAAGAATGTTAATAAATCGTATAAAAGGAGTATTAACAAGCAAACACATTCAGTTAAAAAACGCCGTTCAGCTAGAAAGTTGGGGGGTAAATTGTCAAAGTTAAACACAACTTTTTTGAAATTGATTGGATATGCCGTCAGATCAAATTTTAAACCTGTATAAATCTCCATTGAATGATGATTCTATAACACATATGGAATATTGAACATATCTTTCCTATATTAAGTCATTTTCTAACAGTGATGTAATTGAAATAACAATAAATAGAAATGATGTTTGGCTATTAATGGCCGAATCTGCTTTGGTAATTAAAGGAAAATTGAAAAAGACAAATGGAGATGGAACTGTGTGCCTAGTTAATAATGCAGGACCATTTTTATTTGATTCAGTAACGTATGAATTGAATGGCGTAGAAGTGGAGCATGTTAAAGATCCGGGAATTGTTAGTCTTATTCGTGGATACTTATGTTATACTGAAGAAGATGCAAAACATTTAATTATAGGAAGTTGGAAGTTCCCAAATAGATTATCAACATGTGCCAAAGAGGAATTCTTTATGCGAATACCACTATCTCATTTATTTGGTGTATTCAGCGATTATAAAACAATGATGTGTGGAAAACATACTTTACGTTTAGTACGTTCTCGTAATGATAACAATGCTATGTTAACAAGTGACAATACAACAATAGGAGAAATTCTGATTGACAATATTGAATTGAAAGTAAAACATATAACGCCCATTGATTATATAAAAATGGAATTATTAAAATCGATAAAGCATGATCGACCAATTTTAATTCCATTCAGAAAATGAAGTTATCATGAATTACCTTCTCTGAATATTGGATCTACAAAAGAGATATGGAATGTGAAAACTACCACTAATGTAGAATGTCCTCGGTATGTCATTGTTGCTTTTCAGCAAAACCGAAAAGATCAGCTGACTAGTGATAATACTTTATTTGATCATACTAATATTTCTAGCATTAGGCTGCTTTTAAATGGAGACTATTGTCCATTTGAAAATCCAAATATAAATTTTGCTTCAAATAACTATGCAGATATATACTGTAATTATTCAGATTTTTATTTAAGTTATATGAATCAATCTCTGTTGGAACGCAAACAAGTCTTGTTAAGCTACGATAAATTTTTTACACATGCGTTGTTTGTAATTGATTGTTCAAGAAGAGATGAGTCTATAAAATCTTCAACAGTTGACGTTAAGCTCGAAATAGAGTCACACCAAGGTTTTGCTTCCGACACTAAAGACTACTGTATCATTATTCACGATTGTGTGATAGAATATTTACCTCTCAGTGAAATAGTTAGAAAAATTAATTAGTCATGAAAATTGCTATTGTTGACATGTAAGGCTTTGTCTTAAATAATTATGAAGGTGACCGATATTATAAATATTGAAACTTCAACTAATTTTAATTGTATACCTAAAATTATAAATATTGAAACTTTAAGTAATTCTAAATGTGTACCTAAATTTAATCGTGATATTCCAAAATGTATGGAACATCTAAATTATAAGTTGTATATGTGTAGTTTAAGAAATTGTTTTATACTTAGTAGTTGGATGTATAAGTTTTTGCCTCAATAAAAATAAATATATATATATATATATGCATACGAAACAGTTGATTTTCAATTTATGCAAGTAATCCAAATCAGATGATCATGATTGGATTTACTTTCCTTTTTTTAGTTACAATTTTTAATAATGTAATATATGTAATTAATTCGAAAAATGCAGAACAAGTTTATATTTGTTTCAATTCAACTAATGATAGTTGGCCTTCTAATTGGAGTAAAATGGAAAAAGCTACAAACCCAGTTTTGTTTACAACCATTCCAAATAATTCAAAAAAATACAAAATTCGAATTATAAACAAAAATGCTGAGTTTAAAGACAGTGAGTGGGAGAGTTTAGATAGATTTCTCGCCCCAATATTTATTTCATCTGTTTCATCAATACAGAAACTCGATTCAATCTTGTCGATACTCTATTGTGTGGCAGCAGTAGCAACAACATTATTTTTAAAGTGTGCTTTTAAATTTATTGGTAAAAGAAGAAGTCATGGTAACGACTAATCAAATTTTAGAATTAAAAGATATGATTAACAGCATTGAGTATCCACTCAAATTCCATGATTATTCTATAAAGATATTGAGTAATCAATTAGAGCTACCAGATGCTGGAAAAATTAGAGATTACTAAATTCAAAAAAGATACCAACAACAATTGCGTTAATATAATTTCCACTTTTCAAACCTATTTAATTTTCAATAACTTGAATTTCAATACTTAAAAATTTTAGGCTGGTTCCCAAAAGACATTAAATTTCATATATTGCCATAATTTTCTAAATTGTCAATTTGAATTACTTTTCATAAATATTTCTTTTCATAATTATATTCTTATCATAATATCTGATCATGGTTTATACCGAAACACGTGTTATATGATGATTTTTATATGTATATTGATTTAAATAATATATTATATAATTTTTTGAGGCGTAGATTGGAGACAATTTTGTAATAATAATTATACAAAATAACGTCTCTTTGACAAGAAAAAAAAAAATGGAACTTGAATTTAAATTTAATTTATGTCGTTTGGTTTAAAATAAAGAAAACCGTACTTGTTTTAATATCCTTGTTAGTAAATCAAATAGCAAATTTCTAATCACCAAGGTTGAAATGATTTATAGTGAATTCGGACTACAGCAATTTTGTGCACGCAACTCGAGCTTCGTGCTCGAGTTCGTGCGTTCGGGCTCTGCACTATCCGCTGGCAGGTCAGAATTAGTTTCTATCCAGGTTGGATATCTCGAATTGCTCGTTCGTTGCTCTGGTTTTTAGCGCTGAAATATTTGGGAGTGCTAAATATGATCTTGCCGAAATTGATTGTTATGTGTCAAATAAAGTTTCTGTATTACATGCCATAACGATTATAATATTTTTATATGATTTTTTAAATGTATTTATGTCAATAAATTCTTGGACAAAAAATATATAATAAAAATGGCTGCAAACCACCCTGCACTCGGGCAATTTATAACCCCTTCTATGCGAAATTGCTCCATGCTAGTTCGCCTTCTTAACGAACAGATCGAACAAAGTCCGAGCTGTCACAGAGCAAAAAGATTGAAGTCCGAATGCCCTATTAAATCAACAGTGTACAAATTCACACGACACAATTTAAAACACTGAATTATAAAACATTAAACACTTCTGTTCACATTAAGCTCAGCGCACATCACTTGGATTGCGGCTGGTGTGAAATCAGTTAAAGGACACCTTCGTCGTATGTTTCAAAATGCACCCTTGACAATCAAAGAGCCTCAAACTATCTTATGCGATATAGAATGTATCCTCAATTCCAGACCTTCAACTCCCCTCACTTTCTCGTATCCATTGGTCTCTCTTACCCTGGCTCATCTGTTGACAGGTGAACCAATGTCAGCATTCCCCTCATTGCAGAGTTCCGAGACGCATAGTTTTACGCTCGATAAACGTCATGCAGCAGTGAAACATCACGTTGACGGTTGATGCCACCTCTGGAAGAGGTGGCACTCGGATTATCTATCCATTCTGACGCGTCAACAGAAATGGCATAAGGCATCAGACGGTCCGAGAGCTGTTGATCTCGCTCTGCTAGAACGAACTTTTAAACCCGCTCATTCTTAGTCTCTCGAGAAGATAACGCGTCTTCATCCTGGTAAGGACAATATCACCCCTGTCGGAGATATTCAAACGACCTCCAGGCAGCGACGAGAAGCTATGAGAAACTTGGTACCTCTGACATGCTAGTGAGGAGCTTGCATTTGGAGGGGCCATGTTGGCAGCTCGCGTCCGACAGCTATGTTTCGGTTCAGTCTATAACTAAACCCTTTATCTGTACTTATTTTTCATTCATTCAGTTATAAACTCTGAATAATATATCTCTGTAGCAAGACGACTCGGTGAAAGCCAGAAGCAAGCCAACGCCCAAAATTCGAAGAACTAAGTATTCGCCACTAACGAAATTCAAGTTATAGAAAATTAATTTTCTTGTGATAATCTGATGCGCATAATCACTGCATTTAGTGTAAAAAGCATACAGTGCCTCAATTCGCGACGCTACAGCTTCTATTGCCGCACAAACAAGTATTAAGGTAAGCGCAGAGTTACGTCATAATTTTGTAAAACCCTCTAAAGTGGCCTCCACAATTATATCCACCTCTATAGCCTTGTCTGTCTTCTTAAGTTTTGCATTGTAAATACCTATTATTATATTGGCAGTAAAGTCACCATTATTATTATTATTATTATTGTCCACGCATGGCTGATTTTTGGATGATTGAAACGTACGACTGTTTGTGTAGGTTCAGTAGAGATTTTCTCTTACAAACATAAAACTTATTTATTTTTGAGCGAGCTGTTTTACTCGTCTCCGGTGGGTTTTATTGGCATTTAAAAATTTCGAATTCCATTTATATTACAATCATTATTTATTAAACGCTAATACAATGTTTCTTCTAATTTAACTAATAATCGGTCAAGAACAATTTCAATAAACTTGGATAAATATAATTCTTCTCTTTAATACCGTCCGAACCTTTCTTTTGGTCGAAGCAGAACTTATTCTTTTTTTTACTGTCTAGCGCCAAGAGGCCCTTTACCGTTAATCCCTACTAGATTATTCCCCGCCTATTATCTTATCTATCTTTATGGGAGGTACTTATTCCCGTAGGTAGTACCCTTACACTGATTGGTTTTTAGGGATTATTAGTACTATAACACATAGAAACTACAACGGCTACGATTGTTCAAAGCTTCGGGACTGGATCGATAATTAGAATAATTGCTTCTGGATTATATTATTAGATGGTTTCTATAGAAATTGGTACTTGGTACCATACTTTTGAAATTAATCATAATGCTCGTAATTATACATTTTGTCATCTGGAATAACACGATTTTGGAATGGTTCGATATTATGTTCTTCTATTACCAAGTTTAATGCCTTTGATAGGTTTTCCGGTCGCATAAAACGGATATTTTATATATCCGATATATACGTAAAGGTTCTTTAAACCCACATAGAAACTTCATACTGCCAAAAATTCATACTGTCGTAGGTCCAGATGCTTCAAGAACAACGGTGCTGTATGTTTTGGACCGCCAAATCTTATTTTTGCTATTTAACAATATGTATAACAAGAAAACGGAAACCTAAATTTTAACATTTTTTGTATGTTAGATTACATTCATGTAATAAATCAAAAAAATGGAAAGTGCCGATAGTCCTTAATGTTATATTAATGATAAATATGTAACCGTTAGATTATGTAGGTATTCGATGCACCGCTCTACTTAAAATCTCGAGAGTACAAGGGAACACTACCGCTGATAAGATATCAGGTATCAAACCAAACCTATATCTCGGATACAAGTAGAATCGCGAGGCTTGTTTTTCTTATATTGAAAATAACAGTTTTTTGTTTCTAGAATGTTATAAAAATTTTTTACTTCTTTGATTTGAGGGTTACAAGATAAAGTTAATTAAACAAGAGTTGTTTCTTTTTGATTACATATACAACACCTAATTTTAGCATTTATGCTTAATTTACGCTCAAACTAGAACTCATATTCTAGGGGTGCCAACCTCCCAACATAAAATCCGATAAAGGCCAAACCATCAAACGACTACCTAGACAACATTGTATTACTTACACCTCGCGGAACATACAGACTACGGAAACCACAAATTATAGACTATGAAAGGAAGACCCAATGCTGCACAACTCGTGTTTCAAACCTGGTCGCACCAAAAAACGGTGCGGCTTTTTTATGTATATATTACTGAGTAGGGTTATGCGATACACGATACGCGTTTTGTATCGATACGTATCGCAATATCGATACGCGCCGACATATTGGTATACTGAATTATTGTCGTATCTTCCTTCGAAGATGGAAGAATTATTTAATTATTTTTTTTATTACCTTTTATATTGTCGGTAACTGTTTCGAAGAAATTCGGCGAATTATATATGCATACATATTGATTATTTGAGTATTGATACGTATCGGGTAAAAGTATTGCAAGTCCAATACGTCCAAACTTATCGATATATCGCCAAGGCCTATTACGGAGTAATATATAGGTATATGGACTTTTCACGCTTCTACTCACATATACTATTATACAGGGTGTTATGCATGCTTTCAATATTAGCATAATATGCTAATATTGAAAGGGGTGATTCTTGGACGTCTTTTCTTCTTGGCGAAAAAAAAAAGTTATTATTAATATAGGGTATAAACGTCTTAACTTTTGTGATATAAGGGTTCGAAGCGGGTGCAAGTTAGAGGCATGCATTTGTTCATTGTAAAGATAATTCAAAATTCGCTCTAATGACCTATCTAAAGATATTAATCTAGAGGTTTGTATGGAAATGATGGGTACGCCACTATTTATTTAAAATCTTGATTCAATATTATGAGTTATCAAAGAAAACTAAAGAGGACATGCCTCCTGCACTTTCTTGTCATAACGTACCATTTTTAAAGCAAAATCAGAGTGAAATTTGTTAGTCAGTACTAGTTAAAATCGAATATTGATAATTTTTCAAGTACATGTAATAAAAAAACATTACTTGTGTCCATAGTTATGAAATAAGCTAACTAGAGACCCTTTATTATATTATTTAACAAAATTGAAAAATTTTGTAAAAAAAAGAAAATTAATTTTTCGAATTCATAGAATTACTGTCAGTTCAAGCACACCGTTACAAACGTCTTGTGAGTTATTTAAGACTTTAACGTTTTTCTCAAAATTTGTCCTCTATTTCATTCCTTTTTTTCTACACCCTGTATATTATATATTAAGCATAATACCTCTAAACACATAATATGGCAAGTATTGTTAATTGAATAGTTTGATACCGAAAGTTGCGGTCTACCAATAAATACTCTTAGTTGTTATGTTTTTATTTTTTATAATTATAATTATTCTTAAAACGTCCTCAATTTTTACCACAATTTTTTATCACTTTTATATTTAAGATTTTATTTTCATTATTTTGTCATTAATTGTTGCTTTTAAAATTGTGACTAGACTAAGCACACGATTTATGTGTAACAAAGGAATGCCAATGTATTAAAAATCAAAAAAAAATTAACACCGATAAATACGATGATCAGAGGAGGAGGTGGCTTATCGTTTCCGGATAGTACTGAAGTACTGATCATCATCTATATATTTTTAAGTTATTAAAATTACATAAAGTAGCTGTATAATTTTTATTGAATAAATAAGCGTAGAAAATTAAAAGTTATTTCCCCAATTTAACCCAGAAGTTAACTCATGTAGTATGTCAAAGGTTTCGTCTACGAGAAACAATACTTTCATCTAATACTCTATAACATAAGTAATGGAAATTACAAAACAAAGCATACTGGAAGTGCCCGACTTCGTCCGATTTGAGTTATAAATTGGAATTTTCTATAAGGTAGAGCTAACAGCCAAACCAAACCAAACCGATCTAACCAACAATACATCAGAATCCTCCATAGGGTGTGCCAGGAATTTTTGAAATTGATTATCTCGTTTGGTGTGCAGCCTTCAATAATTTTACATACTACAGCATGCCAGCTGGTGGTTGAATTTAGAATTTTGAAAAACGGCCTGGTAAAAAATTGCGATGTTACTTTTTGTTTAATTCATAAAAAAATCGAAAAATTAAAGAAAGCAAATTGGCTATATGGCAATTTGCTTTCTTTGTTGCTCTAACTTTATAATTTATTATCTAATTGCCGCTAATCATATATGAATTTTACAATTTTAATGTAAAATTAATAAATAGAATATTGGCAACGTCGCAAATGTTTTTTTTAATTCATAATTTCCTTTCTAATTACCACTAACCATACGTGAAATTCATAATTTTAAAATGACATTAAAAAATTAACAAATTGGCTACTTCGTCAAATTTCTTTTCTTTAAATTACAGATTATATTTAAAATGTCGGTTTTGTTTGGTTAATTTAATTTATATATTAAAATTTAAATAAACAATGAAACCTTCATGAATGATGACGATTCAATACATCCTGCTCGTAAAGTAGTCAAAATTACACTGATCCACAGATAATCTCTGTGCACTCTTCAGTGATCACGAATCACGATTAGCGAACTCGCAAACTGCATTCCTACCCCAGTACTCGATTCACTTGATTGCCCATGGCTAACCACGGACGTCCCTACATCGTTACATACAAATTCTTAAAAAACTCTTTCTTTTAAAACTTAATTTTATTATATAGATTCTACATGATAACAATCTATATTATAGGAGATAAAACTGCAAGAAACAATATAGCAAACTGTCCTTAGTTACTGAAGTTTGTCAGAAATTAATACATGCATGATGAGATGGCATTAATTGTTAAATAATTTTTCCAAACATCCATGAATACTTAATGATGTCATACATGCCTCTCGTGAAGCAGTCACATTCACGCTGATTCATAGTTACCAACAGGGACAAAATTAATGTACCAAATTCCACTGAAATGTACCACATTCATTCGGATTATAACCTATATAATATAATTAGACATATGCTCATAATATTCTTCATCAACCTACAAATATTTAATATACCGTTGCAGGAAAAAGTGTAGCATATTGTATTACTTCCAAAATTGTACCACGTCGCTATTTCGAAAAACCTAATTTACTGGATTTATCTATTTATTGAATGTTGAACCTTTATCAATCAGTAGTAACATGACATAAAGGGTGGACGCTTTGTTTAGCATAAAAACGTTATAATTAAGTCTAATTTATAAACGACAATTTAAATTTTGTAAGTTTTATTAGTTTATTCCTTAGGTCTTAGACGATTACGTTAAGGTATTTATTCTTGATTTTTTTTTTTGTAAAATTATCAATGGTTTGCTTTCATTTATCATTTACTTACAATTAAATTAACCTTATTTTTTTAAAGTTATTCTAAATATATTAATAAAATTGGTAGTTGTCTAATTTGTACCTGTAATAGGTTACCTAAATTGACCAATACAATTTAAACAGATTCAGAGTCATTTTCTATTTATATTACAGGATGGGACGTAAACGTATGAGATATATGTACTACAAGCGGAAGTACCCGACTTCGTTCGGGTTGACTTCCCGGGCTGTATACTTTGAGTACTCGAACTTACCTGAATTTCACAATTTTAACGTAAAATATAAGTGAAACCAGAATGCTTTTAAGGCAGAACTCATCACCAAACCAACCAACTCGTTATATATTAAAATTTTCTCTAAAGCCAAGTTTACGACCAAACCACGCCGCCCGTTATAAATTAGAATTATCTGTAATACTAAACTAAATTACGACCAAACTAAGCGGCCCGTCATAAATCGGAATCCTCTTTAAGGCAGAACTCATCACCAAACCAACCAACCTGTTATAAATCAGAATTTTCTCTGAAGCCAAGTTTACGACCAAACCACGCCAACCGTTATAAATTAGAATTTTCTATAAAGTAAAATTCATAACCCAACCAAATTCACAATTGCCTTATAAAGAATTCTGATTTATAGCGAGTCTGTTTAGTTTGGTTTTTGGTTGGTTAGATTGTTTAACAATTAATTCCTATTTAAATTCAAGTTCCATTTTTCTCAAAGAGACGTTATTTTGTATAATTATTATAATAAAATATTCTTTAATCTACGTTTCAGAAAATATACAATATAATTGTATATTATATAAAAATATAATTATATAAAAAATATAAAAATAAAATATACGAAAAAATTTTTTTTTTGAGACGTAGATTGGAGAATATTTTATAATAATAACTACAGTTAATTCCTATTTGTTTATAACATTTAAGCATGAATCATTTAATTAAGGCAACGCGATAATAGATTTATTGTAAATAATAGTTCAAGAATTTATTGTATTTGAAAATGTAGAAACTGTAATAAAAATAGTGACTTGTATAATGTGATGATGGCGCCGAAACAGCTGTGCTCGTAAGGGTGACCGTATTTTGTACGTTTATATGTCGAGTCCAAGCAAAATACCGGACCCCCAACTATCTACTTTACGTTCGCACTCGAGGATACACAGAAAGGAGGCATCATCATTTGTTTCATTGAACATACTTTGGAATTTTATTAACATAAGATATGAGCGTTACTTATCTTGGCATACCTAATCTACATATATATTTGTTTATGAAATATATGTAATTGACGAAAACGATTGCCAAATTATTATTATTATTATTTAATACGAAGAAATAGAAAAGGAAGAATTGGAAAAGACTCTTAGAGGACTTAAGAATGGGAAGTCTCCAGGGAGTGAAGGAATAACATCAGAAATGATTAAGAATATTGGAGAAAAGGGAATGGAAAAACTGGTATATATATACAACAAAATATGGAGAGAAGAACGCATCCCAGAGGAATGGAAAAGAGCACAGATAGTACCAATATATAAAAAAGGAGACAGAGCTGACTGTAAGAACTACAGAGGAATAAACATAATAAATACAGGGATGAAGATACTAGAGAAAATAATTAAAAACAAGATAAATTATAAAGTGGAACAGATCCTGGAAGAGCCACAATGTGGATTTAGAAAAAGTAGAAGCAGACAGGACCATATATTTACTATAAAGCAAATGGTGGAAAAGGCAGGGAATAGTAAAAAATATATATATGTAGGTTTTCTAGATCTAAAGAAGGCATTCGATAAAATAAATAGAAGCAGATTATGAAATATAATGAGAGAGAGGGGTATAGAAAAGAAAATGATTAGGTTAATAAGGAAGATATATGAGGAGAATGTAAACAGCATAATAGTAAATAGTAAAGAATCTGAAACATTTAAAACAATGGACGGACTAAGACAGGGAAGAGGACTGAGTCCAACATTATTTAACATATATATGGATGAGATAATGAGAGAAAGTGATAAAGAGGAAAGAGGACTAGTCGTTGGATATAAAAATATGCAAAGGGTGGTTATAACGACTGGAGCATTTGCAGATGATGTGATGTTAGTTGCGGAGAATGAAAAGAGTTTGCAGAGAAAATTGAACAAATGGAACGAAGTGCTTAAAAAATACGAGATGGAGATGTGCAAGGAAAAGACAAAGGTAATGGTAATAGGAGAGAAACAGAAGCTAGAAATTAAGATAGATGAGACGAGAATAGAACAGGTCGATTGTTGTAAGTACCTAGGAGTGCAGATCAGTAGCGGTGGTAAACAGGAAAATGAAATTACGGAGTGGGTGAATAAAGCAATGAATGCATATTATAGAATAAATAGAGTAATAGTGGAGAACAAGGAAATCACAAGGAAAACAAAAATAAATGTATACAAGACCATAATAAGACCGATTTTAACATTCGGATGTGAAACGTGGAAAATGGAGCAAAAAGACATAAGTAGGGTACAAGCTGTGGAAATGAAAGTCTTGAGAAGAGTAAAAGGGGTAACAAAAAGAGATAAAATAAGAAGCAGCGCAATAAGAGAAGAGTTGGGGATAGAACCAGTGGTGGAGTTCATCCACAGAAGGCAGTTGGGATGGTGGGGACATCTGGTAAGAATGAGTGAAGAGAGGCAAGTAAAGAGAGTCTGGCAGGCAAGGGAGGGAAGAAGAGCGAAACGGGGAAGACCAGAAATTACATGGGATGAGGGAATTGAAAAAGCAATAAGAGAAAGAGGAATGAAGCTGAATGACGCAAGAAGAATTGCTTGCAACAGGAAGGAGTGGGACAGATGCATAGGAAGTGAGGAATAGGAGGATAACGAGAAGAGCTCAAGCCGACACCAGTTGATGGTATAAGGCATCTAGACATATATATATATATTATTATTTAATATCTTGTTTTATTTTTTATTTATCTTTTTTTTTATATTTAATAATCTATTTTCTATCATAGATAAAGAGACCAATACTATTCTAAGCACACCTTTATATTGTTGTATTTATAAGATACTACGTCAGGTACTTAAATATCATGCGTCACTCTTTGCTCTGAAAAGAATTTATTTTCTGAAAAAATTTTTTTAAAAATTCCTATTTTGTTGGGCATTTTCGTAATAGCAATCTCAAATGTGTGTGTGTTTTTAATATAACAAATAGGAGCAATATGACTTTTAAGTTAGAATTTCATTGCTGTCGAACGATTTCTAAAATAAAAAAAATTATATCATAACAAGTATACATTTATCATAGCTGATGATAGAAAATAAATACGTTTTAAGTTTAAAAAATTTATATGCTATTTAATTAACCTTCTACTAGATATTTAAAAAGACCTTCATTGAAATAATTAATAAAGTTTCATTAGAAATATGTGAATGCACTCAATTTATTTAAATTAGTAAGATATGGCAACGCAACCATATGTCAAAATAAGTCAAATCAAATAATGTAATTTTTATATATTTATATATTTTAATAATATACAGCTTTATGGGCACATAAGCCACTGGTTAACGCTTTATAGGTCAAAATTCAAAAAGCGATGCAATATAGCCGACCTTCCCCTATAAAATCTGCCATTCGATCTCGCCAGGGACCTAAACTGCACTTTAGGAACTCCATAGCCCGTTGAATAAAAAAAACGAAAAATATTAGAGGAACAGAAACTAAAAGTGAAGTCCTAAGTGGAAATTGGAGGGTAATTTATTTATACTATTTTACACGAGTAAAACGACCCAAACATGATACGATCTGCCTTATTACAGTCTGTAGCACACCAAACTAAACTAATAGTGCATTCAGATTACATTGCTCTTGCACGGTGACAGCTAGAGCTTTCATAGAGCTGCTCGGTGCCAGCTCGAACTTTGCTAGTGCTGTTCGGTAAAATGTGAACTAGCATGGCTATGAACTGCACTGGTGCTGGGCGATTTGCTTTTTGACAAAATTATTTTGCCCGGGAAAAAATATTTAAGATAGCCTTTAATTTTTAAATTTGTAAAAACTTATCTCTGTTGCGATAGAATCACAAAATCGAACTATTATTTTATTATTCTTATTATACAGGGTGTTAATTTAGAGTTGTAGAATATTCACACCATGCGCTCCTGACATCAATACAAACAACTTTTCTTAATAACTTTTTTCCGAAAATTCAACTTTAATTATTTCAGAATATTGCGCAACATTTAAAAGCTGCTTGAGACAGTTTGATATCCACTGCACTTTACGGCGACTCGATTCAACCGACCGTAAAAAACCGTTATCGATGCCGCCGTGAGAGCCGTCGATGAAATAACACCTACAATGACTTGCCCACACAGCAAATGAGCTAAGGTCAGGCTTGTTTATTTTTAAAAACTTGAAATTAAAATTAAAAATGTATTAAATTTTAAATGTTAAAAATTGAATATTGTTTGATGAATGTTAAAAATATCTTTCAAAAACACTTTGTAGAATTTTTTAAAAGCATTAGAAGTTACGTAGGGTAGGGTCGGAAAATTACGAGCTCTTTAAGTTAATTCTTTACATCAAATTTTAATTTTAAGTTCAACAGTATTTGCTTAATTTCAATAAGAAGAGAGACATTGTTTATTTCATAATAATTTCCATTATTCTCTATTTAAAAACGAAAATAAACTACTGATCTAGTTTATTTCATCTGGTGAATTCAACAAGCTTCATCCGTAAATAAAATTTCGGAGAGGAAGTTTGGCAGATCATTTAGTTTACTTAATACATTATCTTGCAGCCTAGCAAGATAATCCTGTGGCTCCAAAGAATGTACCCGTTGTAAATGATATGGAAATAGCCCATTTTCTCGAAGTGCATGCCACGTAGTAACGTGCGATGTAGAAACTCTACGTGCAATTTCCCTCTTGCTAATCGTCGGATTTTCCTATGCCAGACATAAATTTCGATCTTCCGTACTTAGGGCTATTCGTGATGCTGATGATCCAAGTCGCGGTTGTACGCTACCAGTGTCACGTAGTCTTTGAATAACACGCGAAAAAGTCGAACTAGCCGGAAGATTGCCACCTGGAAAACGTTCCGCATACAATCTTCTGGCTTCTTCGGCATTTCCACCACTGGCACCATAGATTAATACCATATCACACAATTCCGCATTCGAATGCGAATATGGACGCGCCATAATAATTAAATAACTAATCAAATTAAGTAAATAACTAAAAAACTAAATAATTAATTATTTTGGTTAATAAAGTGCAAGATTGCGTAAGTTTTTCGACAAATCTGTTAGCTCGGACAAGTCAAAAATTAAACTGGGGAGTAACTGAAGCAGTGTGGTCTACTTAGCTGAAATTTGTTATTTGCATCTCTGTCACACTAACTATAAGCGTGAAGGCGTCGGTTGAAAGAAAATTACTTCACACTATGAATTTTTCCATTAATAAATTAATGGCATAAAATATTATTTATTTTCATTGTAATAATTTAATAACCTACTTAATTGCTTAATGTGATATTATGGGATAGCATTACTAATTTCAGAATGCTACTGCGTAATAATGTAGCTAATAAAATTGTAAGATTAGGGCAATGATCTGTAGTTTTTTGTTAGGTGATATCTACATCCAATTTAATACTTGGTACTTAGATTACGATACGAGTTACCATTTGATTTCAAAAATAAGTGTTTAATCAAAAGCAAAAAAATTATTTTATTTCTGAAGACGTTTTCTTCACGGCATTAAAAAAAAAATTAAAACTAAATTTATACTTCGTATTCAAAACAAATATCATGGTAATAATAAACCTCTAATTATTAAAATGAGGTCACCACTTCTCAGAGGAAAAGCGAACCTTTTTTTTTTATGTATAAAGAAATCATTATTATTATTTTTATCGCTATACTACTGCCTGCACTACGTGCATTATTTTTTCCTTTCGAAAAAAAACATAATTAAATTAAAAATTTGGATTTATGGCATGTTAACTGTTTAATAGTAATAATTAATTAATACTCAGTTACAATGCTTAAAACGACATTTTTAAAAATTAGTTAAGTAACTAATAAATTCATCTTCACTGTAGTCAAAAATGATCTAGATCATCAAATTGCATTTAATAATATATTTAATTGCAAAAATAAAAATTTCTTATTGATTAAATTTTAATATTAAAAGATTGAAAATCGGAAAAAATTAAAACTTTAAAATTAGCCTAAATTATTAAAATGTCGCCACTGTCTCTCACAGGAAATAGCGAAATTTTATACTACGTGTGCCATTGAACCCGTTAATGAGTTCAATGTTTATTCTACTTTTCAAAACGCAGTATTGCATAGGTCAATGCAATGACCAATGAACTTTGCGGTTCACGAACGTTTTTAAAGACATCAGAAAATGTAGATTATCTCAGAAACTATTGAAGATAGACCTGCTCTTCCTTAACAATTTTCGGTTGGTTTTTTAATGACCTATACGTGGTGCGACTCTCCTACAACTCAAACTTTACACCCTGTATGTATGTGTATAAAAACGATTTATACGAACTGCAAAATTTTGAAGACGGAAGCAGTGAATTGTTTACTATTGAAGTATGCAATTCAAACAGTACAAGTACTTTGAATATGGCAGTTTCAGCATTAATTATTTATTTAATCGGTGCAATTCGTTTTCTCTTTAATAATTAACATGTTATAAAAATTACGGAAACATCTAAACATTTTATACATGCCAATAGAGAGAACTGTAAAGATGAATGGAGTGAAGAACAGACCATTTTTCTGTTAGATAAAATCACACAATACTTAAATGATGTACGACCATTAAAAAAATCAGATTAAAAAAATATATGGGGAAACAAATATACATTGAAATAAATACCCATTTCCACTGCGAAAAAAAATGCCAGCCAAGTCGAAAATCGCTAGAAAATAGTGATGAAGAAAAGAAATGCTGATGCTGATTTTCATAAAGATGAAAGAAAAAAGCTATAGATAATAATCATTAAAGTGGTACAAAGAGAATGAAAGTTCCATACGAAAAGCAACTAGATCAAATTGTTTCACTCGACGGCCGAATTGAACCAGAAATACTACCAGCAGCAATAGGACCAGCAGACAAAAATGAAAAAAATGATTCTTCGCCAAAATCTGAAAATACCTACCAAGTCGTGGTTGTTTTTAACAAAGTTGATTTTAACAAACAATCTTGAGTATAAAAATGGCCCGATTTAGCCGAGAAGGCAGGTTATGACTTCAAGATATCTAGCTGGAAAAGGTGGAGTAGAGGAAACACTAAAGCAACTTCACTGAAAGCAGCAATAATCCGCTCACCCGAAGAAGGATTTAAACTCTGTTTATACTTTCTGTCGTTACATGGCGGAAACGCTTTGCTTGGCATAACCCTTTCCTTTCGCCAATCGAGTTCTCGAACGGCTACCTTCTCCACCTGGGGATCGAGTTTTCGAGATCCACTTCGTTTGGCCTATCGAGTTCTAGCACAGCTACTCTTTTCCATCTGGTGATCGAATTCTCGAGATCCAGTTCCTTTGGCCAATCGAGTTCTTGAACGGCTACTCTGTCTCCTGGTGATCGAGTTCTTCAGATCCAGTGTCCCGTGGCCAATCGAGTCCTCGAATGTCTCCCTATCCACCTGGTGATCGAGGTCTCGAGATCCAGTTTCCTGTCGCCAATCGAGTTCGCGAAAGGCTTCCTTTTCCTCTATATGTCAAGCAAACGTCCATGACCGACGATACTTGACCGAATTAGTTAATCATTTAATTTATTTTCAGTATTTTTCACCCTACAGTGGTGTGATACCTGCTGCCTTAAGATTGTTTTATTTATTATTATTAGTTATAAGGTTTAATCATCGCATTTACTTTTATTTTCTAGGAAAAAGGTATATTTTAAATTTACAGTATAGTATCTTTATATTATTAAATTATAATATATTATTAATATTATTAAATACAGGTACAGAAAATAAAGGTAAGAGTAAAAGGTATATACAATTGTTTAAAGTCCAATGTCTTGATTGATTTATTTAATTTTTGCGAGAATATTTCTTTTTGCTAATGATAATTATAATTTAGAATATACGTTATATTTTTGATCCAGCTGGCTTTTCTTTCCTGCTCATATTTTATGAACCTTAGAAAAACCATCTCCACTGCCTAAAGGCTACTCGTAGAGGCTTTTTCCCCAACTTTCTCTTTGGAGTTGTGAGGAGCCGTAAGGCAAACTGAAAATCAAAGGGTGGCGCCCGAACAGATATCAATAATCATAATACATTATAATATTTTAATAATTAACATCGAACAGAAAACGAAATAGCGCTACGACGTTCGGTCAATACAGCCTATAACAATTGAACATCCGCTTAACTAATACAAATGACATTATAGTGTGAAATTCTGAACATTGATTTATATACAGTTACTTTTGCAAATTCTTGCGATAGTTTTATTTTTTCAGCAGTAGAATCGGGAAATTTTATTATTTGTGACCCAAAAACTAAACTAAACTCACTAAAAATTCCATTACATTACTAATAATATATGTGAAAGTAGATTCAGCCATGTTAAACCGACTAGACACATCTTTAAAGCAACACTTATTGCCCGGGAACCTACAAAATAACATTATTATAAAGTTAAGTACCTCAAATTTATCCAAAAAATATAAATTTATTATAAACTTAATTTATTACCATAAAAATGATAATATACACATAGAAGCAGATATAGATGAATTCATATTGTGTGTCCTTCTCCCTGAAAAATAGTGAGACTTTTTATAGGATTATTCCAAATTTTCTAATTTAAATTTTTTTATCCGAAAATATCTCTTAAACTGAAAAAAAGTGGTGATTAAATTTAATTCAATTTATAAATCGTAAATTAATTATAAATAAACGTAATAAATTATGTGTTTTACCTCTTTATCTGAATAGCCCTTTAAAATAGATTCGGCATAATTTTTTACTTTAAGCCGTTTTTTTGCATACATAGATAATAAAAGGTCTTCATCGTTATCACTACTAAATGCTACTAATACTACTACTACTACTACTACTACTGCTAATTACCAAAAATTTCACTGTCTCCATAATGAATAGTACCCGTTAATTACAAACAAACTGTTTGAAAAATATTTATATGACAGTTCTAACCACTTCATGTTTAGCACCGTAAAAAAATTCAGCGCCAATAACCCGAGCGACGAGCGGGCAATTAAGACTAACCGAACGCAAATATATGCCCTGCCCGGGGGCAGGAACTGTCCTGGAACTGTCGGGCAAGTTTCAGTTAGCTGATTATGATTTATCATGTACTTCGTTAAGTATTTCTACTCTACTTATTTGTAATGTTGATTTTGTTAAAGTGAATTCGCTAAATACAGTATGTGTATTGCAGAACACTGTACAAACAAATTGAACGTTTGTTTAATATATTTATAAAACTATATAATATAACGAATATATTCAGTATTTATATATTTTACATTAATTTATTAGCTGTCTATACATATATATATATGTCTAGATGCCTTATACCATCAACTGGTGTCGGCTTGAGCTCTTCTCGTTATCCTCCTATACCTCACTTCCTATGCATCTCTCCCACTCCTTCCTATTGCAAGCAATTCTTCTTGCGTCATTCATCCTCATTCCTCTTTCCCTTATTACTTTTTCAATTCCCTCATCCCATGTAATTTCTGGTCTTCCCCGTTTCGCTCTTCTTCCCTCCCTTGCCTGCCAGACTCTCTTTACTTGCCTCTCTTCACTCATTCTTACCAGATGTCCCCACCATCCCAACTGCCTTCTGTGTATAAACTCCACCACTGGTTCTATCTCCAACTCCTCTCTTATTGCACTGCTTCTTATTTTGTCTCTTTTTGTTACCCCTTTTACTCTTCTCAAGACTTTCATTTCCACAGCTTGTACCCTACTTATGTCTTTTTGCTCCATTTTCCACGTTTCACATCCGAATGTTAAAATCGGTCTTATTATGGTCTTATACACATTTATTTTTGTTTTCCTTGTGATTTCCTTGTTCTCCACTATTCCTCTATTTATTCTATAATATGCATTCATTGCTTTATTCACCCGCTCCGTAATTTCATTTTCCTGTTTACCACCGCTACTGATCTTCACTCCTAGGTACTTACAACAATCGACCTGTTCTATTCTCATCCCTTCTATCTTAATTTCCAACTTCTGTTTCTCTCCTATTACCATTACCTTTGTCTTTTCCTTACACATCTCCATCTCGTATTTTTTAAGCACTTCATTCCATTTGTTCAATTTTCTCTGCAAACTCTTTTCATTCTCCGCAACTAACATCACATCATCTGCAAATGCTCCAGTCGTTATAACCACCCTTTGCATGTTTTTATATCCAACGACTAGCCCTCTTTCCTCTTTATCACTTTCTCTCATTATCTCATCCATATATATGTTAAATAATGTTGGACTCAGTCCTCCCCCCTGTCTTAGTCCGTCCATTGTTTTAAATGTTTCCGATTCTTTACTATTTACTATTATGCTGTTTACATTCTCCTCATATATCTTCCTTATTAACCTAATCATTTTCTTTTCTATACCCCTCTCTCTCATTATATTCCATAATCTACTTCTATTTATTTTGTCGAATGCCTTCTTTAAATCTAGAAAACCTACATATATATTTTTTTTACTATTCCCTGCCTTTTCCACCATTTGCTTTATAGTAAATATATGGTCCTGTATGCTTCTACCTTTTCTGAATCCACATTGTGGCTCTTCCAAGGTCTGTTCCACTTTATAATTTATCCTATTTTTTATTATTTTCTCTAATATCTTCATCCCTGTATTTATTATGTTTATTCCCCTGTAGTTCTTACAGTCAGCTCTGTCTCCTTTTTTATGTATTGGTACTATCTGTGCTCTTTTCCATTCCTCTGGGATGCGTTCTTCCCTCCATATTTTGTTGTAAATATATACCAGTTTTTCCATTCCCTTTTCTCCAATATTCTTAATCATTTCTGATGTTATTCCTTCACTCCCTGGAGACTTCCCATTCTTAAGCTCTCTAATAGTCTTTTCCAATTCTTCCCTTTCTATTTCTCCGCCGCCTTCCTCTTCATTATCAACTTCTTGTGATTTATCTTCACCTCCTCTCTTTTTTTCGAAATTTCTATTGGGTTTCCCACTTACACTTCCCGCCAATAGCTCTTCGAAATATTCTTTCCATCTGTTTATCACCTTTTCGTCATCTTTTATTACCTTTCCATTCTTGTCTTTCATGAGCACTCTGTTTTCCTCTTTATCTTTTCTGCACCCTCTTAGGACACTGTAGAAAACTTTCTTATTTTCCTTACTATTTCTTTCCATTTTCTCACCAAATTCTTGCCATTGTTTCCTTTTTTCGTCTCTCACTAATTTCTTCACCTTATTCCTCTCCCTCTTGTATTTTTCATAGTTGGCTTTATTGGTCACCTTCAAGTATTCCCTCCATCTAGCTTTTTTTTCGTTAATTTTCGATTTTATTTCCTCTGTCCACCACGACGTTTGTTTTGCTTTGGTGCATTTTCTTGTTGTTCCACATGCTAGTTCGCTGGCCTCTAATATTAATTGTTTTAACATATTCCACTCAATATTTACCTCTCCATCTTGCCACGCTCCTTCTTTAGCTGTTATTTTTTGCGTTAATATGTCTCTATACGCTTTTGCCACTTCCTCCTCTCTTAACTTATACGTTCTTATTTTTCTATATGTAATACCCTTCTCAGCTCTACTATTCCGCACTACTCTCCTATTCTCTTTTATTACTGCTATCACCATAAAATGATCTGTTCCTAATTCTGGACCCCTATAAACTTTAACGTCTTTTATGTTTCTTCTATTACCCTGCTCGTTCAAAATATAGTCAATTATTGACCTTTCTCCTATAGTTTCAACTTGTCTCGTGAATTTATGTACGTCCTTATGCTGATACCAACCATTAGCAACGTACATATTATTCATCCTACAGTAGTCAATCAATCTTTTCCCATTATTATTGACTTTCTCTTCCCCATATTTCCCTACAATTCTTTTATTGCCCCCATCCCCCTTACCAACTCTCCCATTAAAATCCCCCACTACAATTTTTCTTCCTTTCAGTCTATCCGTCACCATCCTCAACTCCTCCCAAAATCTGTCCTTTTTCTCTGCTGCTTCATCGTCATTCGGCCCATATACGTTTATAATATTCACCTCCTCCCCTTCTATTCTCAGCGTAATCCACATTATTCTCTCTGTATACGCCTCCCATCTTTCAATTTTATCTTCAAAGGTCTTATGCACAATACATCCTACCCCTGCTGCCGCTCTGCTGCAACTATCCACTCCACTGTACATTAGTATGTGCCCATTCTTTAGCCTTTCAGTCCCTTTACCCTTCTTTTTGGTTTCGGAAATTGCTAATACTTCCATGCCTACTTTTTCGAATTCCTCCTCTAATTCATATTCCTTACCCCTTATACTTCTTATATTCCACGTACCTATTTTCCAAATTTTCTCCTTGTACTCCGCTTCTCTATATTCCCTATTATCATGATTCCTCCATTTTATCCCTCGTTTTTTGAATCCTCCTTTATTCCCCGCTCTACCCCATACTCGATATTTGCAATGCATTGCTGTCTCTTCCTCCTATACACTGAGCACTCCCTATCTGTCGCCCAGTGCTCATACTCCCTTCTTCCCATTCTCACACAATTGATACACGATTTCTTTTCCTCTTCGCATCCTCTGCCATCATGTCCTCTCCCGCCGCATTTATAACACTCCTTTTCTTCCTTGCAGTATTTTGCTACGCGTCCATATTTGCAGCAATTCATACATACCACCACATTTATGTACTCTTCCACCTTTTTGTACGTAAAATCCATCACTATCTTTCCTTTTTTTACTAGCCATTTAAAGATATTCACCTCTGTCTCTATTATTAAGTCCTCTACATAACTATTTCCTTTTCCCCATGCCTTTCTTGCTACTATCTTCATTACCTCCCCCATTTTCTTTTCCCCCAATATACTCTTAATTTCCATATTCTGCATCTCTATTTGTTTAAATACTTCCTCTTCCGTGTACCCCTTTTCTATTCTTTTTATCACTACGCATGGTTTTGTCAATTTATTTCTTTTGGTTATCAATCCTTCAACTTCCCTAATTTTCTCCTCTACATTCCTTTGTTGCTCTTCCGTTCTACACTTTATCACCACTGCTCCGCTTTTGTACTTCTTTAACTTTTCAAATCCGTTGACCCCCACTTCCTCGATCTTCAATTTCTCATTTAATTTTTTCATTATATTTTCCCCCTTGTTCGCCCTTACTACTAGCTCCCTATTAACCTCTCTTTCAGGGGTTTGCCATTTCCTCTCTGTATGAACCGTTCTATTCGTTCCTACCGATAGCGCAATTTCTGCATACGATTTACCGCATCTATCTCCTTTTTTTATATCCTGGGTCCCTTTTATGGTCCCTTGAGATTTAGTACTCATTTTCTCCATTTGTTTTTCCAGTGCTTCTACTCTTCGTTCTAAACTCCCTGTTGTTTCTTCTTCATGTTTTTTCGCGCTCCTCAAACTTCTTTCTGTAGCCAGTTTCACATTGGCCTCTATCCTGCCAGCTTGCTCCTCTATATTTTTGAATATTTGTGCTCCCATTCCCCCTTCGTTTCCTATCCGTGTCTGCTCTCTTATTTCTTTTATTGCCTTTATCATTACTTCCTCCCATTCTTTCCATTCCTTTATTTCTTCTTTTATTTTCGCTTTTTCCCTTTTTTCAGCCCATTGTTTCATGAATATCGATTCCTTCGATCCTTCACCATACGCTGCTATATCTCCTGTTACCCTTATCCTTTTATCTCTCTTCCCTTCATTACCACTTTCGTCCGTCTCAGCCCTTGACGTATATCTCTCGTCCTCCTCGGTCTCGCCAGGACTTTTATTCTTTCTTTTCTTCGCCTCCTGCGGAGGTGTCCGAAGCAATCCCCCTTTCCCCCTAAATGGGGCCGCCAGCTTTCCTTTATTCATTACCTCCCAATTTATGATAAACAAAATTGGAAGGAAATAGCAGGAAAAAGAAAAAAAACAAGAAACCAAAAAATAAAAATTCAAAAAAACAAAATAAAATAAAAATCCAAATTCAATTTACACCAAAAATTCCACTCTCCAATAACACAACCGTATGTACACACACTTTTATTACTATCTCGAATTTTTTCGATATCAAATAGCAATAAACACGTCCGACTACCTTCGCTGCTCGCACGGAACTCTGCTGTCTATACATAACATTATTTAAACGTAAAATTTTACATGATGTCTCCATTATAGATATATTGATGTCAGTTAAGATTAAATGAAGTTATGAACACAGAGAATAAATATAATTAAAGTGTAACTATCTTAATTAAAAGTAATTTTAAATAACACATAAATAAAAAAATAAGAAGAAATCCTTTCTTAATTTTTTGTATACTTTCTAACTACGGTGCTGCTATCTTTGGAAGGAATCGCTATACCCCTTTGTTCCAACAACATTGGAGTATTTGGAGTATTCTTGATATAGTTGCTTTTCTGCATAGCTGGTAAGCAAATAAGCAGAATAGCAGTGCGGCGGCTACCAACACTACCAATGTCAGCCGAAAACGTTATTATTTATTGGCCGGACTCATAGTAGTTATTTAATGGGAAAACATTTAACTTAAGTGGCACGAAGTAAATTTCCCTCAATATTTAAGTTTCTATTTTACTACCCTTAAGTGTATTTTAGTTGATTAATATTCAATTTTTGTATTTTATGCTTTCATCAACTCTGTGAAATATTTAATTATATAATTTAGAATGTAAGATTTAGAAGATTTTTTAGAACATGTGGATGGCGTACAGAAAGAAATAGAGAAAATGAGAATTTACAACATTAATAATTTACAACATTTTTTTGATTCATTGATTGCAATATATGTATATCTGTATTATTGGAAATGGAAGATTCTCTAGAGAATTTAGACGATATGCAAGAAACAATATCAATGCCAAGAATTCCAAAACATTATGTAAGAGGCATGGATAATGCATGGATCATAAATAGTGGAAATTTAAAATATTATGAAGAAATTACACAAAAGCATTTTTGAAAAGTTCAGAAAAGAAAGTGTGTGACAATTAAGATTATTAATTAATTGGTAATAAACTCTTTAAATATGGAGAGCGTTCGGAGTTTGCCAACTCCTTTCTAACTACTTGTGGCATTGCGATTCTATATGCTACTGGAAATTATCAAGTAAGTAATTGATGCTAATTATTTTTCGCAATAATAAAAAAATAGAAAATTGGCAACGTCCCAAAATTGTTCGTCTTTGAATTCCTAATTTCTTATCTAATTGCCGCTAATCATATATGAGTTTTACAATTTTAGTGTAAAAAACCAAAAAATAGGAAATTGGCAATGTCGTAAAATTTCTCGTCTCTAAATTCATAATTTTTTATCTAATTGCCACTAATCATACGTGAATCTTACAATTTAACCGTAAATTAAAAAAAAATGCAAATTGGCAGCGTCGCGAAATTTCTCGTCTTTCAATGTATAATTTCTATGATTTTTGATTTGAATTATTTTCAAAATTTCTCTTCTTTATGTATGTTTTTCAGTAATCAGCAATACGATTGTGGGGAAATAAGAAATAACAAGGAAAACAAAAATAAACGTCTATAAAACAATAATAAGACCAATACTGACATTTGGATGTGAGACATGGATAACAGATAAAAAGGAAATAAGTAAAGTCCAAGCGGTAGAAATGAAATACATGAGGAGAGTAAAGGGAGTGACAAAGGGAGAAAGAATCAAGAATGAAGAAATAAGAAAAGAACTAGGAATAGAGGCGATACACGAATACATAGAGAAGAGGCAGTTGGGATGGTGGGTCCATCTGAAAAGAATGGGACAGGAAAGACAAGTGAGAAGGGTATGGGAAGCTACACCTGGGCAGAAAAGAAAAAGGGGAAGACCTGAAACTACCTGAGGTGACATAATAGAAAAGATATTACAAAGAAGAAGAATAACGATGAGTGAAGCTAGTAGGATGGCAAACAACAGGAAAGAATGGAGAAAGTTTTGCGAAGCAGTGACGCGAAGCAAAAACGTATAAACCTAGAGAACAAAAGAAAAAGAAGAAAAAAAGAAAAAAGTTTAGTTTCTTCAGTGTGGTGGGTTAATGCTGTTTTGTTTTTTTTGTCATATTTGTATTGTATGTATCATTCATTCTATTTTTAAATACTGACTTGTTTGTCCAATATAAACTTTATTACAATTTGAGCATGGAATTTTATATACTACATTGCTTTTTCTATCTTTATGCGTATGTGATTTAATTTTTGTATAATATTGTTTTGTAGGATTGTGTCCTTTATGTGCGTCTTGTATGTTGTATTTCTCGAACAGGTGTGTTAATTTTTCTGATAAATGTTGCATATATGGGAGTGATATGTATTTAATTGTTTTTTTCTACTTTTTGTGTTATATTATAAAATTTGTGAATTCTTTGATAAAATATTTTGTGTATAAATTTTAATGGAAAGAGATTTTTAATAAAAGCTTTTTGTATAGTGTGATGTCTGTATTCTGGATCTGTTAGTTTTAATGCTCTATCTACAATTCCAATTACAATTCCAATTATTACTGATTTTCTTGTGATATTGGGTGTTGTGAATTATAGTTTAAATATCTATCAGACCATGTTTCTTTTGTATACCATTCGGTTCTAATATTGTTAATGACTTTGTGTAGTGTTAAATTGTTCTAATATATATTGTTGTTGATCCTGTGATATTAATGTAATACAATCATCAACATATCTGAAAAAGAATGGTAGTTTAAAATTTAGATTTTTAATTACCTTTTCTTCTAAATCTCCTATTTTGTGCTATCACACTTGATATTGATGCTCCCATTGCACATTAATCTATTTGTTTAAAAAATTGTGTTTTATAACTGAAATATGTTGAGTATAGTGTAGTTTCAATTACTTTTGTAAATTTTGTGATAGGAATGTCTGTGTGTTCTTTGATTTTTTTCCAGTGTTTATGTATTAATTGTTTCATTAGGTTTATTGGTATGTTTGTGTACATTGATATAACATCTAATGATATTAATATGTAATTATATGGTATTTTAATGTTTTTTATTTTACTTTTGAAATAAAAAGAATTTTTTATGTAATAATCATTTTTGTATAATATATGTTGTAGTATGTTTTTAAGGTGTTTAGATAGTTGAGTCTTAATGGAATGTTTGGTTTTATGAGTTTTGGAATGCCTTATATTTTTGGTGGTAGTGCATTATGTATTTTTAGATTTTTAGCTAGTGTAGTTGATATGTATAATTTGTTTTCCAAGTTTTTTATTATATCATAATTTTGTTTTTCTAATGGGTTTGTTGGATCTGATTTTATTCGTTTATATGTTGTTGTGTTTTGTAACATTTCTGTCATTTTTTGATCATATTCCGTGTTATACATTACAGTTTTATCTGGTATCTTTTTAGTATAACTATATTACTGTGATTTTTAAGAGATATTTTTGTTTTTCTGCATTTTTGATTATTGTATTATGTGTATATGGTACTCTTTGTTGTGATAATGAATTTTTAGAAATTGTTATTGTGTTAGTGCATTTTGATCGTATATTATCTTTAGTTGTTGTGGGAAGATTTATTAATGTAGCTTCTATGTTACAAATTATATTATGTGTTAGTATATTGTTATTATTATATGTAGGTATTAAGAAATTCGGGCCTAAACTTAGTGTTTCTTTTACGTATTCTGGTATGTTTTCTTGTGTTAAATTGCTTTTGTGTGTGTTTTTGCATTGTTTTGTTTATAAAATGTTCTAAATTTTCTGTATGGCCAAGCTTACGACCAAACCACCACCGCCCGTTACTAGCATTTCCTATAAAGTAAAACTCAACCAAACCAAACTTACAGCTACCTTATAACGTAATTCTGATTTCTAGTCGCTAGCTTTGATTATTGTATTATGTGTGTATGGTATTCTTTGTTGTGATAATTAATTTTTAAAATTCTTTATTGTGTTAGTGCATTTTGATCGTATATCATCTTTAGTTGTTGTGGCTAGATTTATTAATGTAGCTTCTATGTTACAAATTATATTATGTGTTGGTATATTGTTTTTATTATATGTAGGTATTGAGAAATTTAGGCCTAATCTTAGTGTTTCTCTTGCGTATTCTGGTATGTTTTATGTTTATGTTTTTATTAATTGTGCAGTGTTGTATCCATAATTATATGCGATATAATTAAATTATTTAATTATTTATTAATATATGGTATCTTAAAATATGTTACAGTTTTACTATCTTTTAAATTAAAGTTCCATTTTTCTCAAAGCGACGTTACTTTTGAGACTTAGATTGGAAAATATTTTATAATAATAATTTCACTATCTTGTATTTCCTATCTGATTCTTGAATTTCCTCAATACTTAGACTACTGTAATATTCCAGAGTCCTGATCGTGAGATGATATCACCTCGAAACGTAGATGAAACAAAAATAAATTCTTTTCAAGTAACGACTCAGAATCTTCATTATGCTGAAATCAATACCACCACATTTACACTCAAACAAAAACAGCGACACCAAAAGAACTAAGATCCAATTTAGTATATAAAATTGATTGCAGGAATTGTAATAAGTGTTATGTAGGACAAACTGGTAGGTACATTAAAGATCGAATTAAAGAGCATAACAGTAGCCAAAACAAAGAACTAGAGACTAATATTGATACTAGCACGGACCAAGGTAAAGCAGCTCCAGCTACACACATAAAAGCATTACAACATAAATTCGATTTTGACAAAGTAATTATACTAGGTACACAAATAAAACTATTTAAAAGACTAACGAGTGAGGTGGTGCGTATTATCAAAATTAATTTCAAAATAGATACAGATAATATGAATGCTTTTTATATAAATTTAATTAAGGAAATTGTAAAATGAATAGGGAATGACATTATTAGGATCACAAATTAATTAACAATATATGTATTAAATTAATTATTATAATGTATTAGTTAAGTCCACAGATAGGCTGCCAAGTTTTCTGAAATATATTAGATTAAGTCAAAGTTCAAAAAAACATCAAAAATAGATAACAAAATACTAGTTTTAAAATTTAATAGATAATAAAATAAATAGCAAGAATTTGACGTAAAAGTAATAAGATGATGAGTAGCCATTTTGTAAAAAACTGTAAGAAACAAATTTAGTATGTATAATTATAAAACTAAAGAAAAATAGTAACCAAGATGTAATAGTAATAATGTAATTGTTTTGGATATCCAATTGTTTGTTGTTTTATATGTTAAGAATTTTAATTTGTGGTGAATACAATGATTTAAAAGTCAAAATTTTTACAATATTATAGGTGCATAGAAAACGTAACCGTAACTACCATAGAAAGCGAAAATATACACGAAAAAACTATTGACGAAGATAGAAATCTCGAAACAGCCGTCGAGTAAAACAAAGACAATAAAAAGAAATATTACAGGATGGGAAATCCAAAAAATAGCTAAGTAAAATTATATATTAAATATAAAATATAAAAAAAATTATGCAAAAATAATAAATATAGAGAAACTGATACTTTTCTATGACTATCAGTCAAAGACGGCTATACCGCAATCAGTGGTATAACGGTAGTTGCCTCCAGTAATTTGCCTGTACTATCTGTGCTTCGCTGCAGAGTACCAACTAAGAACTGGTTGGTTGGTGGGCGATGTACGCTATGCAGTGCTGCTTGCACGTAGGACAGACAGACAAGCAAATAAATAATGACGGTAAAGTGAATTTTATTTATAGAGATATATAATGTATTATGATATAAACAAATAGATCCAAATAATTAATTTGTTTGAACTTTAAATTCGACGAATAATAATACATGCATATAACATATTATATGTTGTGCTGCATACATATCTTTACTTACGTATAGAGATATTAATATATAACTGTTTAGCTACTGTACTTTGTCTGAAATTAATACATACACGGTGAGATGGCGCTACGATGGTTGGTTTGATAAAGTCAGTTGAGCGTGCTGTGCAGATCTTACCGCATAGAACGTGCGATGCGTCCTGTCCCTTTGCCAATAATCAATTAGTGCATAGAAGCACTACTAGTATAGAGAGAGAACTCCCGTATCACACTTGTAACCATAATGCATCATTTCCTTGCAGTGTTTACTGCCGGGTACTAATTTAAAAGAACCTATGCATCCGAAAAATCAATATTTGAATTGAGTTGAGACGCTTCATTAAATAATGGTCTAAACTGTCAAAATTTGAAATTGAGGTATTGAGCTGGTATTAAGTTGTTTACATTTGTTGAGATAATCCTAATTCTCAACAGAGCTTTGAATACCCCAAATTATAATTTTCGGCACATGGAGTATTATTTAACTAGACACCTTAATTCAGAAAGGTTATTATCATAAAAAATAGTATTTAGAATGTATACAAATTTGGAATATATCTATAGGATAAGTGAATAACAATAGTATTTTTGATACAATGGTTTACTTTAGTAACTAGTAAGCTACCGCAAAACGATTATTTAATGCTTTATTGCTTTTTGGGGATTAATGTGTAATTTATATTCGTATAGGTATGTTGCATAAGGTATCTTGAATTAAACTGTTATATAGTAATTAGAAACATAAAATTACCTTTTCTTAATTAAATTGTACACTTCTACAAGTGTAAGATTTTCGCAATTCTTTGGCTTTATCAATTCCAGCCAGATTTTGTAAGTAACTGGATTGTTTTTAGGAAACCGATGCCGCTTACTGTGTTGGTTTGCACAACCATCAACATCATACTTTTTCATAATGAATCCAAAAATATTATACGTGTATTACAATACAAATTATAAATATTCAAATTTCATAAGTAAAGATACAAATAAAAATTAAAAACGAAACTTCTTGTAAAAAACGAGGGAAATAAACGACAACCAAAAAACAAACAATATGACCGTTAGACTGGTGACAGAAGGGGACACAACCCCTTGTGTATGTTTGACGCTATATACTATACTATACTATACTATGCACAGGTAAACATTAGTTTGTGCATGTTGACTATGCACTGACAGATCAGTTTACATAACAAATTGTTCTGGTGCAATACAATGACGCCATAGAAGTGGTTTACCCAGAAAGATAAAAAAAAAATCTATCCTTCCATACAATATCCTTGGTTGACGTCAACATTTTAGAACTTAAAATGTCGTCAAATTCTATCCAGCTGTGGTTGGTAGAACCCACTCAATGATATAATGTGTACCATAAATGGCTATACATATAAAAATGTGTTGTAATGGTTAAATTACCGTTGTTTTTTGTCATCATTCGTTTCTGTGTCCATTTTTATCTTGGTGTTGAATTTATGTCGTTGAAAATGGTGGGTGTCTATTTGACCATGAAGGAGAGAAAGGAATATTTTAGTGGTGTATACTAGTATCTATAATAATAATGATGATAATGACGAATCAGTTTGTTTATCTATAGTATCAATTAATTTCAACGAGTTGAAATAATAAGTTTTTTTTATTATTGACGATTAAAAATTGAAATGTATATTCACCTTTTTTAAAACTTTTAAAGTATATTCTTCTTTATAATTATCAAGCCGAATATGTATAATTAGGAAAAAAAGATCAATGGTAATAACAAATAACAACTAATAATTTTTCTACAATCGTCTAATAATGTGTCTTTTTTTTGCTTTAAAATGCAAGGGGAAAGTGACACTTGTTGATGACTTACTACTTTTTGCTCTAGCGTAAAAAGCCGTATATACAACTGTTACTTTATCGCGCTAGAGTAAGATCAATTCGTATTAGTGATAATTAACAAATTGCAGTTATCATTATTTTATCATTATTTTTATTCTTTAACTATTATATACATTTTGTTGGAGCTTCAAGAAAAACATTTCTATTTTGTGATATGTCAAGTAATCCAATCTATATATTTGGTATAATCCAACATCTGTATTCAATTAACTAAAGTACTGCAAAAAGGAAGCAAAAAAAAGGTATCATATAAATGTCCACCCATATTTACTAATCCCCCACGCTCATAATATTTTACCATATGCTCCCTTAAAACCTTTGCCAGATTGTCAAAATTTATTGCTTTAGATAAAGTGTTTATTTTGGTAAAAGTCTGTGGTCTAAGACATATCACTAAACTGCTCAGCGTCAACTATCAGCATAGATATATATTTCATATATATCAACATATTAACTAATGTCTTTAGTGGGAGAAAATTTCTGCTTTTCAAATTTCATTTTCTAAAATCCAACAAGAGACTAAAAATAATAAACCAGATCTTCACAAGACTTGAACGAACACAGTACCATCTCAAAGAAAAATACATTATTATCTCTTGCTCTAAAGATAATAGTCTAACTGTCTCGTAACCTCCTTTCTGCTTACTCTCCTTAAGTAATATAGAAATATTATAAGTGTTAGTGTTAACTAGTGTTTAGAAGAAAAATTAAGGTAAACTAACTGTAAATGATTGTAAAATATAATGCTAAACCAAACAACAAGGAATAATAGTTTGTTTTAGTAAAACAACAGTCATCCCCTTTGGTGCTTTGTGTTGACCACTACATCAGTTCACTACATTTTGATCTTTCGAGCCGAATCTTTTAATTAAAATTCAGAGGTTAAAACATTAACGAAGCCCTATCAGAAGATTCAGAAGCTCACATAATCTGGGTTTGACAGGAAAATCATCGCACTATACATTAAATTGATGGTGATATAGTGCTCTACTAGTGCCCTAATTTTTCCCTACTGGTGCTCTAATTTTTCCCTACTGGTGCCCAAATTGTGACTTACTATTACTGCAAAAACAGTATTTGGGTATTCAACTACAACATTAAATCAAGGTTATAAGGTCAGATAAATTATGAGTTTTCTTAGTTAAGTATTACCTTTCTATCTCTTATTACCTTAATAATTTTATTTGCAAATTTTTTATCATATAATGGATAATGGAGACTTTAAAAGTGAACGAAAAATCGCCAAAGCATCCATTACGCGAGTTGCGATTTGGTTGAACGCTAATAACCGAGTTGAAACACAAAAACATGCATTTGTCAATAGGCAACAACAATTAACTGAAGCTTTTGAAAAGTACCTAAAAGCTCAAGATCAAATTGAAATTCTGGACGTTGAATACCCAGATACGGAAAATATAAGTACTACAGAGCAAAATTATTATGAAATCTTAGTTACTATTAAAACAATAATTGACTCTCTTAATTTTGATGTTCAACCAGATATTGATTCGCTTAGTCAAAGTTCTACCCAGCAAACCTCGCGTCAATGCCCACAACAGAGTGTTAAACTCTCTCAAATAAACATTTCCACTTTCTCTGGAGATATCACACAGTGGTACCCTTTTTATCAGTTATATTCTGCATTAATTCGAAGTGATGAGACCTTAACAAACATCTAAAAATTTATATATCTTAAATCGCTGTTAAAAGGGGTAACTTCTTCGCTTAGTTGAATCATTAACGTTAATAAATGACAATTTTGAACTCGCGTTGAATATATTAATCGAACGATACCATAACAATTTGGCCATTATAAGTACATGGCTAAATTCTATAATTGATTACCCTTTTCAAAAATTAAGGCAACTACACTTAAGGAATTTACAACTACCTGCAAATATACTTTAGAATGTTTAAAAAATCTGAAATGCCCGGTAGAATCCTGGGACTTATTACTGCTAAACATATTAGAAAGAAAACTAGATTATAACACAAAGCGGGTTTTTGAATCTGAAAGAGATATAAGATCACTACCAACAATATCCGAATTTTTTACATTTCTGGAAAAAGATGCAAAATTATGAAAAATATTTCAACTAGTGAATTGCAACCTTCAAAGTTTTTATCGCACACTGGTACACAATCAACTAAAGTAGCTCATTTTGCTTTTAATAAATCATTTAATGAAAAACAAAATGCTAGTACTCCTTCCGCTCTATACAATAAAGCTAACCAACAATCAAACAAAACTTGCATATATTGCACGAAATCTGGTCATAGAATTTGCTCTAGTTTTGTATTTAAAAATTTAACATATGACGGAAAACTGAATTTTGTAAAAAGCTTTATGTTTTAACTGTTTAGGTGTAAAACATGCCGCAAGCAATTGCAGATCATGCGGTTGCTTTATTTGCTCTAGGAAACATCACACATTATTACACATACATACTTCTAATATACAACATACTCAACAGACTGATACGTCGATGGCACTACATGCATGTTAGGATTAGACAAAGGCATGAAAATCTACTCGTTACCAATCAGCCTATTAATCAAAGTGAATCTCCCAGCGCAAATAATATGCTAACTCCGACAATTTATCAACCAGCTTTATCTACCCAAAATTTGAGTACCTACCAAGTTTTACTTGCCACCGCAACAGTAACAGTTTACCGCTAAAAATCAGCCAATACAGGCAAAGATGTTGCTAGATTCTGTTAGAAAAGTTAGAAAAAAGATTCATTGCCAATAACGCGCTGAAAAACATGTACGTTGAGTTCTAAAAACAATATGAGCAATTGGGTCACATGGAACTGGTAGCTGACGGAAACACAGAAAACGGTGCGAAATACTTTCTACCGCATCATGGGGTATTAATGGAGACCAGTAGTACGACGAAATTAAGGGTGGTCTTCAACGCGTCGTCGCCATCATCATCAGGCATTTCACTAAACGACTTGCAGATGGTGGGCACAACAATTCAGATCAAATTCGATATCGATCATCATGCGTTTTCGAATAAACTCGAAAATGGTTAATTTATTAAATAACAAGTTTTTTTTATAATTGAAATCGCCGCTGTTAATATTCTTTTATTGTTAATTTTTCTATTCTATTCTATTTAATACACATTTATTTGTGTGTACGTATTTAATTTCGTTAGTATGATTATTTATAAATTTTATTTACCGTGCCTTTTGATTTTGTTTTCGTATTTTATTATTTTTCTTCGATTTGAGTTAATTGTATTCAATCGATTTTATCCATATAAGATTGATGTTGCACGTGATAGCACTTGATGCTACAATGAACAGTTTAATATAAATTGACTATTTCATTATTAGTATTATAGTATACCTAACGATACCTATTGTTTTATTATTAGTTATGAATTAAAAATTTTATTTTATTGCGCTACCGGTCTCGTTAATTTTTTTTCGTTGTTACTTTTTTTCTCTCGTCATGAAGACGAGACCCCCCCAGAGATCACCCATTTTATTCTGCTAGTCAATAGTAGATCCGAGATAAGAGATGTCTTTACATAATTCTTTTACTAGCTCTTACTATTGTCGGGTACTGTTTTTTTTGGGTGTTTCAGTATTTTTTTAAGTAGTATTGTAATTGAAACAGGGCAAAATGTATTAATCTTATACTTTTTCTCTGTTTCACTTAACTGTTACTTCATTCTTTTGTTTAACTGTGCTGCGTTTGTTTATATAGTTTCGGTTAATTTGCATTTCGGTGGTTGAGAGCTGATGGTTTCATATCCCGTCTAATTAAAGTTACTCTATGCTGTTGCTGATGTGCGGTGCGTTACATTATTTTATATATGCATTATAAATACACTCTTAGTTGTAGCTCTATTGCGTGCGTCTAGTCCGAGCATTGTATTCAGTAGCGATTTTACACATTGCGTTTTTTATGGAATTTTGACTGTAACCTTTGTAATTGTTCAGGCAGGGTTATTTACAAAATAAAAATCTATTTACTAATATTGCTTATTTATTTATCTCTTTAATACTTGCTCATTTTCTATACAACGTCTTCTCTATTATTAATTTTATTATTTTAAAGTGTTTAGAATTCATTATTTCATCATGATTTCTGCTGTGAACGACGAATCACTGTTGTTACGCTCTACATTATGCGTGTGAATCATTTTTGTGAGATCCTAACCGGAACTTAAAATAGATCAGTTATTAACTTCATCGAAAGTTGTTACACCTAGTTTGTAATTTTTACTTGTGGTTCCGCTTTAATTCTTTTGTTTTGTTCAACCCCGGAGGGGTTTGTTTGTAATAAGTCCGGGTGTATACACGTACTTTCCTAGATTCGGTGGACGTTTGTATTTTTGTTTCATTGCGGACCTCCAGGTTGTCACGTAATCTGTTTAAGTAACCTTTAAAAATAAAGCCTAGATTAATTAAAATAATTGTGTAATTCTATAAAATGCCTTACATCGATGTAAAGTTACAACCATCGAAGATTTACAGAGGGATGTAAGCTTTCAATTTTGATCGTACAAAAAAACTCATATTCTAGAATTCAAAATTTTTACTATTTTACTTTGCTATGTAACACAGATGTTTATTTTGCTGCCAACTTCGCGAAATTCGAACTGATAAAAAAATATTCAAAATTCTACCTCCAATTATTAAATAACGATTGTTCATGTTGTTTATTATGTTTCGTTAATTATTGTCTATTCTTGTCCATTTCAAACTGCAAATGGAGCATGTTTAAAGTAATAAAAGCTATATTATTTATGTATTAATTTTTTATACTGGATAATATAAGTTAATTTTACTTAGATTTTTATTGGATTTTCTATCCTGTTATAAACCAAACCCTAATAAACCTAATAAAATTAATGATATAAGAACAAAAAATACTATAATCAATATAAAAAATGTCCAAATGTGATTGGAACTTTAATATCTTACACATGTACTTTATATAACCGCAAAAAAATATAATGACTTAATCACATAAGTACATTTGGTGCCCATGGCATATCAAAACTGAAAGGGAAAGGGAAATACCTTAAACATATATCCGTCGCAGTCTGTATCATGCCATATATTGCGCGCGCATGTATTTGTTTCTCACTTGCTTTCAAGGCAGATTACATTTGGTGGTTTTCGTTTTAGATATGTCTATTATCTCTGTTATTTTAGTATTCATTTATATAACCGATTATTGTTTAAAATTAACAACATGAAATAAGTTTCAGTGACTAAGTGCAGTTAGAAGAAATAATTTACATGAAAACTGTGACACATTTTCCACTCCACATAGAACAAATTTTCAATGAAATCAACGTGTGTTCTGCTACTACATGTTATTGTCTATTGTCATTGTGTGTGTATATTTTTAATGTATTATTTGTCTAGAAACAAAAGATAGTGGTAATAACTTCGAATTCGGAATATAGTACAGCTACTATAACTATAGTGTGACAGAATGGAAATGAGAAGTTCCGTTCGATAATCAAACGGAACTAAACCTTTTAAATTGGCTATACATATGTATGTATGTATTGTAGTAAATGAATGCTCATTAAGAATGCTTTATTTAGAGAAAGTCATCTAAAAGGCAGTTAAATCTATTAATTTTTTTGTATTGGTACTTTTAGTCAAGGACTTTAATACTAGATAAATATTTTTACGTATTATTATTACCTACTCGTACTAATTAATCAGCATAATTATACACAACTAGTAATTACCGCTTCCGTCTATATACTGCAGTAATAATTTATCATTATTATGATTTTATTTTAAATCTGCAAGGTAACAACTACCTATAACTTGTATGTATAGCTATTCAGGGCATGAAGAGAAGTTCTTCTTCTTTTATTTATTATTATGCGAAATTAATTGTTTAGCGCATTTTTAAACATCAGAATAACTGTATCTATGTTTATTATCATTATATGAATTTTTAATCAAAACTATTTTATTTATGTATTAATTTTTAATATTGGATAGTATAAATTAATTTTACTTAGCCTTTTATTGGATGTTCTATCCTGTTATAATTTCTTATTATTTTTCTCCACTCTGACGGCCGTTTCGATATTTAAATCTTTTTCAAAGAGTTCCTTTTTTTCTTTTCGTGATTTCGCTTTGAATGTCAAGTTTTGATTTGTCAATTGGGTTGTTTTGTTGTTGCTAAGGTTACGTTTTCATATGTTACCCATAAATATTTATAATTTTAAGCGCTTATTTGTTCATAGGTATGTATTTTTTGTATGTATACATACGTGTGTGTTTATGTATTTAATTTAACTTATATTATGTTGTAGTATGATTTGCTTAAGTATTTTATGTCTGTTTTATAGTTAATAGCGTTATCATGATTTTTGATTTGTATCATTTCTAGTATTTCTCTTTTGTATGTATTTTTTTCAGTGTTTAAAATTACTGTGATATCAAAATGAAATGTGTGTTTTATTTCTTCAGTGTGGTATGTTAATGCTGTTTTGTTTTTTTTTTGTTATATTTATGCCCATTAATTCTATTTATTAATAAAAAATTTATTTTATTTATTTATTTATTAAATTAATAAATAATTTGATTTTAAAAAAGTGTACATTGGGTCGACAAGTCAGTATTTAAAAAAATAGAATTAATGGGCATAAACACGACAAAAATAACAAAACAGCATTAATGTACCACACTGAAGAAATAAAACACACAATTGATTTTGATAACACAGTAATCTTAAACACCGAAAAAAATACATACAAAAGAGACATACTAGAAATGATACAAATCAAAAATCATGATAACACTATTAACTATAAAACAGACATAAAATACTTAAGCAAATAATACTACAACGTAATATAAATTAAATTAAATACATAAACACACACATATGTATCCTTAGCAACAGTAAAACCACAAAATTAACAAAACAAAAATAGACATTCAAAGCGAAATCACGAAAAGAAAAGAAGGAACTCTTTGAAAAAGATTTAAATATCGAAACGGCCCTCAGTTTAAAGAAAAATAAAAAGAAATTATAACAAGATAGAAAATCCAATAAAAAGCTGAATCAAAAAAAAGTTATTTTATTTAAATATTTTATTTCAATTTTAAACTTTAATACAGTGGAAAATTTTCCGCAAAGAAAAAAAAAATCTATTACTTGTAGAATTCAAGAAACTTGGTTTCTTTTTCTTTATTATTGGCTGCATTCACTGAATAAAGCGCTGCAGCAGTTCACTTGATGGTTTTATGTTTAATTTCACTGAATGGTTTGCTTCAAAAACTTGTAACACTTGCTAAAAGTCGTCTGATATAGAATATTTAAAAAAAGAATTGACACAGGATAGAATTGCCAAAAAAAGCTAAGTAACATTTCAATCATACTATCGAGTATAATAAAATTATATATAAAAAAAGAATTAAAATAAGATAAAATTGCCAAAAAAAGCTAACATTTGAACATTTAACCTATGTATTTTGCTTTTTTTTTAGTTTCTATATTTTCTATCACGTTTGTATATTGTTATATTTTCAGTTTTCCTGAGATAAATTTCAGTGTATTCATATATTTCTTTATTTTCACACGCACACATTTATTTCACATCGCCATATCGGTTTGATGTTGTCATTTTATTGAAAAATATTGGTGCCCATGACATAAAGCAATGCAGCAGAAAGATTCTGCGCTTGATTGCTTGAACAAAAATTCAGCGGCGGGAAACAGGTTTGAATAAATTGGACCAGTCACAAAAAACGATGTGAAATTGTGTTGCAGCGCAATGGCTACATTCAGTGAACGCAGCCATTGTTACGGTACTGCAACTATTACATCGTAGATATGTAGATATTTAATATAGTTAATAGAACTAAATTGAATTATTCAATGTTGCTACATTTGAATATACGAGTTGGAAGGTGAAAAATCTAACATTTAGATTAGAATATGGTAAAAATTATGAGTTTAAAGCGAAGACTAGTATTTTCTTGGTTTTAAGTGGAAGAAAACTTTATTGATACTAACACTTTCATGGCCAACAGAGTTTTTGTAATTACAAATTAAGATTTGTTATTTCTAATGTTCAAAAACGAAACAAATGTACATTGTGACATATCATATTGTAAAGCGAAAAAGAATAACCAATTCAATGATCACACAGAAAACTGTCATTGTTGTCTGTCTAAATACAAAAAAAGGTTTATGTAGGTTTCCGTCATATATTTAAATTGAAGTAGATCACAAAAAAGTGAATGTAATGCTGAAAATTTTCCATTGAATTTTCCTCTTTTCGCTAACATTGTAGTTTTCAAAATATTTAATATCTAAGAAAACGAAAAGACACTTTTCCCAAAACCTCGCCGCCCACGGCTCATTTCTTAAACAACTGAATCTGTTTGTGTTGATATCTGACTGAATTGTTTTAAAATTACAATGAATACTGTGAGATTTTTTGAAATTTTCAATTCAATAATTGAATTGAAAATTAATTTTTTAGGCCAAAGCATACGTGTAGTGACCAACATGCAATTCTTATTGCATGTTGGTGCAATAAGGTGTGGTTCATTAAACCATAAAGGAAAAAAAAAACGAAACAAAAAACTATAAAATAAATAATACCGTGTGTATCATCCAGGTGTACATCAAAATCAACTCGACAAGAATTAAATTGAAGTTATTGTGAATCTTGAAATTGAAAAATTAAAAGATTCAGTCACGCGGAAGAAGCGAAATGAGTTCTGATCTGATTGCAATGTATGCCACTTGTTATTATTAATGCATATTAGAGAAGAAAAATTTTTATACAGAGCAGAAATAATTAAACACATATATGTTGTTTGTAATTTCGGATATTGAACATTTCATGCTGTGTTCTTAATGTGATTATAGTAAGGGGTTTGATTAGTGAACAGCACAGCATTTTTGTAATCGCTAATAATTGTTTGTATTGTAATTTGTAAATATATTTTTAGATTACACTTGACTTCGGAACAAACAGCTTATTCATAAATCACTTTCTTGAATGTACACCCTGTATAAACAAAAATCACTTGAAAAATAATATACGAGGCGGATTTTCAATCAAGTCTATAACACAGCAGTTGCTTTCAATTAAAACCAAATGAAAGGCTAATAAAAAAAGGACAAATAAATAACTAAACTTTTTTTAAAAGTTTAAATAACAATAAAGATAAAAGTAAAACTAAACAAATAAATAATAAACTAAGTATACTAAAGTAACTAAAAATAAACTAAAAGGTAATTTATAAAATAGGGTACTTAATTAATCAAAAACAACTAAATAATCGATGACTTTCATATATTGTAGACAATATGCGGTTGAACACAAAATACATGATAATAATAATTACGTAAATATTTTATGGAACATGAATAATAAGAAATGATAGAAGATGAACCAGAAAATGTTTTGATATTACTAATTTCGGCTACATAACAAAATCGGAAATACCACCAGTGAAGATTTAATATGTAAAAAATGCAAATCAAAATCGTATATGGAAAGAAATCCTCGGTTTATTCATTTTCATAAAATGGCAACGTTGTAAGAGTAGTATATTATGTAACAGTATTGTGTTCCGAATATTATGATACATATGTACATGTATGCATATGAGCAATGTTCTACATAAATTTTAGACCGAAATGAAAATGATTTCTTTTCATCTTTTAAAAATGCTTCAATGTGTAAATCCCCAAGTTTCTGAAAATTTGTACATATTTATGATTTACAATAATCCATGAACGTTGTTCAGCATAACCATGTTAAAAAGTTTTAAAATGCTTGTGGAATCATCGCCACATCAACAACCTAAGAGCCCATCTTCTGATCGGTTTCACTGTATCACAGCTCATCAGAGAGGCCTCCGGCAGTCATCAGTCCGAAGACACTTTGGGGAAGAAACCGACGAGCACTTATATATATTAAAGATGAAATCTGTGATGAATTATAATTTTTAGAGATATCTGTGAATGAGAAAATTCTGCAAATTACAGTAACGGATCTTTTTCTTTAACAAATGTCACACTCTAATCAACAGCTCAAATTTAAGCTAAATTTTCTATCATGCTTTAAATATTTATTAATCAAACATAACCCGTGTTTCGTATAATAATATCATCAGATGTCAATACAACAATACCAACTTTAATAATCCATATTCGATAAAAAATTCAATAGATTTAGTTAAACAATGAAAAATTGTAACTTTTCCTAGATTTTAGGTTAATATCTTTAGATGTTCAAAATTTGTTCCCAAGCATTCCTCCAAGTAATTTATTACTTTAATTAGAAATACTTACTTCTTACTTCTACGAAGTAGTAGACAACTTACTGCTCCATTAAATCAAAATTTCTTTAAGTTTAATAATAAATTCTATAGACAAACAACAGGTTTAGTGGGATCTCCTTTGTCACCATTATTAGCTGGAATTTTTATAGAAAATATTGAAATGAAGATTTTCAATAGTAATTTCTCCAATCAAATATTATTTTATTTTACAGACGGTATGTAGATGATATTTTTATTATATGGAAACACAATAAAAATTTAGACCATTTTTTAAAATTTTCAAATACGTTACATAATAACATTAAATTTACAATAGAAAAAGAAAATAATAATCAATTACCATTTTTAGATTTGTTAACTTCAAAAAGTAACAATAAACATCAAAATGTGTATATAATTATTATTATCAAATTATGTCTCAAAAATACTTTTTGAGACGTAAATTGGAGAAAATTTTATAATAATAATTATACAAAATAACGTCTCTTTGAGAAAAAATGGAACTTGAATTTAAATGTGTATATAACATTATTTAATATACTTCAAACTTACCATACTCCCATAAATTTCAACTTTTTTATTGATATTTTACAGATTGTTTCACCTACCATTAAATCCAGAAAATTTTCAAAAAGAACTAAATATTATTATGACGTTAGCAAAGCAAAATAATTATCCAATATCGTCTATTAAAAAGGTTTATAACAAATATATTTACGGATACAAATTATGTTTTCATATAATACATCAAAAATCTATAATAAATAATTTTTGTTATACTCTCTCAATATAATATCCGTCTTCATTTCAAAACAATTAACCACAATTAACTATTTATCTTCAATCCTTATAAAAACACAAGACAGCATCACTTTTCTTTCAAAATCAGGAGTGTATATTTTAAATTGTCATGACCGCACAACAAATTATGTTGGATAGACAGGTAGAAAAATTCAAGAAAGAGTTAAAGAATATATCAAGTCTAATAACAAATAAAAAAAATCAAAAATTTAAGTACACCTTTATATAATAATGCAGCCTTTGCTTACCACATGTTTCATGTACTCATTTTTTTACTTTGTATGATGTCAAAATTTTACATCAATGTGGAAAAGGTTTAAAGAAAGTTTTAAAGAAGCTGTGAAATAACTTCGAGTCGGTGTCTCAGTAATGTGAAATACTCAATAAAATATTTTCTCATTATTAATGTTGTATCATGAAAAGCTATACTGTATTTAGTACGTACGCTTTACTATTAATATATTTTAAAAATATTCTCAAGACTTAAATGAATTATATGGCGGTTGGTTTGGTTCGGAATCTATTATGAAAAATGAAATATTTCAAAATCGTGAGAAAAGCATATGTAATATGTAGTAATATATTATTGTCTTTAGTATTTATAATAATATAATATAATATTAAAAATAGTATAATATATAATATACAATATTCCGCTACAATTGTACGTCGGTCTTTTCTTGTGTTTAGACGGTGATACAGTAAAACTTCCCTTAACGGTCACCTCCATAATCGGTCATTTTTTTTCAGAGAAAAGGTTTATAAGCGATTCCTGCTATTTGGAACGTCACAAAAACGGCCACCTCCGAATAACGGTCGCGATCATTACATGATGTATACTTACAACTTATTCCTATGTAAAATCAGCTTCTAATAACGGCCGGAATGCTAACAAAGTTCTTTTTATTGAAATTAGAAAATAACATTTTTATATTTTACGAGCTCCAATGAAGTCCTATAAATTGTTTTTAAGCCTTAAATAATGAACTTCATGAAAAAAACCAATTATGGCTATTCAATTAATGTCAATACTGATTTGGTAAAAACAATTAATTTCTCAGGCTAATATCACGTATATTTTTGTAATTATTATTATAAAATTTTCTCCAATCTACGTCTCAAAAAGTTGTATAATATATATTTAAATCAATATACATATAAAAAATCATAATATAACACGTGTTTCGGTATAAATCATCAGCAGATATTATGAAAAGAAATATTTGTTAAAAGTAATTCAAATTGACAATTTAGAAAATTATGGCAATATATGAAATTTAATGATTTTGCGAACCACTCTAAAATTTTTAATTATTGAAATTCAAATTATTGAAAATTAAATAGGTTTCAAAATTGAAAAGTGTATTAACGCAATTATAGTTGGTATCTTTTTTTAAAAAATAGATATATAATTATATATATTATGTGATAGCAGCTAACGAAAAAGAGTTGCAGACAAGCATAAATACATGGAATGAAACACTTAGAGAGAACGGAATGGAGATGTGTAAAGAGAAAACAAAAGTAATGGTGATCGGGGAGCAACATGAGATAAAAATCATTATGGATAAGGTAAAATTGGAGCAAGTGACGAAATGGAAATATTTGGGGGTAGAAATAACTAGTTCAGTAAAGCAAGAAGAAGAAATTAACAGCCGAATAGGAAAAGCAATGAAAGTGTTTTACAGTATCAGCAATACGATTGTGGGGAAAAAAGAAGTAACAAGGAAAACAAAAATAAACGTCTATAAAACAATAATAAGACCAATACGGACATTTGGATGTGAGACATGGATAACCGATAAAAAGGAAATAAGTAAAGTCCAAGCGGTAGAAATGAAATACATGAGGAGAGTAAAGGGAGTGACAAAGGGAGAAAGAATCAAGAATGAAGAAATAAGGAAAGAACTAGGAATAGAGGCGATACACGAATACATAGAGAAGAGGCAGTTGGGATGGTGGATCCATTTGAAAAGAATGGGACAGGAAAGACAAGTGAGAAGGGTATGGGAAGCTAGACCTGGGCAGAAAAGAAAAAGGGGAAGACCTGAAACTACCTGAGGTGACATAATAGAAAAGATATTACAAAGAAGAAGAATAACGATGAGTGAAGCTAGTAGGATGGCAAACAACGGGAAAGAATGGAGAAAGTTTAGCGACGCAGTGACGTGAAGCAAAAACGCATAAGCCTAGAGAAAGAAAGAAAAAAAAAGAAGAAAAAAGGAAAAAAAGATAAAGACTAACAAGCCTACACCAGAAATAGTAGACAGGCTTTACGATATATATATATATATATATATATAACAATATATATCGAATATAAGACAATATATATATATTGTCTTATTATAATATAAGACAATATATATATATTGTCTTATATTATATATATTTGTCTTGAAATTAGAATTAAAAAAAATTAATCAGAGAAAAAAAAAAGATAAAGACTTACAAGCCTACACCAGAAATGGTAGATAGGCTTTACGATATTTATATATTATATAAATTTATATAACTTTTTGAGACGCAGATTGGAGAAAATTTTATAATAATAATAATTATACAAAATAACGTCTCTTTGAGAAAAAAAAAAATGGAACTTGAATTTAAATACGCATATGTTTCATGAACAAATAAATTTGTAAAAATAACTACTATTGATTCATATTTGAAAAAAAGCATAAATGCATTGACTACTGTTTACCTATACTATATGTACGTATACAGATACGTATGTAGAATAGACTCGATCGTTTATAATGTCCAATGAACAATTTTTATAGACTGAATTTTTTTGCTGGCTTGGTTTGGTTTGGTTTTGTCTTTTTATTTATCCATATACATGTACGCCCCACAAGAAGTAAAATGTTTTGTTAAATGTGCGAATAAAAATGTTTTATAGCAATTTTGTTGCAAACATTTCGCCACTCTCCCGATGCCCGTCATCTCGTTATAACGGCCAGTAAATCTGACATTTTGAGTGATCAATATGGAGAGGCTTTAACGTATTTAGAATTTTCCTGTAAACAGGTATTAGTAACAAATCAAAGGGTGAATAACCCTATGCCTATGTTTTATTTCTGAAACAGGAATTTCTGTAAAGGAGGCACAAAACGAATTTCTAAACTTTGGTTATACCAAAATTTACAATACTTAAAATTTTCAAATCAAATTTTCAAAATATCAACATCTTTTTTAATAAATTCAAATAAATCTTTAAACATAAGGTTAATTTAGGTAGTTAGCTTATCTATACCTATAATTTTTATTATTTTTGCATACGATTTAATAATAAGATGCAAGTAACATTTGAAAAAATAAAGAATTGTTGCCGTTATATGCGAGTTTCGGGTCTACTCTTAGACATTCTGTTCGTATATTATTTGTTTAGGATATTCATAAAACCACTTAGCCAACCAGCATCTGTATGTAAAAATTAATGCAATTACAGTAAAAGCTCCCTTAAAGGCTACCTCTCGATAGCCGCTACCTACATAACATCTATTAAAACATTAAACATCTATTTAAAACTTCTCAAAAACGGTCACGTCCTCATAACGAAACTACGGCTACTACTCCATGTACACCTCTAACTTGGTGCTATGTAAAATTACCTTTACATAATGGCCGAAATGCCAACAAAGTTGGTATCAAAACAAAATTCTAGTTATTTATTTTGTACCAAGTATATAATATTTTTAATAAATTAGGCATAGTTCGGACAGTGAAAGTGGTCGGACGCTTGTTTACGTTTAAATCGAA
>OX456489.1:18982462-19137982 GCA_949748235.1 Platypus cylindrus | reverse complement strand
AGAGGAAAGAGAAGATACTGGAGAAAAGACAGGCGGAGTGTCTGAAGAAATAATGAAACAGATCACATTGATACAAAGAGAAATTTGGGTATTTAAAGAGGGGTATAAAAGACAAGAAGGGATAACACGGAAAGAAATCGAAAAAAGAATACAAACCATAGAAAAAATATTAGGTAAAATGACCGCTACTGCATATGAAAGCATGGAGAATGCAGAGAAAAAACAAAAACCAGATTTGCATAGATACTGAATGTTAAGTAAGTATCATGAATTGAATTGATTTTTTTTTTAGTTTGAAGCGATACACCAAAATTAAATTTTGTTTTTGTTGGAAAAGGTTTTGTCCAATTTATTTTCCTTATCTTATTACGAGATTGAAAATAATTACGCCTTGACTGACGCAACATGAAAAAAACATAACGCTCAATTTTATGATAAACTATAGTTATTCTATTAAAAATTTAGCAATCGACCACTATAATAAATAAATAAAATGTAGTTCAGAAACTACTACAGTAGATACAATACTAGATAGTTGTTCCGGAAACTATTTTTTGTTGCTTCAAAGACTACATCCTGCATTATAATAATGATTATTATTATTATTGTCAGTTAATATTGCATTATTCCTACGTACGTTAATTTCGTACGATTAATATTCTAAATTAGCTATTTCCATTTCAAGTTTCAAAATTCGCTTTCAGTGTTTTAACTAGATATAGAAAACAGCTGAAGGCACCAGTACTGAAACACAATGTATTTAGCCCTGTAACTCAATTCTGAAGTTATTGTCATTTGCAATATTGGCTCATGTATAATCGCAGATCAAATGATGATATTGTCATATCGTTTTCATTATCAGATTCATATATCATCGTTTTTATTTTATGATAATTGTCTTAGATTCTTTTCTAATCACTTCGTATATTAAGTTTTCCAAAAATTCAATTACATACCAAATAAGCATCTATTGGTTTCTCTCGATGCATCTTGTAACTTTTTTGTAACTCCGTTTGCTTAAGTGCATGCGCAATATGTAAAGCACTTGCATCGAATCTGCCATATTGGTAAGCGCCACTGCCAACACCACCACCAGGAGACCCACCATCTAGATAAGATGTTGGACTGTAATGGAGTCCATCAATATCACCGTTACCGCTGCCAACACCACCGCCACCACTTCCCTCTGCTCCATCATCGCCATATAGTGGTATATGCTGTAGGTGGTGATGTGAAGAATTTCCATTAATATGCGTACGAATATGAATTGCTAGAATAGACAAAACATTAAAAATTATTATTAGGAATTGATAAGGAAAATATTACGAATATATATGAATTCGTATAAACAGTGACATATCTATTCATAGTAACCTGAATATAACGATCACCTTTGTACAGCGGTCATTTAGGGAGACGGTTTAAGAGATGTTTTACTGTAGATAAATTTAACGGAATTGTTCAATGATGAACCATTAGTTTTAGCACAGGATATAGGTTATAGTTAAGGAAATCATACACAAGGATTAGCAAGTACATAGAAGGCACTGGGCAGGCCCCGTAGTCATGCTTCATGAAACGGAAGGCCCACATATAGCATGAGACTGTGCAAGTAGATCGCTGTCAGTATAAACCATTATTATATAATCAATATATGTAATGAGGACAATGTAAAACATAACAAATTTATACTTATAAATATAAAACAATTTCACCTAGCTTTGTACTGGATTTTCAATCCTGTTATAATTTTCTTTAATTTTTCTTCACCCTGACGGCCGTTTCGATGTTTAAATCTTTTTCAAAAAGTTCCTTCTTTTCTTTCGTGATTTCACTTTAAATGTCAAATTTTAATTTGCTAATTTTGTTGTTTTATTGTAGCTAGGTTACGTTTTCATGTTACCTATAAATATTTTTAATTTTAAGCTCTTATTTCTTCATAGGTATGTATTTTTTGCATGTATATTGTCTTATATAATATATAACATTATATATATAAGACAATATAATATATTGTCTTATATTATATATTTGTCTTGAAATTAGAATTAAAAAAAATTAATCAGAGAAACTGAACATTGTTTATCAAGTTTTGAAAATACGTTTCAAAAACACTTTCATTACAAATACACAAAATTTAAAAAAATTTATAAAAGCTATGTAATGTAGAATAAAAAAGAAATACTTAAAAAAATTCAAAATATGTTTTGAAGTTTATTTAATTTTTTAATTCTAATTTCTACTTTGTTGGTGCAATTTTGTTCTATTGCATAGTACTTTCAATTAAAACCAACAAAATCTTCTTTACTTATGTCTAGTTACAAAAAAATTTACTTTTCGTAATCTTGCTAGCAAATCAGATAGCAAATTACAATTACACCAACAGTTCTTCAATGTTACCTTCATTAGGGCAAAGCAAATTAAGACAATACCTGCATACCACTAATATTTGGTGTAATTATTACGATAAATTAGTATTAAACTTCAACTGTCCAAGCGAGATGGTATGGCTCACCACTCCGCTACCGTCCTCAATTAATAATTCATATCATCGCATAAACAAATGTCCACAGCACTAGACCATGAATACTACATTAGGCAATACAAATCCCACATAACCTTACAATAAAGTACAATATCTAGAGTATGTATGTATACGTATATAATATACAAATCCATACACTACAACATATCACGCTATCAATTCATTAGTAATTTTAATAATTCATTGTAAACAAATTAACAATAGCTAGTTTTATTTCTGTTCGAAAATAGCGGTTTATTTTAACGGTCTGTTTTTAGCATTTTTTCTTGTTTGTCAGTTTTTTTTTGTTTTCTTGCTGATATCTCGCCTTGTTATACTGGCATGAAAAATAAGTTTATTTAAATAATATTGTAACGCTCCAGTCTTATGAGTTCGAATGGGTGCAAAAATAATAATTGCACTTTGAATTAAAAAAAGTGCTTTTTATTTAAATAATAGAAAAATGTCTAAGCGGAACATAAAACAATCAACACAATTCAGGAACAGTATTTGAACAATATAACAAAGACTATTTATATACAGCCGAGCGGATGCTTATACAAATATTTATTTAAACGACTTCCAACATGTTCCGCACTATTCTCCAGTCCAGTCCATCAAAACTGCTGACTAATTTAGACATAGCCACTTTTCGAATATGCAATAGCTTTTACCTCAATCCATGTGATGCGTTCCATAATGCCAGATAAGTAATTTTTTCATGACAAGATGCTTTAGTCACCAAGTAGAAAATTTGCTGTTCTGTTTCAGAAATTTTGATTTGAAGCGTTTGTTCGACTTCTGGTTCGCGTCGTTGTAAATCTTCATACTTCCCATGTTTCTTCTTGAAAACTACGGCCATTCCATGGGACATATTCAGATATTTTGAAATACAATGTGCCAAAGAATACTCAGGGGGAAACTTTAAATAAATGTTGGTGTTCTTCTGTCGTCACTCCATATCGAACTTTCCATCCTCCATCACGAACACAACGTGATGGATGCTCAGAAATAAACTTCTCAAAATTCTTTGTCGGAATAATTGCGTTAACCTGGCCATCTTGTTGTTGGTTGCTTACACAAGGTGATAACCGATTGTAGTGCACAACTTTCGGTTTACCTCTTGGCGACTTCTTGATTCGATATATCGTGTCGTTGATGCGTTCCAAAATTTCGTACGGCCCCTCCCCAGAAACTTGAAGTTTTGGAGACAAACCTCGGGGTCGTTGTAGATTATTGAACCAAACTTGATCACCAGGTTTGGTGATCAAGTTTGGCGATGATCAACCACCTTGATCATCGCCAGTATCATATCGCGTCTTTATTCGATCACTAGCATTTTGAATTTTTGAACGAACTCGATGATGAATGTCGCCCATTCTTCGCCGGAGGTCACTAGCGAAGTCTTCTCCAGCCAGTTCTTCTCCAGGTTTACATCAGAACTTCACATCACAGGGGAGACGTAGTTCCCGGTCCATCACAATCTTAGCTGGAGTTTCTCTTGTGGTTTCATTCACAGCGGATCGATAAGCTAACAGAAATAGACACAATTAATAGTCCCAGTCCCCTAGTCCCCATGATTAGAGGTTACTTTCGATAGATAGCGATTTATAGTTCGGTTCATGCGTTCCACCATTCCATTGATTGCGGATGTAACGCAATTGTTCTGGTCTTTCGAATGCTCAGGATTTTGCAAACAACTCAGAAGAGAGCTGATTCAAAGTTTCTACCTTGATCTGAATACTCCATAGGTACTCCAAATCGACATATCTTAAATCGACCGCTTTTAAATCACTAATCTTCATTTTCGAAGCAATTTTTTTTTCTTTAATTTACACCCCATACCTGGCACCAACTGTAACGTTCTAGTCTTGTGAGTTCTAATGGGTGTAAAATTAATAATTACACTTTGAATAAAATAAAACGTTGTTTATTTAAATAAGAGAAAAATGTCTAAAAGGAACAAAAAAATCAACACAATTATTAAACACAATTCACGAACAGTATTTGAACAATATAATAAAGACTATTCATATACAGCCGACTGGATTCTTATACAAATATTTATTTAAACGACGCGTATCTAAGGTACAGATAAACTGATCCGAAAATCAAAAATTGCGGCCTTTTTGTATAAAATATACATCCTGGAATATTCTCAATGGTTCTGACTAATATATGGCCTATCGATTTAAATAGTGTGTCTGTCAAGACAGTTCTAGATGATTTGACTTATTAAAATTGAGATTATTCTAGAGTGTACTCGTGGTCGCTATTATTTATGTAAGTAAATATCGTTACAATATTGTTGTATTTTATATATTTTTTTTTAAGGGTATTATTAATTATTTAAGCCGGCTCTAAGCCATAAATATTTATACACTTAATTTTAAACTTTTCAAATACATCACGTAGCAAGAGAAAATCTGTTTTCAAGTGTAAGACACTATATTCGCCTAAATTTGTAATAATTAATATTATAAAATATTTCCAATTTACGTCTCAAAAAATTATATAATATATATTTGAACCAGTATACATATGAAGAATCATAACATAACACGTGTTTTGGTATAAATTATCATCAGATATTATGATAAGAATATAAGTATAAAAAGAAATATTTATGAAACATAATTATTATTTATTATGTGATATGAAATAATCAATATTAATATATTGATTTAAATATATATTATATAATTTTTTGAGATGTAGATTGGAGAATATTTTATAATAATAATTATACAAAATAACTCTGTTTGAGTAACAAGTCTCTATGAGAAAAATGGAACTTGAATTTAAATTTGTAATATTGAATCTTTCCCAAGTTACTTTTGTCTAAACTTGCCCGGCCAAAAATGATGCAAAATTTTCTTAAAAGTTTCAGTTACTTGTTGGGGCAGAAACAGAAACTTACAATCTGGAAGATCCACTTGTGTCGCTTCTCCATAAGGACTGTTCGAAATTATAATTCTCATTATTGCATATTTCTGGTATGGTACTAAATCTTACAATTTTACTAATTCTTTTCGGACGTAATTATTCAAAGCGTCCAAATTTAGAAAAAATTTTCACCCGTTATAATATGTGGGTAATATATAATATGTATATAGTATGTAATATTATATATAATATAATATTATATAATATTATATATATTATCGTATTATAACTATAATATATAATATTTTCTTCTGATTTATGAAGATTTGATCACTTATGCCTGTATGTGATTATGATTATTATGCTCTTATGAAACCATTTATGATTACGAAATTACTCATCTTTAGGATCTCTTATTATGTTACATTTTTATGTTCTTGTCTTAGATTTAGATGGTTTTTTACGATTATGCTGATTCAATTCTCACGATCGAGACGATCGAATGTCAGGTAGGCCGAATTGTAGTATATTTTGTGAAAATTTGAGTTTCCTGCGCTGGTGTATGCTTATCCTACTGGTGCGAGCGAGTAGTGCGTGTAGTGCAAGTGGGGGTACATGCGGTAAGGATAACTGAGGTGGGGAGAGACTTTGATATTGGTCTAGAACATTCAGGAGTATCTGATGAGAAGTGAAATAACGAAGTTGATGCTCTTAGATTTATGTGAGCCGTTAGGTTTATGAATATACAGTGTTTTATTACCGTAGCCATTTTTATTATTTGCCAACCGACAAATCTTATTAAAGTATTCTTATTTGCTACAAAGTATATTTTTATTTGCTACACAGCGTCAGTTTTAAATATCCTATTAAATTTCTGTGTACCGTTAATCGGTGTGGCATTGATCTTTTTTTTTCATATTTGCAAGAAGCCGAATTATTCGAAGAAATGGTTTAACCGATAGATGGGCGCTACAAGTTCATTACTAATTTATTGCAGTAATTACACAAATAATTAGTGATATACAGGTATTGTCTTAATCTGCGTTTCTCTAATAAAGGTAACATTAAAGAACTGTTTTTGTAATTGATAACTTTCTATCTAGTTTGGCAGGATGGAGATTTCACAAAATACATTTTTTTGAAACTAGACATGAGTAAAATCAATTAGTTTTGGTGGTGTTAAAAACAAAATGATAAGAAGTATTATGAAATAAAACACTTGACGTAGCCGCCTCTCATTGAAAAATTAAATAAGAATTAACAAATTAAATGTATCTTCAAAATAGATTTCATATTTTCTGAAATAAAAAACTATAAATATTTCTATTCTACATTACATAACTTCAGCCTGCCTTTTGATCTGTTCTTGATAATGCGATGCCTGAATTAGATCAGGCATTAAAGAAGAATTCGGTACTGAATCTGAAAATGAAATGTTATGAAAAAAGTCTAATCGATTTAACACAAAAGAGTGAAGAACGAGAAATCAAGTTGAATAGTTGCCAAATCCAACTCGATACGTAGAGAAATATCATCACTGATCTACGACACGAAAATAAATGGTGTCAAGAACGTTTTCTAGATGAAAATGGGAAGAATGCAGCAAATCTGCTCAAAATTACCACATGCAAGAAAGTGGTGAAAAATTTACCAGAAGTGATTCAGCAAAAGGAAGTGGAGATGTTCTATGTTTCTAAACAATTAGGATTATTACAGATTGAGAAAAAAGATGTAGCACCAAAACTAACAGAAATAATTACAGTCGATCACAAATCAGTTACACTGTTGAGAAATGAACGGGATCAATTGCGTAATCAAATCAATAAATCGTAAATCAATCTTCAACGAGATCTGCGGAAATCAATGGATTCGTTAGAAAGGAAGAACGATGAATTAGAAATTGTTAAAGAAGAGTATGAAGGGTATAAGATTCAAGCTCGAGAATTGGCGGGCAGGAATGGTAAAATCGATAATAACAAGATGATGGTGCATCTGCTGGTTGTGGAGGGGGTCGCAAGGAATCTCATAAATGAGACTATATGCCACTGAGAAGAGATCAGAGTTGAAATGCACTTCGAGTCGGTAACCTGGAAGAAGAAGAAAACCCCAATTATGGTTCTGAATCACTAGAGGAACTATGACCATCATAGTTACCTGTAATGGAGTAGGAAACCAAGACATCATCAGAGAAGTCGAAATGATCCACGTGCAGCCACAATGTGTCGTTTAAGCATCACAGATTGTCCTGACACCAAAACGCCATGATGTCGTCACCATGAGTCACAGGTCGTCGCCACGTGGCGACATCACACAACAAGAACCAGATTTTCAGACGGAGCTACACAATACAATCAGACCCAACACGCTTTGGTTGAACAGCACAACCGCATGTGTACTTGTCCAATGGTTTGCAGATGATTACGCCATGCTACACGCCCGTAGACAGTGAGCATCCCGCCAACTGACTGTCAATGCAGTTATACAGCAAGCATCACTATATCACAAGGGACCGAGACATCTCTACCACATACCGACGAAAAGATCTGGAGACCAGCCACCAACTGCTACAAGAACTTCAACACAAGTGAACAGTGACATATAGAGACTAAAATGTGTGATGTGCTATTCAGATGTAGAGACTGACAAGATGTCCAATCATGAACAATTAGTTTTAGTATAGATTATAAGCAATGGTTAATATATAATTTTACTTGTTTTTTTTTTTTGGATTTCTTATCCTGTAATATTTTTTTTTATTTTCTTTCTTTTATTCGACGGTCGTTTCGATATTCCTATCTTCGTCAAGAGTTTTTTCGTGTATATTTTCGCCAAAATTGGCGAAATATAAACGTAACCTGCGGTTACGTTTTCTATGCACCAATAATATTGTGAAAATTTTGAGCGCATACTGTTCATATAATTATTTATGTAAATATGTATATACATACATTTATTTTGTTGTTTATATTATGTTATAGTATAATTTGCTTAAGTATTTTAGGCCTGTTTTATAGTTAAGAGTGTTTTCATGATTTTTGATTTGGATCACTTCCAAATTTTCTCTTTTGTATGTATGTATTTCAGTGTTCAAAATTACTGTGTTATCAAAATCGAAAAAATCAAACAAAACAAACATTTTTTGTTTTGTTTGAATCAAAAATATATCGCCTTTATGTGCGACTTGTATGTTGTATTTCTACAAAATGCGTGTCAATTTTTCTAAAAAATTTGTAAAATTCAATGTTTATATTTAACTAACTATTATTAATAATTGTATACAAATCGTTGGGTTCGGTATGTGAAGCTACAATGTGCTGACTGGCAGATCATAAAGGAGATCGAGTCCACTAGGACAACCTGATTAAGCTTGCAGTATAATAGTGCTACCATCGTGGGTGGCTCATGTCCACGCACCTTAAGACTAGCGTCGGGATAGGAGTAAAGAATATAGACGTTGTATATAAGCGAGATTAAGGGTAGCAATAAATTGAGTATTAATTACTGTTAGTACGTGTGACAGGAGAATATACAGTAATTTACCGAAAGCAGTTCTTTTACTCCATTCCCAACAAATCTTAAATTTCTACTTAAATCCGGTACGTCCCCGTTCACTTTTGATTAAACTCTTAATTTGCATCCATGAGTACATGGAGGCGCGCTTTTTGCGGCATTCACATAAACATATATTAAAACTAATTAACTAACTTAATATTCAAAATAAAAGTCAGTGTTACCTCTAATTTATCACTAAAATGAGGTCACCACGTCAAAGGCGAAACAACCCTTTTTGTCTCAGAATAACGATAAAATTATTTACTGGACATTATTATTATTATTTCTATAAGTATAGTAGGCAGCAGTATAGCGACACAGTGTCGCCGTAATTATTCCTTGCTTTCGAAACAAACCGAAATTAAATTACGTTATTAAATTGGTTTTTTTTAATTTAATTTGGAATGCCAAATGTTTAGCACTAATAATTAGTTAATACTCAGTTACAATGCTTAATATGACACATTAAAAAATTAGTTGAGTAACTATAAAATTAATCTTTCAATGTCGTCAAAAATGATTTAGTTCAAAAACTACATGTAATAATCCATTTAATTCAAAAGATAAAAATTTATTATTAACTAAATTTTAATATTAAAAAATTGAAAATCTGGAAGAAGTTAAACTTTAAAATTCGTCTAAATTATTAAAACGCCGCCAATGCCTCAAATGAAGACAGAGAAAGACAGAGTACTCAACTCGAGCTTTCACGGTGTCACGGGGCAGGGCAATTTGTTACGCTCGCTTATCTTGCACTGTGTTAGATCCGAAAATTTCGTGCGTTCAGGCTACACTGCCCTGTCCGCTGGAAAGTCAGCATTTACGTTCGGATATCTGATCAGGCTCGTTCGTCGCTCTACTTATTGGCACTGAAATTTTCGGAGGTTTTAAATATGAACTTGCCGAAATTGATTGTCAAGTGTCACATAAAGGTTCTGTATTATATGCCATAACGGTTATAATATTGTTATATGAATTTTTAATTGTATTTATGTCAATTGTATTTGACAATGTCAATGGATAAAAAACATATAATAAAAATGGCTCTTTTTAGTAATATTGCATATTAAATTAATGTTTCTCCATTCGTTTAAAAATTAGTATAATATTTAATGTGTAGTTAAGAATTTCTTTGTTTCACTAGAATGAAACTATAAGCTGGTCGAAGTGTTTCATTTAAAGAACACAATACTTTGATATTTTGTATACGCAGATTTTACTAAAAATACAGGAATTATTAAGTATTATTAAAATATGTAATTTGCTTACTTAATTTATGAAATAGGTATCATACGATGATGCCTATTTGATACCTGAACAATTCACTGCTTCCGTCTTCAAAATTTTGCAGTTCGTATAAATCCTTTTTATACACATACATACCGGGTGTAAAGTTTGTATTTTTAATTTCAAGTTTGAAATAAACAAACCTGACTTTCGCTCATTTGCTGTGTGGGCGAGTCATTGTACGTGTTATTTCATCGACGTCTCTCACGCCGGCTTCGATAACGGTTGTTTTCAGTCGGTTGGCTCGAGCCGCAGTGGATATCAAACTGTTTCTAGCAGCTTTTAAATGTTTCGCAATATGGTGAAATAATTAAAATTGATTTTTCGAAGAAAAGTTGTTTGTATTGATGTCAGGAGTACATTGTGTGAATATTCTACAACTTAAAATTAACCGTGTATAGGTAAACCACATCAATGCTGCTCTTTTGACAAGTCTTCGTTGCTATGATTACCTGTACAATGTTGCCAGACTTATTTTTATATTGCATGCAAATTATAATACAAATTTCTAATGATTTCGATTATCAATTAAATAATAGAACGATTTTTAAATAAAAATATACATTGCTTTTTTATACCAACTATTATTTTGAATTTAACGTGGACGCAGTCTACTTATATCGGAAATTTTTGTTGGTATATTGTACTTTAGTAGATACTTCAAAAGTGTAACATTGATCTGGTTTTAGAATAAAATTATATTGTTGATACAAATTACATCCTTCCTCATTATTTCCCATTCTACAGACAAATAAGTAAAAATTAATTAAGTTTTTTAATAAATTCCTAATGAATACCATTTAACAATATCTAGGAAATTTTGCGAAATATTGACTGGTTCATATTTTTTTCCATATAAAGTTGTGGGTTAGATGTGATAACCCGACGCAACCCGATATCCGTTTTCACCATACGCTGTATAACTATTTCTCTTCTTGATACTTTAATATTTCTTAAAAGTATTATAAGAGTACTTAAGAATAATACTTATGTAGCATGTTGTGAAACCGCATGTCGAGTCGGGTCGGGTCGTCATTGTCAGGCGTATCAAACACAGCGTAAGTCAATTTTAAGTTTTAAGTGAAGTTCTGTTATTGCTGTAAGTATTAGCCTCAATCTCGTATTTAACTTTAAAGTAAGTACGAGCCCGTTCTTTCTTTATAGTTGAATTTGAAAAAAAAAAAACAAAAATTATTGGAACAACGAAAAGTTGGAATGGCCCCCTGGATAGGGGCCTTTCCATTTCCTGCCATGGAAAACTGGAATGACAGTAGAACCATCCGGTAATATAACCGTAGAACCGTTCGGTTCTACTACCATCGGTGAGCCACCGATGAGCAACAGCCAACCGGATGAAGATTATGACTGGTGAAGCAACATTAGCGAATGAGAACTGATGTGAAGCAACAATTAGAACTAATTATGTACCAAGGAACCATTAAAACTAATTATGTACACTTCAAAGTAGATCAATTTAATATTATATCAAGTGATTAGTTCAAATTATTATCAATATTAATAATGTCGCTCTGTTGTCAAGTTAATTAAAATTCAAAAAGTAATTATGGCACCCAGCCACCGTAGGTGTTGAATCTTAGGGGGAATAAGTTATGTAGACCAGATTCCTTTCCAATTCTTCATTATATTATTATTCTTATTAATAATTATGATTTATAATAATTATATTATATAATATATAATATTATTATAAATATATATTATAATAATACACATTATTATTATATAATTATAATTTTTGGGTTATTGAAATTACGAGCTGTAACACAGCTACTGAAAGTAGCTGTATAATTTTTATTGAATAAATAAGTACGGAAAATACAAGTCATTTTCCTAATTTAACCCAAAGGTTAACTCATGTACCTGATCAGAACCTCGACCTTCTTAGCATTAACCTAAATAATATTATAAATCTATTACCTAGATTTTGATATTATACAATTTATTTTTTTTACAACTGTTATGAAATAACGATGTTTCCTTCAAAACTTGTAGCTCGATAACGCCATAATAACAATGCAAAAATGCCAGCAATGTGTAAAAATGTGAGAAATGCATAGAAAATGCGAGCAGCGTTTAAAAATATGAGCAATGTGAGACAATGTCAGTAAATGTGAAAATATTGTCACAAATTGGAGTACATATTTTCCGGAAAATGCTAATTATCTCGTAAACTATTGAAGATATACCCCACTTTATTAACAATTTTAGGTTTGTTTTTTAATGACCTATACGTGATATAAATCTCCTACAACTGTTGCTTAACATTTTGTATATATAGAGAATAAGTTAACAGATTGTTGATAGATGTGCAGAATGCAGCTTCTGCTGAAAATAGTTGTGGAGTCCTGTTGGGCCGGCGTATTGAACTCACAGCTTAAAAGCGAACATGATACCGAGTCGGAGCAGCCTATTATCACACAAGATAAAAAGGACAGACTGAAAGAGCTGATAGCCAACTAATTTTTTTTTGTTGCTCTATTCGATATATGAGCTACAGATTTTGTGTTTTTGTTTGTTATTATAGTATTTTAGTTTACTATTGCATCTAGCCTGGCTATTAGTCATTTAATGTTTACTTTATTTGTATCAATTTTTTTGTCTACAGGAAATTATATGTAGACGGTCTGTTTTGTCTGTAACGAATAAAATTATATTGATTATTCTTTTTGGTTTTAATTCGGTTTTAAATAATAGCCTGACCCTATAGAATGACAAACTTTAACTAAAAGCAGCAGTAAGTATTTGAGTGTAGTTATATGGACCCAGAAGTTATTCGTCAGGGGAAACTTGGTAAACTTATATCCTTTTTGAAAGGGCCGGGGGGGGGGGGTCAGGGATGTCCTGAAAGAGTAGTGAGTACCCAGGTAGCTGTGCGCATAACCGGGGGGAGTAAGCCAGGACGAACCAAGCCAACGATTCATCTAACGGTGGGGCCCGAGCATCTTGCTGAGGCAGCATAAGTATATAGGTGCCTCGTTCTGAAAGCAGAGTAAGAATTGCAGTTTGAATTTGGCGAGCTCTCTTGCAGAAGAGAGCTACCAGGCTCGACCTGGTAGTGCGGCGGGGGCTAGCAAAATGGGCTATGTGCTCTACGTGTTGCCTTGACGAGCGACCCTCATAAATGAATGAATGACCAAAAAAGAAAAATAAAACAGTCACAACATATTAGTAAATAGAATTTGTCACACTTCACATATATACTGTGGAAAAAGTGGAACCTGCCGCCTGTTTAAATCTGCACAACAGAGCCCGTTTTCTAGTGGGCTTAGTTACTTAGAAACTTAAACTTGGTAAGTTTCTATAGAGACGAAAGTGTAAAATTTGATAACTTAATCTATTATTTGACCTTGTACTTTCTTACCTTCAGCTTCAAAACTACTTCTACCAGGTCCTCGTATCTGTTCATTAACGAAATTTGTTGATTTCGGCACATTCAATGCACTACGAATACCAACTGATGAACCATCCAGATGTCCAGGTCCAATTTTTGGTACATGTCCACTACAATAGACTTCTTTATCTTCTTGCCGATGTTGATTATTATAATATGTTTTTAATGTTAATTTCGTACCACAAATGGCACATTTAAAACAACCGCTATGAAAAAATGTAAAGTCTTTTAATGGTCCAACACGATCCACTTGATACACTGTATCATTGCAACGTAAACATGTGCTCTCATAGAAATTTGGTCGATACATTGCCTTATATGTACTTTGAATCATTTTGTGTGATGATGATGATTTTCTTTATGGTGAATTATCTGCAAGAAATGTTTAAATTGAAGAAATTAGATGTAAATTCAAATTATTTTATTGTTCGCATAATTTCAATAGAACTGAGTTCTATTTAACTACCATAGAATTACGTCTTACGTCAAGGATAAGATACTTTAATTATCATAGAATAGAATTCAAGTACTTAGTAGTGGGGACATTCAACAGAGAGATGTTCATTAGCTTAATCCTATTTTGATTCAATTCTCTTTTGTTTCATTTACATAAAAGACTGCAGTACCACCAACTATAGCAGATATGTAGTACAGGTACACGTGCAGACAGAATAATATAAATATAATATACCTATATAATTCAAATTCCGAATTCATACTTTTTAAATGTTTATAGATATGTACAGTGTATGGTCATATCGAGATAAAACATAATATTAGTCTGATTTAGTGGTTTACTCACCGCAAGCTTCAATTAACTTTCTATACATGTAAATGTAAAGAAATCTCATTGGAACACGACAAGAGAAAAATCAAATTGAATAAAAAAAATGCATAAATAATAAATTCAATTACCGAAAATAAATTTCAATTTATTATCTGCATCAGTTATTTTATAATATATATGCAGATATTGAAAAATTGATCCTGGTATTTGTATTTACTTGTGATTACAAGCAGATTATGGACAGGCTGAGGTACTTTAATATTTCATAAATATTTGATGAATGTATTTAATTAATTAATAAATTTAGCCTCACCTCACTTCACTTAATAAATAAATATGGGATTCTGAAAATTATAATCCGGAGAGAAAGTAGCAGTGGAGACAGCAGAAAATCAATTGGAGATACATTATTATTATACGTATACTTTTAATACAATTTTATATTATGATATAGGTACTTTTACGTACGTAGGTACACTTTCTCAAGTTAGTTATAAATGCTTAATTTAACTCTTCTTATTTTATTCTTTTATGTCTATTAATTCTTTGATAATATTAATTAATATAGTTAATTAAAATAATTTGTTTAAATAAGCATATAAAAGATGAAACTCTTACATCTGAAAAATGTCATTTAGTGCATTTAATGAAATTTAGAAATTTTATTATATTATTTGTAGAAAATGAAATAGTGATGAATTTATAATTGTTTATCTTGTTTCTAATTAATCATTTTGTATGAAAGTATTGTAATATTCGAAGAATTCGAATTATTTATTTATTATTTAGTCTGGAAACATTAACGGACAATCAGAAAAGCAACCATTTCGATTTTGTTATTTTTCTCAAATATTCTGTTAATGTTCCAAATTTAGAACAAAAATAAAAGAACAAAATATTCATTTTTGTGAAACTACTTTTTGTGAAAGCTGTTCTGTTTACTGTAATTATTTATACATTTTTTTGTCAACTAATCAGGAACACAAACAGTTCAATTTTGTGTCAACAAATCAGATAAGTATGCGAAAACATGGGGAAAAGTATCCATAAAGAAATAAAAAAGGCAAGAAAAATGTCATGAAATAAAAATTCTTTAATGTTTAATTAACTGCTTTAAGTTAATTCTTTATTCTTTAATAGATTTTAATTAATATTCTCTAAAGGGAAGAATCATTACTTCTCGTATAAGTGAAAATAGATTGACTCAAATACCAACAATTTATTCTACAGTAACGTTTTCTTATTATTATACTCGCATATAACCTTCAACATAATGTTATTGATATCACCGAATTAAATATGGATATGAACAGATTTTTTTCGCAACAAATAAATTTCAAAATACACACACACACACATATTGACTTACTGCGGTAAGGTATTGGAAATAGGCTCTTCTTTTTTTCGTAAAAAAAAAACAAAATGCACCACCATACAGTACACACACTTTAAAACACAAATAAAGTTTATTATACAAGTAATAACAATTGAAATTCGATTAAAGAATTAACTACATTAAATAATGATTAAATTAGAATAACATAACAAAAAAAAAACAGCAGCAGCGAGTTCTTAATACTTCTGCGGTAAACTGATGGTATTTTAGCCATCCATGTTGTAGATTCGACATTGAATTGAATCAACTCTCCCCTCATGTACATCATAATCGGAGGGAATATCCAACCATGAATACGATAGGTATGGTAGTTGGCTGGCGGGTTCGACGGATAGTTGACCAGGTAGCCTCACAATTCACCTGTATTTTGTATTTGCAAGTTGAGGTAATAAGTATCAGATAAATATAAAAATATATATAATATAAAAATGTTTAAAAATATATAAACAATATCTGTTGTTTAAGTAACTAATAAAAATGTTAAGCAAATAGAAATCTAATTTTACCTATTATAAATGATGTACCTTTTTCACAGTTGTAAAACTGTAAAAGGTTGGTTGGTCAAATAATGGTTTAACGTAAAATTATTGAGGGTAGAAGTTTTACCCTCCATAATCGATGAGTAAAACTCATTTATATTGAAGCACTGTATGATACCGAAAATGACCTACGTACCCATATTATACGTCACTAATGGTTACTTATTACTTTCTTAACAGTAATCGAATGATATTTAATTCTATTAATTCTATAATCTTATATCGTTATCTATATTATTTCTCACCACCGTAATTGCCATAGTATAATGGATTGATCTGAAAGAATTAATAGAATTATAAATTTACTTTTATGCCACTTGTTTTTTATTTTGCATGCAACAGGCTTACAACAGTATGGTGTGCGCAGTGCCATAAAATTTCGGCAGGTGTAAATTTCGTGTATTTTTTTTGGAAATTCACTTCGTTTCTTTTTACCACGCAAAATTAAAAAGCAACACAGCTGATCTGTTAAGATGTTGAATTTTTCGAATGTTATATAACCCCTTCGTACTTTGTTTTTGATTTGTTTATATAGAGTCCGGAAAATGCTTTTATTTAATTTTTTTCTTTGGTTAAATGTTTTTCTTGTCTTCCTGATTCCTTTTATAGCATCATTTTAATTTAAAATTAAGACATCATTTTTACTTTACTTTTCTTATAAGTTTAAATACATTAAAAATATAAAAATTCCTTGAAACTTTTACATTCACGGATGTAAAAGTATTGCTAAACTGAGAAGTGTTTATTCTTCCGATTACCTAAAAATGAAGAAAATCGGAAAAAGTCGTTTGAAGTCGCAAAATTTAGATATTCAGATATTAAAATAATCAATAGATCCTAATAAACTCCTAAAATTAATGACATTCGAACAAAAAATACTATAATCAATAGTGACAAATATAGAAAATATCGAAACCTATATCCTATATACAGGGTGCTCGCGAAAGGTTGTCAGAAAATTTAACCACATACTCCTGGCATCAATACAAACAACTTTTCTTAATTTAACTATAAAACTTAATTAACTTTTTCTTAACTTTTTATCGAAAAATCAACTTTAATTATTTCACAATGTTGTGCAACATTTAAAAACTACTAGAAAACGTTTGATATCCGCTTTACTTTGCAGCGACTCGCGCCGCTGGCAACGGTAGACAACCGTTACCGAAACAGGCGTGAGAGACGTGATGGAAAAAACGTTGAATGACTTGTGAACAAAGCAAATGATTGAAGGTCACGCTTGTTTAGTTTTATTTTTTTGCCTATGTCTTGAAATTAGTATTAAAAAAAATTAATAAGAAAAACTGAACATGTTTATTTAGTCATAAGGACACTTTTAAAAACACTTCAAAATTTAAAAAAAAATTGTAAAAGTTATGTAATGTAAAATAAAAAAATTTAAATTTTCTTATTTAAAGAAATGCGAAATCTGTTTTGAAGTTATTTCTTTACATTTAATTTCTTAATTCGAATTTCAATTTTCTTCTTCTAATTTCAATCAGAGGAGAGTATGTAAAATTTTTGATTTCATAGTACTTTCTATCAAATTGTTTTTAAAGCCAACAAACACTATTTGACTTTAGTCATGTCTAGTTTTAAGAAAATCTATTTTGTGCAATCCCAATGCTACCAAATTAGATAGCAAGTTATCAATTACACAAACAGTACTCTAATGTTACCTTTATTAGGGTAATGCAGATTAAGGCAAAACCTGCACACCACTAATTATTTGGTGTAATTACTGCAGCAAATTAGTAAAAAACTTCAATTTACCAGGCCAGGTGGTATGGCTTACCACCCCGCTGCTGCCCGCAATTAATCAGCTATCATTACATAAACAGATGTCCACAACACTAGACAATGTCAACTTTACACTAAAAGTACAATATCCACATTAATGATTCACTAAAACATCACTATCAATTCACTAGAAATTTATTAGTTATTCAGAGATAGTGTTCAATATTACCACCATTTTCTTCAATCGCATTCTGAGCCTGATTTATAAAAGATTCGTGAACTCTTGGGAATTGTTCTGCAGCTTTTTCACGAATTATTTTGGCAACTTCAAAAATTCGTGCATGAAGTTGATCCTCAATGTCAAAGGGCTCCTTGTATGCTCGATATTTCATGTAGCCCCATAAATAAAAATCTAAGAGATTTAAATCAGGAGATCTAGCTGACCACGCAATAGGTCCTCCACGGCCTATCCACTTATTTGGAAATTTTTCATGCAAAAGAGATCTAACATTAGAATAAAAATGAGGTGCAGCTCCGTCATGCATAAACCACATATCATGACGTAATTGGTATAGGACATCATCCAATAGTTCCCATAAATTGTTCCTCAAAAACTCCAAATACCTTTCTCCAGTTAAACGGGAAGGTAAAACGAAGGGGCCAATCAAATAATTTCCTACAATGCCAGCCCATACATTAATTCGTAACTGTTTTTGGAAACTACTAGGACGATAAGCATGTGGGTTTTCTTCGCTCCAGATGTGGCTATTTCTGCTATTAAATACTCACAATCGTGTAAAGCATGCTTCCTCGGTAAATAAATGGGTGTTGTAACCCGACGAATCCCTTTAGGAATTGCCAAATATGACCAATTTTTGAACAATTTTCGGACAATTCTGCTCATGTCTCCGAAACAGTAAGTCGTAGTACGTAGACCTCGTTATTTGTGAAAATATCGCGAGAAAATACCATAGATACTGTGGTTTAGAGCATTCTAACCAAGCGAATTCTATTAGTAATTGCGAAATATAACCGATTTTCGATCAATTTTCTAGCAATTTTCTGAAGAATCTGCACATATTCACAAAACTATATATCGTAGGACGGAAAACACGGAATTCTTTGGAAATATCGCGAGAAAGTTCCATACATGCTGTGGTTTCAAGCATTGTAACCCGACGAATCCCAAGAAGAAATGCCAAATATGACGAGTTTTCGAACAATTTTCGGACAATTCTGCTCGTCTCTGAAACAATAAGTCGTACTACGGAGAAACTGTTATTTGTGGAAATATCGCATGAAGATACCATAGATGCATTGATTTGAAGATTTCTAGCCGGACGAATTCCATTAGGTATCGCCAAAAATAACGGCCTTTCGAGAAATTTTCAACCAATTTTCGGAAGAATCTGCTCATATCCACGAAACTATAAATCGTAGCACGGAGAACTCCGAATTTTTTGAAATATCGCTAGAAATTACCATAGATACCGTGGTTTCAAGCGTTGTAACCCAACGAATCCCATTAGGAATTGACAATAAATCGTAGTACGTAGACCTCGTTATTTGTGGAAATATCGCGAGAAAATACGATAGATGCAATGGTTTCAAGATTTCTAACCTGACGAATTTCATTAGGTATCGCCAAATATAACAGGCTTTCGAGAAATTTTCAACCAATTTTCGAAAGAATCTGCTGATATCCACGAGACTATAAATCGTAGCACGGAGAACTCCGAATTTTTTGAAATATCCGAGAAAGTACCATAGATACTCTGGTTACAAGCGTTGTAACTCGACGAATCCAATCAGGAATTGCCAAATTTGACGAATTTCCGAACATTTTTCGGACAAATCTGCTCATGTCTCAGAAACAATAAGTCGTAGTACGTAGACCTCGTTATTTGTGGAAATTCGGGAGAAAATACCATAGATGCAATGGTATCAATATTTCTAACCTGACGAATTCCATTAGGTATCGCCAAATATAACAGGCTTTCGAGAAATTTTCAACCAATTTTCGAAAGAATCTGATCATATCGACGAAACTATAAATCGTAGCACGGAAAACTCGGAATTTTTTGGAAATATCGCGAGAAAATACCATAGATACTGTGGTTTCAAGCGTTGTAACTCGACGAATCCAATTAGGAATTGCCAAATTTGTCGAAATTTCGAACATTTTTCGGACAAATCTGCTCATGTCTCAGAAACAATAAGTCGTAGTACGTAAACCTCGTTATTTGTGGAAATATTGCGAAAAAATACCATAGATGCAATGGTTTCAAGATTTCTAACCTGACGAATTCCATTAGGTATCGCCAAATATAACAGGCTTTCGAGAAATTTTCAACCAATTTTCGAAAGAATCTGATCATATCGACGAAACTATAAATCGTAGCACGGAAAACTCGGAATTTTTTGGAAATATCCGAGAAAATACCATAGATACTGTGGTTTCAAGCGTTGTAACTCGACGAATCCAATTAGGAATTGCCAAATTTGACGAAATTCCGAACATTTTTCGGACAAATCTGCTCATGTCTCAGAAACAATAAGTCGTAGTACGTAAACCTCGTTATTTGTGGAAATATTGGGAAAAATTACCATAGATGCAATGGTTTTAAGATTTCTAACCTGACGAATTCCATTAGGTATAGCCAAATATAACAGGCTTTCGAGAAATTTTCAACCAATTTTCGAAAGGATCTGCTACTATCCACGAAACTATAAATCGTAGCACGGAGAACTCCGAATTTTTTGAAATATCCGAGAAAGTACCATAGATACTCTGGTTTCAAGCGTTGTAACTCGACGAATCCAATTAGGAATTGCCAAATTTGACGAATTTTCGAACATTTTTCGGACAATTCTGCTCATATCTTAGAAGCTATAAATCGCAGAACGGAGGACTCTTTATTTGTGGAAATTCGGGAGAAAATACCATAGATGCAATGGTTTCAAGATTTCTAACCTGACGAATTCCATTAGGTATCTCCAAATATAACAGGCTTTCGAGAAATTTTCAACCAATTTTCGAAAGAATCTGATCATATCGACGAAACTATAAATCGTAGCACGGAGAACTCCGAATTTTTTGAAATATCACGAGAAAGTACCATAGATACTGTGGTTTCAAGGGTTGTAACCCGACGAATCCCATTAAGAATTGCCAAATATGACGAATTTCTGAACAATTTTCCGACAATTCTGCTCATGTCTCAGTAACAATAAGTCGTAGTACTGAGAACCTGTTATTTGTGGAAATATCGCGAGAAAATACCATAGATGCAATGGTTTCAAGATTTCTAACCTGACGAATTCCATTAGGTATCGCCAAATATAACAGGCTTTCGAGAAATTTTCAACAAATTTTCGAAAGAATCTGCTGATATCCACGAAACTATAAATCGTAGCACGGAGAACTCCGAATTTTTTGAAATATCCGAGAAAGTACCATAGATATTCTGGTTTCAAGCGTTGTAACTCGACGAATCCAATTAGGAATTGCCAAATTTGACGAATTTCCGAACATTTTTCGGACAAATCTGCTCATGTCTCAGAAACAATAAGTCGTAGTACGTAGACCTCCTTAGTTGTGGAAATTCGGGAGAAAATACCATAGATGCAATGGTTTCAATATTTCTAACCTGACGAATTCCATTAGGTATCGCCAAATATAACGGCCTTTCGAGAAATTTTCAACCCATTTTCGGAAGAATCTGCTCATATCCACGAAACTATAAATCGTAGCACGGAGAACTCCGAATTTTTTTGAAATATAGCTAGAAATTACCATAGATACCGTGGTTTCAAGGGTTGTAACCCGACGAATCCCATTAGGGATTGCCAAATATAACGAGTTTTCGAACAATTTTCGGACAATTCTGCTTATATCTTAGAAGCTATAAATCGCAGAACGGAGGACTCTTTATTTGTGGAAATTCGAGAGAAAATACCATAGATGCATTGGTTTCAAGATTTCTATCCTGACGATTTCCATTAGGTATCGCCAAATATAACAGGCTTTCGAGAAATTTTCAACCAATTTTCGAAACAATCTGATCATATTCACGAAACTATAAATCGTAGCACGGAAAACTCCGAATTTTATGAAATATCGCGAGAAAGTTCCATACATGCTGTGGTTTCAAGCATTGTAACCCGACGAATCCCATTAGGAATTGCTAAATATGACGAGTTTTCGAACAATTTTCGGACAATTCTGCTCGTCTCTGAAACAATAAGTCGTAGTACGGAGAACCTGTTATTTGTGGAAATATCGCATGAAGATACCATAGATGCATTGATTTGAAGATTTCTAACCTGACGAGTTCCATTAGGTATCGACAATATAACAGGCTTTCGAGAAATTTTCAACCAATTTTCGAAAGAATCTGATCATGTCCACGAAACTATCAATCGTAGCACGGAAAACTACGAATTTTTTGAAATATCACGAGAAAGTACCATAGATACGGTGGTTTCAAGCATTGTAACCCGACGAATCCCATTAGGAATTGCCAAATATAACGAGTTTTCGAACAATTTTCGGACAATTCTGCTCATATCTTAGAAGCTATAAATCGCAGAACGGAGGACTCTTTATTTGTGGAAATTCGAGAGAAAATACCATAGATGCATTGGTTTCAAGATTTCTATCCTGACGATTTCCATTAGGTATCGCCAAATATAACAGGCTTTCGAGAAATTTTCAACCAATTTTCGAAAGAATCTGATCATATCGACGAAACTATAAATCGTAGCACGGAAAACTCGGAATTTTTAGGAAATATCGCGAGAAAGTTCCATACATGCTGTGGTTTCAAGCATTGTAACCCGACGAATCCCATTTGGAATTGCCAAATATGACGAGTTTTCGAACAATTTTCGGACAATTCTGCTCGTCTCTGAAACAATAAGTCGTAGTACGGAGAACCTGTTATTTGTGGAAATATCGCATGAAGATACCATAGATACATTGATTTGAAGGTTTCTAACCTGAGCAATTCCATTAGGTATCGACAAATATAACAGGCTTTCGAGAAATTTTCATGTCCACGAAACTATCAATCGTAGCACGGAGAACTTCGAATTTTTTGAAATATCACGAGAAAGTACCATAGATACGGTGGTTTCAAGCATTGTAACCCGACGAATCCCATTAGGAATTGCCAAATATGACGAGTTTTCGAACAATTTTCGGACAATTCTGCTCATATCTTAGAAGCTATAAATCGCAGAACGGAGGACTCTTTATTTGTGGAAATTCGAGAGAAAATACAATAGATGCATTGGTTTCAAGATTTCTAACCTGACGGATTCCATTAAGTATCGCCATTTATAAAGGGCTTTCGAGAAATTTTCGACCAATTTTCGGAAGAATCTGCTGATATCCACGAAACTATAAATCGTAGCACGGAGAACTCCGAATTTTTTGGGAATATCGCGAGAAAGTTCCATACATGCTTTGGTTTCAAGCATTGTAACCCGACGAATCCCATTAGGGATTGCCAAATATAACGAGTTTTCGAACAATTTTCGGACAATTCTGCTTATATCTTAGAAGCTATAAATCGCAGAACGGAGGACTCTTTATTTGTGGAAATTCGAGAGAAAATACCATAGATGCAATGGTTTCAAGATTTCTATCCTGACGAATTCCATTAGGTATCGCTAAATATAACAGGCTTTCGAAAAATTTTCAACCAATTTTCGAAACAATCTGATCATATCCACGAAACTATAAATCGTAGCACGGAAAACTTGGAATTTTTTGGAAATATCGTGAGAAAGTTCCATACATGCTGTGGTTTCAAGCATTGTAACCCGACGAATCCCATTTGGAATTGCCAAATATGACGAGTTTTCGAACAATTTTCGGACAATTCTGCTCGTCTCTGAAACAATAAGTCGTAGTACGGAGAACCTGTTATTTGTGGAAATATCGCATGAAGATACCATAGATGCATTGATTTGAAGATTTCTAACCTGACGAGTTCCATTAGGTATCGACAATATAACAGGCTTTCGAGAAATTTTCAACCAATTTTCGAAAGAATCTGATCATGTCCACGAAACTATCAATCGTAGCACGGAGAACTTCGAATTTTTTGAAATATCACGAGAAAGTACCATAGATACGGTGGTTTCAAGCATTGTAACCCGACGAATCCCATTAGGAATTGCCAAATATAACGAGTTTTCGAACAATTTTCGGACAATTCTGCTCATATCTTAGAAGCTATAAATCGCAGAACGGAGGACTCTTTATTTGTGGAAATTCGAGAGAAAATACCATAGATGCATTGGTTTCAAGATTTCTATCCTGACGATTTCCATTAGGTATCGCCAAATATAACAGGCTTTCGAGAAATTTTCAACCAATTTTCGAAAGAATCTGATCATATCGACGAAACTATAAATCGTAGCACGGAAAACTCGGAATTTTTAGGAAATATCGCGAGAAAGTTCCATACATGCTGTGGTTTCAAGCATTGTAACCCGACGAATCCCATTTGGAATTGCCAAATATGACGAGTTTTCGAACAATTTTCGGACAATTCTGCTCGTCTCTGAAACAATAAGTCGTAGTACGGAGAACCTGTTATTTGTGGAAATATCGCATGAAGATACCATAGATACATTGATTTGAAGGTTTCTAACCTGAGCAATTCCATTAGGTATCGACAAATATAACAGGCTTTCGAGAAATTTTCATGTCCACGAAACTATCAATCGTAGCACGGAGAACTTCGAATTTTTTGAAATATCACGAGAAAGTACCATAGATACGGTGGTTTCAAGCATTGTAACCCGACGAATCCCATTAGGAATTGCCAAATATTACGAGTTTTCGAACAATTTTCGGACAATTCTGCTCATATCTTAGAAGCTATAAATCGCAGAACGGAGGACTCTTTATTTGTGGAAATTCGAGAGAAAATACAATAGATGCATTGGTTTCAAGATTTCTAACCTGACGGATTCCATTAAGTATCGCCATTTATAAAGGGCTTTCGAGAAATTTTCGACCAATTTTCGGAAGAATCTGCTGATATCCACGAAACTATAAATCGTAGCACGGAGAACTCCGAATTTTTTGGGAATATCGCGAGAAAGTTCCATACATGCTTTGGTTTCAAGCATTGTAACCCGACGAATCCCATTAGGGATTGCCAAATATAACGAGTTTTCGAACAATTTTCGGACAATTCTGCTTATATCTTAGAAGCTATAAATCGCAGAACGGAGGACTCTTTATTTGTGGAAATTCGAGAGAAAATACCATAGATGCAATGGTTTCAAGATTTCTATCCTGACGAATTCCATTAGGTATCGCCAAATATAACAGGCTTTCGAAAAATTTTCAACCAATTTTCGAAACAATCTGATCATATCCACGAAACTATAAATCGTAGCACGGAAAACTCGGAATTTTTTGGAAATGTCGTGAGAAAGTTCCATACATGCTGTGGTTTCAAGCATTGTAACCCGACGAATCCCATTAGGAATTGCCAAATATGACGAGTTTTCGAACAATTTTCGGACAATTCTGCTCGTCTCTGAAACAATAAGTCGTAGTACGGAGAACCTGTTATTTGTGGAAATATCGCATGAAGATACCATAGATGCATTGATTTGAAGATTTCTAACCTGACGAGTTCCATTAGGTATCGACAATATAACAGGCTTTCGAGAAATTTTCAACCAATTTTCGAAAGAATCTGATCATGTCCACGAAACTATCAATCGTAGCACGGAGAACTTCGAATTTTTTGAAATATCACGAGAAAGTACCATAGATACGGTGGTTTCAAGGGTTGTAACCCGACGAATCCCATTAGGAATTGCCAAATATAACGAGTTTTCGAACAATTTTCGGACAATTCTGCTCATATCTTTGAAGCTATAAATCGCAGAACGGAGGACTCTTTATTTGTGGAAATTCGAGAGAAAATACCATAGATGCATTGGTTTCAAGATTTCTATCCTGACGATTTCCATTAGGTATCGCCAAATATAACAGGCTTTCGAGAAATTTTCAACCAATTTTCGAAAGAATCTGAACATATCGACGAAACTATAAATCGTAGCACGGAAAACTCGGAATTTTTAGAAAATATCGCGAGAAAGTTCCATACATGCTGTGGTTTCAAGCATTGTAACCCGACGAATCCCATTTGGAATTGCCAAATATGACGAGTTTTCGAACAATTTTCGGACAATTCTGCTCATATCTTAGAAGCTATAAATCGCAGAACGGAGGACTCTTTATTTGTGGAAATTCGAGAGAAAATACCATAGATGCATTGGTTTCAAGATTTCTAACCTGACGGATTCCATTAAGTATCGCCATTTATAAAGGGCTTTCGAGAAATTTTCGACCAATTTTCGGTAGAATCTGCTGATATCCACGAAACTATAAATCGTAGCACGGAGAACTCCGAATTTTTTGGGAATATCGCGAGAAAGTTCCATACATGCTTTGGTTTCAAGCATTGTAACCCGACGAATCCCATTAGGAATTGCCAAATATAACGAGTTTTCGAACAATTTTCGGACAATTCTGCTCATATCTTAGAAGCTATAAATCGCAGAACGGAGGACTCTTTATTTGTGGAAATTCGAGAGAAAATACCATAGATGCATTGGTTTCAAGATTTCTATCCTGACGATTTCCATTAGGTATCGCCAAATATAACAGGCTTTCGAGAAATTTTCAACCAATTTTCGAAAGAATCTGATCATATCGACGAAACTATAAATCGTAGCACGGAAAACTCGGAATTTTTAGGAAATATCGCGAGAAAGTTCCATACATGCTGTGGTTTCAAGCATTGTAACCCGACGAATCCCATTTGGAATTGCCAAATATGACGAGTTTTCGAACAATTTTCGGACAATTCTGCTCGTCTCTGAAACAATAAGTCGTAGTACGGAGAACCTGTTATTTGTGGAAATATCGCATGAAGATACCATAGATACATTGATTTGAAGGTTTCTAACCTGAGCAATTCCATTAGGTATCGACAAATATAACAGGCTTTCGAGAAATTTTCATGTCCACGAAACTATCAATCGTAGCACGGAGAACTTCGAATTTTTTGAAATATCACGAGAAAGTACCATAGATACGGTGGTTTCAAGCATTGTAACCCGACGAATCCCATTAGGAATTGCCAAATATTACGAGTTTTCGAACAATTTTCGGACAATTCTGCTCATATCTTAGAAGCTATAAATCGCAGAACGGAGGACTCTTTATTTGTGGAAATTCGAGAGAAAATACAATAGATGCATTGGTTTCAAGATTTCTAACCTGACGGATTCCATTAAGTATCGCCATTTATAAAGGGCTTTCGAGAAATTTTCGACCAATTTTCGGAAGAATCTGCTGATATCCACGAAACTATAAATCGTAGCACGGAGAACTCCGAATTTTTTGGGAATATCGCGAGAAAGTTCCATACATGCTTTGGTTTCAAGCATTGTAACCCGACGAATCCCATTAGGGATTGCCAAATATAACGAGTTTTCGAACAATTTTCGGACAATTCTGCTTATATCTTAGAAGCTATAAATCGCAGAACGGAGGACTCTTTATTTGTGGAAATTCGAGAGAAAATACCATAGATGCAATGGTTTCAAGATTTCTATCCTGACGAATTCCATTAGGTATCGCCAAATATAACAGGCTTTCGAAAAATTTTCAACCAATTTTCGAAACAATCTGATCATATCCACGAAACTATAAATCGTAGCACGGAAAACTCGGAATTTTTTGGAAATGTCGTGAGAAAGTTCCATACATGCTGTGGTTTCAAGCATTGTAACCCGACGAATCCCATTAGGAATTGCCAAATATGACGAGTTTTCGAACAATTTTCGGACAATTCTGCTCGTCTCTGAAACAATAAGTCGTAGTACGGAGAACCTGTTATTTGTGGAAATATCGCATGAAGATACCATAGATGCATTGATTTGAAGATTTCTAACCTGACGAGTTCCATTAGGTATCGACAATATAACAGGCTTTCGAGAAATTTTCAACCAATTTTCGAAAGAATCTGATCATGTCCACGAAACTATCAATCGTAGCACGGAGAACTTCGAATTTTTTGAAATATCACGAGAAAGTACCATAGATACGGTGGTTTCAAGGGTTGTAACCCGACGAATCCCATTAGGAATTGCCAAATATAACGAGTTTTCGAACAATTTTCGGACAATTCTGCTCATATCTTTGAAGCTATAAATCGCAGAACGGAGGACTCTTTATTTGTGGAAATTCGAGAGAAAATACCATAGATGCATTGGTTTCAAGATTTCTATCCTGACGATTTCCATTAGGTATCGCCAAATATAACAGGCTTTCGAGAAATTTTCAACCAATTTTCGAAAGAATCTGAACATATCGACGAAACTATAAATCGTAGCACGGAAAACTCGGAATTTTTAGAAAATATCGCGAGAAAGTTCCATACATGCTGTGGTTTCAAGCATTGTAACCCGACGAATCCCATTTGGAATTGCCAAATATGACGAGTTTTCGAACAATTTTCGGACAATTCTGCTCATATCTTAGAAGCTATAAATCGCAGAACGGAGGACTCTTTATTTGTGGAAATTCGAGAGAAAATACCATAGATGCATTGGTTTCAAGATTTCTAACCTGACGGATTCCATTAAGTATCGCCATTTATAAAGGGCTTTCGAGAAATTTTCGACCAATTTTCGGTAGAATCTGCTGATATCCACGAAACTATAAATCGTAGCACGGAGAACTCCGAATTTTTTGGGAATATCGCGAGAAAGTTCCATACATGCTTTGGTTTCAAGCATTGTAACCCGACGAATCCCATTAGGGATTCCCAAATATAACGAGTTTTCGAACAATTTTCGGACAATTCTGCTTATATCTTAGAAGCTATAAATCGCAGAACGGAGGACTCTTTATTTGTGGAAATTCGAGAGAAAATACCATAGATGCAATGGTTTCAAGATTTCTATCCTGACGAATTCCATTAGGTATCGCCAAATATAACAGGCTTTCGAAAAATTTTCAACCAATTTTCGAAACAATCTGATCATATCCACGAAACTATAAATCGTAGCACGGAGAACTCCGAATTTTTAGGAAATATCGCGAGAAAGTTCCATACATGCTGTGGTTTCAAGCATTGTAACCCGACGAATCCCATTAGGAATTGCCAAATATGACGAGTTTTCGAACAATTTTCGGACAATTCTGCTCATATCTTAGAAGCTATAAATCGCAGAACGGAGGACTCTTTATTTGTGGAAATTCGAGAGAAAATACCATAGATGCATTGGTTTCAAGATTTCTATCCTGACGATTTCCATTAGGTATCGCCAAATATAACAGGCTTTCGAGAAATTTTCAACCAATTTTCGAAAGAATCTGATCATATCGACGAAACTATAAATCGTAGCACGGAAAACTCGGAATTTTTAGGAAATATCGCGAGAAAGTTCCATACATGCTGTGGTTTCAAGCATTGTAACCCGACGAATCCCATTTGGAATTGCCAAATATGACGAGTTTTCGAACAATTTTCGGACAATTCTGCTCGTCTCTGAAACAATAAGTCGTAGTACGGAGAACCTGTTATTTGTGGAAATATCGCATGAAGATACCATAGATACATTGATTTGAAGGTTTCTAACCTGAGCAATTCCATTAGGTATCGACAAATATAACAGGCTTTCGAGAAATTTTCATGTCCACGAAACTATCAATCGTAGCACGGAGAACTTCGAATTTTTTGAAATATCACGAGAAAGTACCATAGATACGGTGGTTTCAAGCATTGTAACCCGACGAATCCCATTAGGAATTGCCAAATATTACGAGTTTTCGAACAATTTTCGGACAATTCTGCTCATATCTTAGAAGCTATAAATCGCAGAACGGAGGACTCTTTATTTGTGGAAATTCGAGAGAAAATACAATAGATGCATTGGTTTCAAGATTTCTAACCTGACGGATTCCATTAAGTATCGCCATTTATAAAGGGCTTTCGAGAAATTTTCGACCAATTTTCGGAAGAATCTGCTGATATCCACGAAACTATAAATCGTAGCACGGAGAACTCCGAATTTTTTGGGAATATCGCGAGAAAGTTCCATACATGCTTTGGTTTCAAGCATTGTAACCCGACGAATCCCATTAGGGATTGCCAAATATAACGAGTTTTCGAACAATTTTCGGACAATTCTGCTTATATCTTAGAAGCTATAAATCGCAGAACGGAGGACTCTTTATTTGTGGAAATTCGAGAGAAAATACCATAGATGCAATGGTTTCAAGATTTCTATCCTGACGAATTCCATTAGGTATCGCCAAATATAACAGGCTTTCGAAAAATTTTCAACCAATTTTCGAAACAATCTGATCATATCCACGAAACTATAAATCGTAGCACGGAAAACTCGGAATTTTTTGGAAATGTCGTGAGAAAGTTCCATACATGCTGTGGTTTCAAGCATTGTAACCCGACGAATCCCATTAGGAATTGCCAAATATGACGAGTTTTCGAACAATTTTCGGACAATTCTGCTCGTCTCTGAAACAATAAGTCGTAGTACGGAGAACCTGTTATTTGTGGAAATATCGCATGAAGATACCATAGATGCATTGATTTGAAGATTTCTAACCTGACGAGTTCCATTAGGTATCGACAATATAACAGGCTTTCGAGAAATTTTCAACCAATTTTCGAAAGAATCTGATCATGTCCACGAAACTATCAATCGTAGCACGGAGAACTTCGAATTTTTTGAAATATCACGAGAAAGTACCATAGATACGGTGGTTTCAAGGGTTGTAACCCGACGAATCCCATTAGGAATTGCCAAATATAACGAGTTTTCGAACAATTTTCGGACAATTCTGCTCATATCTTTGAAGCTATAAATCGCAGAACGGAGGACTCTTTATTTGTGGAAATTCGAGAGAAAATACCATAGATGCATTGGTTTCAAGATTTCTATCCTGACGATTTCCATTAGGTATCGCCAAATATAACAGGCTTTCGAGAAATTTTCAACCAATTTTCGAAAGAATCTGAACATATCGACGAAACTATAAATCGTAGCACGGAAAACTCGGAATTTTTAGAAAATATCGCGAGAAAGTTCCATACATGCTGTGGTTTCAAGCATTGTAACCCGACGAATCCCATTTGGAATTGCCAAATATGACGAGTTTTCGAACAATTTTCGGACAATTCTGCTCATATCTTAGAAGCTATAAATCGCAGAACGGAGGACTCTTTATTTGTGGAAATTCGAGAGAAAATACCATAGATGCATTGGTTTCAAGATTTCTAACCTGACGGATTCCATTAAGTATCGCCATTTATAAAGGGCTTTCGAGAAATTTTCGACCAATTTTCGGTAGAATCTGCTGATATCCACGAAACTATAAATCGTAGCACGGAGAACTCCGAATTTTTTGGGAATATCGCGAGAAAGTTCCATACATGCTTTGGTTTCAAGCATTGTAACCCGACGAATCCCATTAGGGATTCCCAAATATAACGAGTTTTCGAACAATTTTCGGACAATTCTGCTTATATCTTAGAAGCTATAAATCGCAGAACGGAGGACTCTTTATTTGTGGAAATTCGAGAGAAAATACCATAGATGCAATGGTTTCAAGATTTCTATCCTGACGAATTCCATTAGGTATCGCCAAATATAACAGGCTTTCGAAAAATTTTCAACCAATTTTCGAAACAATCTGATCATATCCACGAAACTATAAATCGTAGCACGGAGAACTCCGAATTTTTAGGAAATATCGCGAGAAAGTTCCATACATGCTGTGGTTTCAAGCATTGTAACCCGACGAATCCCCGTTTGGAATTGCCAAATATGATGAGTTTTCGAACAATTTTCGGACAATTCTGCTCGTCTCTGAAACAATAAGTCGTAGTACGGAGAACCTGTTATTTGTGGAAATATCGCATGAAGATACCATAGATGCATTGATTTGAAGATTTCTAACCTGACGAGTTCCATTAGGTATCGACAATATAACAGGCTTTCGAGAAATTTTCAACCAATTTTCGAAAGAATCTGATCATGTCCACGAAACTATCAATCGTAGCACGGAGAACTTCGAATTTTTTGAAATATCACGAGAAAGTACCATAGATACGGTGGTTTCAAGGGTTGTAACCCGACGAATCCCATTAGGAATTGCCAAATATAACGAGTTTTCGAACAATTTTCGGACAATTCTGCTCATATCTTTGAAGCTATAAATCGCAGAACGGAGGACTCTTTATTTGTGGAAATTCGAGAGAAAATACCATAGATGCATTGGTTTCAAGATTTCTATCCTGACGATTTCCATTAGGTATCGCCAAATATAACAGGCTTTCGAGAAATTTTCAACCAATTTTCGAAAGAATCTGAACATATCGACGAAACTATAAATCGTAGCACGGAAAACTCGGAATTTTTAGGAAATATCGCGAGAAAGTTCCATACATGCTGTGGTTTCAAGCATTGTAACCCGACGAATCCCATTTGGAATTGCCAAATATGACGAGTTTTCGAACAATTTTCGGACAATTCTGCTCATATCTTAGAAGCTATAAATCGCAGAACGGAGGACTCTTTATTTGTGGAAATTCGAGAGAAAATACCATAGATGCATTGGTTTCAAGATTTCTAACCTGACGGATTCCATTAAGTATCGCCATTTATAAAGGGCTTTCGAGAAATTTTCGACCAATTTTCGGAAGAATCTGCTGATATCCACGAAACTATAAATCGTAGCACGGAGAACTCCGAATTTTTTGGGAATATCGCGAGAAAGTTCCATACATGCTTTGGTTTCAAGCATTGTAACCCGACGAATCCCATTAGGGATTGCCAAATATAACGAGTTTTCGAACAATTTTCGGACAATTCTGCTTATATCTTAGAAGCTATAAATCGCAGAACGGAGGACTCTTTATTTGTGGAAATTCGAGAGAAAATACCATAGATGCAATGGTTTCAAGATTTCTATCCTGACGAATTCCATTAGGTATCGCCAAATATAACAGGCTTTCGAAAAATTTTCAACCAATTTTCGAAACAATCTGATCATATCCACGAAACTATAAATCGTAGCACGGAAAACTTGGAATTTTTTGGAAATATCGTGAGAAAGTTCCATACATGCTGTGGTTTCAAGCATTGTAACCCGACGAATCCCATTAGGAATTGCCAAATATGACGAGTTTTCGAACAATTTTCGGACAATTCTGCTCGTCTCTGAAACAATAAGTCGTAGTACGGAGAACCTGTTATTTGTGGAAATATCGCATGAAGATACCATAGATGCATTGATTTGAAGATTTCTAACCTGACGAGTTTCATTAGGTATCGACAATATAACAGGCTTTCGAGAAATTTTCAACCAATTTTCGAAAGAATCTGATCATGTCCACGAAACTATCAATCGTAGCACGGAGAACTTCGAATTTTTTGAAATATCACGAGAAAGTACCATAGATACGGTGGTTTCAAGGGTTGTAACCCGACGAATCCCATTTGGAATTGCCAAATATGACGAGTTTTCGAACAATTTTCGGACAATTCTGCTCGTCTCTGAAACAATAAGTCGTAGTACGGAGAACCTGTTATTTGTGGAAATATCGCATGAAGATAACATAGATGCATTGATTTGAAGATTTCTAACCTGACGAGTTCCATTAGGTATCGACAATATAACAGGCTTTCCAGAAATTTTCAACCAATTTTCGAAAGAATCTGATCATGTCCACGAAACTATAAATCGTAGCACGGAGAACTTCGAATTTTTTGAAATATCACGAGAAAGTACCATAGATCCTGTGGTTTCAAGGGTTGTAACCCGACGAATCCCATTAGGAATTGCCAAATATAAAGAGTTTTCGAACAATTTTCGGACAATTCTGCTCATATCTTTGAAGCTATAAATCGCAGAACGGAGGACTCTTTATTTGTGGAAATTCGAGAGAAAATACCATAGATGCATTGGTTTCAAGATTTCTATCCTGACGATTTCCATTAGGTATCGCCAAATATAACAGGCTTTCGAGAAATTTTCAACCAATTTTCGAAAGAATCTGAACATATCGACGAAACTATAAATCGTAGCACGGAAAACTCGGAATTTTTAGGAAATATCGCGAGAAAGTTCCATACATGCTGTGGTTTCAGGCATTGTAACCCGACGAATCCCATTTGGAATTGCCAAATATGACGAGTTTTCGATCAATTTTCGGACAATTCTGCTCGTCTCTGAAACAATAAGTCGTAGTACGGAGAACCTGTTATTTGTGGAAATATCGCATGAAGATAACATAGATGCATTGATTTGAAGATTTCTAACTTGACGAGTTCCATTAGGTATCGACAATATAACAGGCTTTCCAGAAATTTTCAACCAATTTTCGAAAGAATCTGATCATGTCCACGAAACTATAAATCGTAGCACGGAGAACTTCGAATTTTTTGAAATATCACGAGAAAGTACCATAGATCCTGTGGTTTCAAGGGTTGTAACCCGACGAATCCCATTAGGAATTGCCAAATATAAAGAGTTTTCGAACAATTTTCGGACAATTCTGCTCGTCTCTGAAACAATAAGTCGTAGTACGGAGAACTCCGAATTTTTTGGGAATATCGCGAGAAAGTTCCATACATGCTTTGGTTTCAAGCATTGTAACCCGACGAATCCCATTAGGGATTGCCAAATATAACGAGTTTTCGAACAATTTTCGGACAATTCTGCTTATATCTTAGAAGCTATAAATCGCAGAACGGAGGACTCTTTATTTGTGGAAATTCGAGAGAAAATACCATAGATGCAATGGTTTCAAGATTTCTATCCTGACGAATTCCATTAGGTATCGCCAAATATAACAGGCTTTCGAAAAATTTTCAACCAATTTTCGAAACAATCTGATCATATCCACGAAACTATAAATCGTAGCACGGAAAACTTGGAATTTTTTGGAAATATCGTGAGAAAGTTCCATACATGCTGTGGTTTCAAGCATTGTAACCCGACGAATCCCATTAGGAATTGCCAAATATGACGAGTTTTCGAACAATTTTCGGACAATTCTGCTCGTCTCTGAAACAATAAGTCGTAGTACGGAGAACCTGTTATTTGTGGAAATATCGCATGAAGATACCATAGATGCATTGATTTGAAGATTTCTAACCTGACGAGTTTCATTAGGTATCGACAATATAACAGGCTTTCGAGAAATTTTCAACCAATTTTCGAAAGAATCTGATCATGTCCACGAAACTATCAATCGTAGCACGGAGAACTTCGAATTTTTTGAAATATCACGAGAAAGTACCATAGATACGGTGGTTTCAAGGGTTGTAACCCGACGAATCCCATTAGGAATTGCCAAATATAACGAGTTTTCGAACAATTTTCGGACAATTCTGCTCATATCTTTGAAGCTATAAATCGCAGAACGGAGGACTCTTTATTTGTGGAAATTCGAGAGAAAATACCATAGATGCATTGGTTTCAAGATTTCTATCCTGACGATTTCCATTAGGTATCGCCAAATATAACAGGCTTTCGAGAAATTTTCAACCAATTTTCGAAAGAATCTGAACATATCGACGAAACTATAAATCGTAGCACGGAAAACTCGGAATTTTTAGAAAATATCGCGAGAAAGTTCCATACATGCTGTGGTTTCAAGCATTGTAACCCGACGAATCCCATTTGGAATTGCCAAATATGACGAGTTTTCGAACAATTTTCGGACAATTCTGCTCATATCTTAGAAGCTATAAATCGCAGAACGGAGGACTCTTTATTTGTGGAAATTCGAGAGAAAATACCATAGATGCATTGGTTTCAAGATTTCTAACCTGACGGATTCCATTAAGTATCGCCATATATAAAGGGCTTTCGAGAAATTTTCGACCAATTTTCGGAAGAATCTGCTCATATCAACGAAACTATAAATCGTAGCACGGAGAACTCCGAATGTTTTTGAATATCCGAGAAAGTACCACAGATACTGTGGTTTCAAGCGTTGTAACTCGACGAATCCAATTAGGAATTGCCAAATTTGACGAATTTCCGATCATTTTTCGGACAAATCTGCTCATGTCTCAAAAACAATAAGTCGTAGTACGTAAACCTCGTTATTTGTGGAAATATTGCGAAAAAATACCATAGATGCAATGGTTTCAAGATTTCTAACCTGACGGATTCCATTAAGTATCGCCATATATAAAGGGCTTTCGAGAAATTTTCGACCAATTTTCGGAAGAATCTGCTGATATCCACGAAACTATAAATCGTAGCACGGAGAACTCCGAATTTTATGAAATATCGCGAGAAAGTTCCATACATGCTGTGGTTTCAAGCATTGTAACCCGACGAATCGCATTAGGAATTGCTAAATATGACGAGTTTTCGAACAATTTTCGGACAATTCTGCTCGTCTCTGAAACAATAAGTCGTAGTACGGAGAACCTGTTATTTGTGGAAATATCGCATGAAGATACCATAGATGCATTGGTTTGAAGATTTCTAACCTGGCGAGTTCCATTAGGTATCGACAATATAACAGGCTTTCGAGAAATTTTCAACCAATTTTCGAAAGAATCTGATCATGTCCACGAAACTATAAATCGTAGCACGGAGAACTTCGAATTTTTTGAAATATCACGAGAAAGTACCATAGATCCTGTGGTTTCAAGGGTTGTAACCCGACGAATCCCATTAGGAATTGCCAAATATAAAGAGTTTTCGAACAATTTTCGGACAATTCTGCTCATATCTTTGAAGCTATAAATCGCAGAACGGAGGACTCTTTATTTGTGGAAATTCGAGAGAAAATACCATAGATGCATTGGTTTCAAGATTTCTATCCTGACGATTTCCATTAGGTATCGCCAAATATAACAGGCTTTCGAGAAATTTTCAACCAATTTTCGAAAGAATCTGAACATATCGACGAAACTATAAATCGTAGCACGGAAAACTCGGAATTTTTAGGAAATATCGCGAGAAAGTTCCATACATGCTGTGGTTTCAGGCATTGTAACCCGACGAATCCCATTTGGAATTGCCAAATATGACGAGTTTTCGATCAATTTTCGGACAATTCTGCTCGTCTCTGAAACAATAAGTCGTAGTACGGAGAACCTGTTATTTGTGGAAATATCGCATGAAGATAACATAGATGCATTGATTTGAAGATTTCTAACTTGACGAGTTCCATTAGGTATCGACAATATAACAGGCTTTCCAGAAATTTTCAACCAATTTTCGAAAGAATCTGATCATGTCCACGAAACTATAAATCGTAGCACGGAGAACTTCGAATTTTTTGAAATATCACGAGAAAGTACCATAGATCCTGTGGTTTCAAGGGTTGTAACCCGACGAATCCCATTAGGAATTGCCAAATATAAAGAGTTTTCGAACAATTTTCGGACAATTCTGCTCGTCTCTGAAACAATAAGTCGTAGTACGGAGAACTCCGAATTTTTTGGGAATATCGCGAGAAAGTTCCATACATGCTTTGGTTTCAAGCATTGTAACCCGACGAATCCCATTAGGGATTGCCAAATATAACGAGTTTTCGAACAATTTTCGGACAATTCTGCTTATATCTTAGAAGCTATAAATCGCAGAACGGAGGACTCTTTATTTGTGGAAATTCGAGAGAAAATACCATAGATGCAATGGTTTCAAGATTTCTATCCTGACGAATTCCATTAGGTATCGCCAAATATAACAGGCTTTCGAAAAATTTTCAACCAATTTTCGAAACAATCTGATCATATCCACGAAACTATAAATCGTAGCACGGAAAACTTGGAATTTTTTGGAAATATCGTGAGAAAGTTCCATACATGCTGTGGTTTCAAGCATTGTAACCCGACGAATCCCATTAGGAATTGCCAAATATGACGAGTTTTCGAACAATTTTCGGACAATTCTGCTCGTCTCTGAAACAATAAGTCGTAGTACGGAGAACCTGTTATTTGTGGAAATATCGCATGAAGATACCATAGATGCATTGATTTGAAGATTTCTAACCTGACGAGTTTCATTAGGTATCGACAATATAACAGGCTTTCGAGAAATTTTCAACCAATTTTCGAAAGAATCTGATCATGTCCACGAAACTATCAATCGTAGCACGGAGAACTTCGAATTTTTTGAAATATCACGAGAAAGTACCATAGATACGGTGGTTTCAAGGGTTGTAACCCGACGAATCCCATTAGGAATTGCCAAATATAACGAGTTTTCGAACAATTTTCGGACAATTCTGCTCATATCTTTGAAGCTATAAATCGCAGAACGGAGGACTCTTTATTTGTGGAAATTCGAGAGAAAATACCATAGATGCATTGGTTTCAAGATTTCTATCCTGACGATTTCCATTAGGTATCGCCAAATATAACAGGCTTTCGAGAAATTTTCAACCAATTTTCGAAAGAATCTGAACATATCGACGAAACTATAAATCGTAGCACGGAAAACTCGGAATTTTTAGAAAATATCGCGAGAAAGTTCCATACATGCTGTGGTTTCAAGCATTGTAACCCGACGAATCCCATTTGGAATTGCCAAATATGACGAGTTTTCGAACAATTTTCGGACAATTCTGCTCATATCTTAGAAGCTATAAATCGCAGAACGGAGGACTCTTTATTTGTGGAAATTCGAGAGAAAATACCATAGATGCATTGGTTTCAAGATTTCTAACCTGACGGATTCCATTAAGTATCGCCATATATAAAGGGCTTTCGAGAAATTTTCGACCAATTTTCGGAAGAATCTGCTCATATCAACGAAACTATAAATCGTAGCACGGAGAACTCCGAATGTTTTTGAATATCCGAGAAAGTACCACAGATACTGTGGTTTCAAGCGTTGTAACTCGACGAATCCAATTAGGAATTGCCAAATTTGACGAATTTCCGATCATTTTTCGGACAAATCTGCTCATGTCTCAAAAACAATAAGTCGTAGTACGTAAACCTCGTTATTTGTGGAAATATTGCGAAAAAATACCATAGATGCAATGGTTTCAAGATTTCTAACCTGACGGATTCCATTAAGTATCGCCATATATAAAGGGCTTTCGAGAAATTTTCGACCAATTTTCGGAAGAATCTGCTGATATCCACGAAACTATAAATCGTAGCACGGAGAACTCCGAATTTTATGAAATATCGCGAGAAAGTTCCATACATGCTGTGGTTTCAAGCATTGTAACCCGACGAATCGCATTAGGAATTGCTAAATATGACGAGTTTTCGAACAATTTTCGGACAATTCTGCTCGTCTCTGAAACAATAAGTCGTAGTACGGAGAACCTGTTATTTGTGGAAATATCGCATGAAGATACCATAGATGCATTGGTTTGAAGATTTCTAACCTGGCGAGTTCCATTAGGTATCGACAATATAACAGGCTTTCGAGAAATTTTCAACCAATTTTCGAAAGAATCTGATCATGTCCACGAAACTATAAATCGTAGCACGGAGAACTTCGAATTTTTTGAAATATCACGAGAAAGTACCATAGATACTGTGGTTTCAAGGGTTGTAACCCGACGAATCCCAGTAGGAATTGCCAAATATAAAGAGTTTTCGAACAATTTTCGGACATTTCTGCTCATATCTTAGAAGCTATAAATCGCAGAACGGAGGACTCTTTATTTATGGAAATTCGAGAGAAAATACCATAGATGCATTGGTTTCAAGATTTCTATCCTGACGAATTTCATTAGGTATCGCCAAATATAACAGGCTTTCGAGAAATTTTCGACCAATTTTCGAAAGAATCTGATCATATCGACGAAACTATAAATCGTAGCACGGAAAACTCGGAATTTTTTGGAAATATCGCGAGAAAGTTCCATACATGCTGTGGTTTCAAGCATTGTAACCCGACGAATCCCATTAGGAATTGCCAAATATGACGAGTTTTCGAACAATTTTCGGACAATTCTGCTCATATCTTAGAAGCTATAAATCGCAGAACGGAGGACTTTTTATTTGTGGAAATTCGAGAGAAAATACCATAGATGCATTGGTTTCAAGATTTCTAACCTGACGGATTCCATTAAGTATCGCCATATATAAAGGGCTTTCGAGAAATTTTCGACCAATTTTCGGAAGAATCTGCTGATATCCACGAAACTATAAATCGTAGCACGGAGAACTCCGAATTTTATGACATATCGCGAGAAAGTTCCATAGATGCTGTGGTTTCAAGCATTGTAACCCGACGAATCCCATTAGGAATTGCTAAATATGACGAGTTTTCGAACAATTTTCGGACAATTCTGCTCGTCTCTGAAACAATAAGTCGTAGTACGGAGAACCTGTTATTTGTGGAAATATCGCATGAAGATACCATAGATGCATTGATTTGAAGATTTCTAACCTGACGAGTTCCATTAGGTATCGACAATATAACAGGCTTTCGAGAAATTTTCAACAAATTTTCGAAAGAATCTGATCATGTCTACGAAACTATAAATCGTAGCACGGAAAACTCGGAATTTTTTGGAAATATCGCGAGAAAGTTCTATACATGCTGTGGTTTCAAGCATTGTAACCCGACGAATCCCATTAGGAATTGCCAAATATGACGAGTTTTCGAACAATTTTCGGACAATTCTGCTCGTCTCTGAAACAATAAGTCGTAGTACGGAGAACCTGTTATTTGTGGAAATATCGCATGAAAATACCATAGATGCATTGATTTGAAGGTTTCTAACCTGACGAGTTCCATTAGGTATCGACAATATAACAGGCTTTCGAGAAATTTTCAACCAATTTTCGAAAGAATCTGATCATGTCCACGAAACTATAAATCGTAGCACGGAGAACTTCTAATTTTTTGAAATATCACGAGAAAGTACCATAGATCCTGTGGTTTCAAGGGTTGTAACCCGACGAATCCCATTAGGAATTGCCAAATATAAAGAGTTTTCGAACAATTTTCGGACAATTCTGCTCATATCTTAGAAGCTATAAATCGCAGAACGGAGGACTCTTTATTTGTGGAAATTCGAGAGAAAATACCATAGATGCATTGGTTTCAAGATTTCTATCCTGACGAATTCCATTAGGTATCGCCAAATATAACAGGCTTTCGAGAAATTTTCAACCAATTTTCGAAAGAATCTGATCATATCGACGAAACTATAAATCGTAGCACGGAAAACTCGGAATTTTTTGGAAATATCGCGAGAAAGTTCCATACATGCTGTGGTTTCAAGCATTGTAACCCGACGAATCCCATTAGGAATTGCTAAATATGACGAGTTTTCGAACAATTTTCGGACAATTCTGTTCGTCTCTGAAACAATAAGTCGTAATACGGAGAACCTGTTATTTGTGGAAATATCGCATGAAGATACCATAGATGCATTGATTTGAAGATTTCTAACCTGACGAATTCCATTAGGTATCGACAAATATAACAGGCTTTCGAGAAATTTTCAACCAATTTTCGAAAGAATCTGATCATGTCCACGAAACTATAAATCGTAGCACGGAGAACTCCGAATTTTTTTAAATATCCGAGAAAGTACCATAGATACTGTGGTTTCAAGCTTTGTAACTCGACGAAACCAATTAGGAATTGCCAAATTTGACGAATTTCCGAACATTTTTCGGACAATTCTGCTCGTCTCTGAAACAATAAGTCGTAGTACGGAGAACCTGTTATTTGTGGAAATATCGCATGAAGATACCATAGATGCATTGGTTTGAAGATTTCTAACCTGACGAGTTCCATTAGGTATCGACAATATAACAGGCTTTCGAGAAATTTTCAACCAATTTTCGAAAGAATCTGATCATGTCCACGAAACTATAAATCGTAGCACGGAATTCTCGGAATTTTTAGGAAATATCGCGAGAAAGTTCCATACATGCTGTGGTTTCAAGCATTGTAACCCGACGAATCCCATTAGGAATTGCCAAATATGACGAGTTTTCGAACAATTTTCGGACAATTCTGCTCGTCTCTGAAACAATAAGTCGTAGTACGGAGAACCTGTTATTTGTGGAAATATCGCGAGAAAATACCATAGATGCAATGGTTTCAAGATTTCTAACCTGACGAATTCCATTAGGTTTCGCCAAATATAACAGGCTTTCGAGAAATTTTCAACCAATTTTCGAAAGAATCTGATCATATCGACGAAACTATAAATCGTAGCACGGAAAACTCGGAATTTTTTGGAAATATCGCGAGAAAGTTTTACACATGCTGTGGTTTCAAGCTTTGTAACCCGACGAATCCCATTTGGAATTGCCAAATATGACGAGTTTTCGAACAATTTTCGGACAATTCTGCTCGTCTCTGAAACAATTAGTCGTAGTACGGAGAACCTGTTATTTGTGGAAATATCGCATGAAGATACCATAGATACATTGGTTTCAAGATTTCTAACCTGACGGATTCCATTAAGTATCGCCATATATAAAGGGCTTTCGAGAAATTTTCGACCAATTTTCGGAAGAATCTGCTGATATCCACGAAACTATAAATCGTAGCACGGAGAACTCCGAATTTTATGACATATCGCGAGAAAGTTCCATACATGCTGTGGTTTCAAGCATTGTAACCCGACGAATCCCATTAGGAATTGCTAAATATGACGAGTTTTCGAACAATTTTCGGACAATTCTGCTCGTCTCTGAAACAATAAGTCGTAGTACGGAGAACCTGTTATTTGTGGAAATATCGCATGAAGATACCATAGATGCATTGATTTGAAGATTTCTAACCTGACGAGTTCCATTAGGTATCGACAATATAACAGGCTTTCGAGAAATTTTCAACCAATTTTCGAAAGAATCTGATCATGTCCACGAAACTATAAATCGTAGCACGGAAAACTCGGAATTTTTTGGAAATATCGCGAGAAAGTTCCATACATGCTATGGTTTCAAGCATTGTAACCCGACGAATCCCATTAGGAATTGCCAAATATAAAGAGTTTTCGAACAATTTTCGGACAATTCTGCTCGTCTCTGAAACAATAAGTCGTAGTACGGAGAACCTGTTATTTGTGGAAATATCGCATGAAAATACCATAGATGCATTGATTTGAAGGTTTCTAACCTGACGAATTCCATTAGGTATCGACAATATAACAGGCTTTCGAGAAATTTTCAACCAATTTTCGAAAGGATCTGATCATGTCCACGAAACTATAAATCGTAGCACGGAGAACTCCGAATTTTTTTAAATATCCGAGAAAGTACCATAGATACTGTGGTTTCAAGAGTTGTAACTCGACGAAACCATTTAGGAATTGCCGAATTTGACGAATTTCCGAACATTTTTCGGACAATTCTGCTCGTCTCTGAAACAATAAGTCGTAGTACGGAGAACCTGTTATTTGTGGAAATATCGCATGAAGATACCATAGATGCATTGATTTGAAGATTTCTAACCTGACGAGTTCCATTAGGTATCGACAATATAACAGGCTGTCGAGAAATTTTCAACCAATTTTCGAAAGAATCTGATCATGTCCACGAAACTATAAATCGTAGCACGGAAAACTCGGAATTTTTTGAAATATCACGAGAAAGTACCATAGATACTGTGGTTTCAAGGGTTGTAACCCGACGAATCCCATTAGGAATTGCCAAATATAAAGAGTTTTCGAACAATTTTCGGGCAATTCTGCTCATATCTTAGAAGCTATAAATCGCAGAACGGAGGACTCTTTATTTGTGGAAATTCGAGAGAAAATACCATAGATGCATTGGTTTCAAGATTTCTATCCTGACGAATTCCATTAGGTATCGCCAAATATAACAGGCTTTCGAGAAATTTTCGACCAATTTTCGAAAGAATCTGATCATATCGACGAAATTATAAATCGTAGCACGGAAAACTCGGAATTTTTTGGAAATATCGCGAGAAAGTTCCATACATGCTGTGGTTTCAAGCATTGTAACCCGACGAATCCCATTAGGAATTGCCAAATATGACGAGTTTTCGAACAATTTTCGGACAATTCTGCTCATATCTTAGAAGCTATAAATCGCAGAACGGAGGACTCTTTATTTGTGGAAATTCGAGAGAAAATACCATAGATGCATTGGTTTCAAGATTTCTAACCTGACGGATTCCATTAAGTATCGCCATATATAAAGGGCTTTCGAGAAATTTTCGACCAATTTTCGGAAGAATCTGCTGATATCCACGAAACTATAAATCGTAGCACGGAGAACTCCGAATTTTATAACATATCGCGAGAAAGTTCCATACATGCTGTGGTTTCAAGCATTGTAACCCGACGAATCCCATTAGGAATTGCTAAATATGACGAGTTTTCGAACAATTTTCGGACAATTCTGCTCGTCTCTGAAACAATAAGTCGTAGTATGGAGAACCTGTTATTTGTGGAAATATCGCATGAAGATACCATAGATGCATTGATTTGAAGATTTCTAACCTGACGAGTTCCATTAGGTATCGACAATATAACAGGCTGCCGAGAAATTTTCAACCAATTTTCGAAAGAATCTGATCATGTCCACGAAACTATAAATCGTAGCACGGAGAACTTCGAATTTTTTGGAATATCTCGAGAAAGTACCATAGATACTGTGGTTTCAAGGGTTGTAACCCGACGAATCCCATTAGGAATTGCCAAATATAAAGAGTTTTCGAACAATTTTCGGACAATTCTGCTCATATCTTAGAAGCTATAAATCGCAGAACGGAGGACTCTTTATTTGTGGAAATTCGAGAGAAAATACCATAGATGCATTGGTTTCAAGATTTCTATCCTGACGAATTCCATTAGGTATCGCCAAATATAACAGGCTTTCGAGAAATTTTCAACAAATTTTCGAAAGAATCTGATCATATCGACGAAACTATAAATCGTAGCACGGAAAACTCGGAATTTTTTGGAAATATCGCGAGAAAGTTTTACACATGCTGTGGTTTCAAGCTTTGTAACCCGACGAATCCCATTTGGAATTGCCAAATATGACGAGTTTTCGAACAATTTTCGGACAATTCTGCTCGTCTCTGAAACAATTAGTCGTAGTACGGAGAACCTGTTATTTGTGGAAATATCGCATGAAGATACCATAGATACATTGGTTTCAAGATTTCTAACCTGACGGATTCCATTAAGTATCGCCATATATAAAGGGCTTTCGAGAAATTTTCGACCAATTTTCGGAAGAATCTGCTCATATCAACGAAACTATAAATCGTAGCACGGAGAACTCCGAATGTTTTTAAATATCCGAGAAAGTACCATAGATACTGTGGTTTCAAGCGTTGTAACTCGACGAATCCAATTAGGAATTGCCAAATTTGACGAATTTCCGATCATTTTTCGGACAAATCTGCTCATGTCTCAGAAACAAAAAGTCGTGATACGGAAAACCTGTTATTTGTAGAAATATCGCATGAAAATGCCATCGATGCATTGATTTGAAGCTTTCTACCCCGACGAAGTCTATTAGGAATCGCCAAATATAACGAGTTTTCGAGCAATATTCGGGCAAATCATTTCATATCTCCGAAACAATAAGTCGATGTACGTAGACCTCGTTATTTGTGGAAATATCGCAAGAAAGTACCATAGATACTGTGGTTTCAAGCGTTGTAACCCGACGAATCCCATTAGGAATTGCCAAATATGACGAATTTCTGAACAATTTTCCGACAATTCTGCTCATGTCTCAGAAACAATAAGTCGTAGTACTGAGAACCTGTTATTTGTGGAAATATCGCGAGAAAATACCATAGATGCAATGGTTTCAAGATTTCTAACCTGACGAATTCCATTAGGTTTCGCCAAATATAACAGGCTTTCGAGAAATTTTCAACCAATTTTCGAAAGAATCTGCTGATATCCACGAAACTATAAATAGTAGCACGGAGAACTCCGAATTTTTTGAAATATCCGAGAAAGTACCATAGATACTCTGGTTTCAAGCGTTGTAACTCGACGAATCCAATTAGGAACTGCCAAATTTGACGAATTTCCGAACATTTTTCGGACAAATCTGCTCATGTCTCAGAAACAATAAGTCGTAGTACGTAGACCTCGTTAGTTGTAAAAATTCGGGAGAAAATACCATAGATGCAATGGTTTCAATATTTCTAACCTGACGAATTCCATTAGGTATCGCCAAAATAACGGCCTTTCGAGAAATTTTCAACCCATTTTCGGAAGAATCTGCTGATATCCACGAAACTATAAATCGTAGCACGGAGAACTCCGAATTTTATGACATATCGCGAGAAAGTTCCATACATGCTGTGGTTTCAAGCATTGTAACCCGACGAATCCCATTAGGAATTGCTAAATATGACGAGTTTTCGAACAATTTTCGGACAATTCTGCTCGTCTCTGAAACAATAAGTCGTAGTACGGAGAACCTGTTATTTGTGGAAATATCGCATGAAGATACCATAGATGCATTGATTTGAAGATTTCTAACCTGACGAGTTCCATTAGGTATCGACAATATAACAGGCTTTCGAGAAATTTTCAACCAATTTTCGAAAGAATCTGATCATGTCCACGAAACTATAAATCGTAGCACGGAAAACTCGGAATTTTTTGGAAATATCGCGAGAAAGTTCCATACATGCTATGGTTTCAAGCATTGTAACCCGACGAATCCCATTAGGAATTGCCAAATATAAAGAGTTTTCGAACAATTTTCGGACAATTCTGCTCATATCTTAGAAGCTATAAATCGCAGAACGGAGGACTCTTTATTTGTGGAAATTCGAGAGTAAATACCATAGATGCATTGGTTTCAAGATTTCTATCCTGACGAATTCCATTAGGTATCGCCAAATATAACAGGCTTTCGAGAAATTTTCAACAAATTTTCGAAAGAATCTGATCATATCGACGAAACTATAAATCGTAGCACGGAAAACTCGGAATTTTTTGGAAATATCGCGAGAAAGTTTTATACATGCTGTGGTTTCAAGCATTGTAACCCGACGAATCCCATTTGGAATTGCCAAATATGACGAGTTTTCGAACAATTTTCGGACAATTCTGCTCGTCTCTGAAACAATAAGTCGTAGTACGGAGAACCTGTTATTTGTGGAAATATCGCATGAAGATACCATAGATACATTGGTTTCAAGATTTCTAACCTGACGGATTCCATTAAGTATCGCCATATATAAAGGGCTTTCGAGAAATTTTCGACCAATTTTCGGAAGAATCTGCTCATATCAACGAACCTATAAATCGTAGCACGGAGAACTCCGAATGTTTTTAAATATCCGAGAAAGTACCATAGATACTCTGGTTTCAAGCGTTGTAACTCGACGAATCCAATTAGGAACTGCCAAATTTGACGAATTTCCGAACATTTTTCGGACAAATCTGCTCATGTCTCAAAAACAATAAGTCGTAGTACGTGAACCTCGTTATTTGTGGAAATATTGCGAAAAAATACCATAGATGCATTGGTTTCAAGATTTCTATCCTGACGAATTCCATTAGGTATCGCCAAATATAACAGGCTTTCGAGAAATTTTCAACAAATTTTCGAAAGAATCTGATCATATCGACGAAACTATAAATCGTAGCACGGAAAACTCGGAATTTTTTGGAAATATCGCGAGAAAGTTTTATACATGCTGTGGTTTCAAGCATTGTAACCCGACGAATCCCATTTGGAATTGCCAAATATGACGAGTTTTCGAACAATTTTCGGACAATTCTGCTCGTCTCTGAAACAATAAGTCGTAGTACGGAGAACCTGTTATTTGTGGAAATATCGCATGAAGATACCATAGATACATTGGTTTCAAGATTTCTAACCTGACGGATTCCATTAAGTATCGCCATATATAAAGGGCTTTCGAGAAATTTTCGACCAATTTTCGGAAGAATCTGCTCATATCAACGAAACTATAAATCGTAGCACGGAGAACTCCGAATGTTTTTAAATATCCGAGAAAGTACCATAGATACTCTGGTTTCAAGCGTTGTAACTCGACGAATCCAATTAGGAACTGCCAAATTTGACGAATTTCCGAACATTTTTCGGACAAATCTGCTCATGTCTCAAAAACAATAAGTCGTAGTACGTAAACCTCGTTATTTGTGGAAATATTGCGAAAAAATACCATAGATGCATTGGTTTCAAGATTTCTATCCTGACGAATTCCATTAGGTATCGCCAAATATAACAGGCTTTCGAGAAATTTTCAACAAATTTTCGAAAGAATCTGATCATATCGACGAAACTATAAATCGTAGCACGGAAAACTCGGAATTTTTTGGAAATATCGCGAGAAAGTTTTATACATGCTGTGGTTTCAAGCATTGTAACCCGACGAATCCCATTAGGAATTGCCAAATATGACGAGTTTTCGAACAATTTTCGGACAATTCTGCTCGTCTCTGAAACAATAAGTCGTAGTACGGAGAACCTGTTATTTGTGGAAATATCGCGAGAAAATACCATAGATGCAATGGTTTCAAGATTTCTAACCTGACGAATTCCATTAGGTTTCGCCAAATATAACAGGCTTTCGAGAAATTTTCAACCAATTTTCGAAAGAATCTGCTGATATCCACGAAACTATAAATAGTAGCACGGAGAACTCCGAATTTTTTGAAATATCCGAGAAAGTACCATAGATACTCTGGTTTCAAGCGTTGTAACTCGACGAATCCAATTAGGAACTGCCAAATTTGACGAATTTCCGAACATTTTTCGGACAAATCTGCTCATGTCTCAAAAACAATAAGTCGTAGTACGTAAACCTCGTTATTTGTGGAAATATTGCGAAAAAATACCATAGATGCATTGGTTTCAAGATTTCTAACCTGACGGATTCCATTAAGTATCGCCATATATAAAGGGCTTTCGAGAAATTTTCGACCAATTTTCGGAAGAATCTGCTGATATCCACGAAACTATAAATAGTAGCACGGAGAACTCCGAATTTTTTGAAATATCCGAGAAAGTACCATAGATACTCTGGTTTCAAGCGTTGTAACTCGACGAATCCAATTAGGAACTGCCAAATTTGACGAATTTCCGAACATTTTTCGGACAAATCTGCTCATGTCTCAGAAACAATAAGTCGTAGTACGTAGACCTCGTTATTTGTGGAAATATTGCGAAAAAATACCATAGATGCATTGGTTTCAAGATTTCTATCCTGACGAATTCCATTAGGTATCGCCAAATATAACAGGCTTTCGAGAAATTTTCAACAAATTTTCGAAAGAATCTGATCATATCGACGAAACTATAAATCGTAGCACGGAAAACTCGGAATTTTTTGGAAATATCGCGAGAAAGTTTTATACATGCTGTGGTTTCAAACATTGTAACCCGACGAATCCCATTTGGAATTGCCAAATATGACGAGTTTTCGAACAATTTTCGGACAATTCTGCTCGTCTCTGAAACAATAAGTCGTAGTACGGAGAACCTGTTATTTGTGGAAATATCGCATGAAGATACCATAGATACATTGGTTTCAAGATTTCTAACCTGACGGATTCCATTAGGTTTCGCCAAATATAACAGGCTTTCGAGAAATTTTCAACCAATTTTCGAAAGAATCTGCTGATATCCACGAAACTATAAATAGTAGCACGGAGAACTCCGAATTTTTTGAAATATCCGAGAAAGTACCATAGATACTCTGGTTTCAAGCGTTGTAACTCGACGAATCCAATTAGGAACTGCCAAATTTGACGAATTTCCGAACATTTTTCGGACAAATCTGCTCATGTCTCAAAAACAATAAGTCGTAGTACGTAAACCTCGTTATTTGTGGAAATATTGCGAAAAAATACCATAGATGCATTGGTTTCAAGATTTCTAACCTGACGGATTCCATTAAGTATCGCCATATATAAAGGGCTTTCGAGAAATTTTCGACCAATTTTCGGAAGAATCTGCTGATATCCACGAAACTATAAATAGTAGCACGGAGAACTCCGAATTTTTTGAAATATCCGAGAAAGTACCATAGATACTCTGGTTTCAAGCGTTGTAACTCGACGAATCCAATTAGGAACTGCCAAATTTGACGAATTTCCGAACATTTTTCGGACAAATCTGCTCATGTCTCAAAAACAATAAGTCGTAGTACGTAAACCTCGTTATTTGTGGAAATATTGCGAAAAAATACCATAGATGCATTGGTTTCAAGATTTCTATCCTGACGAATTCCATTAGGTATCGCCAAATATAACAGGCTTTCGAGAAATTTTCAACAAATTTTCGAAAGAATCTGATCATATCGACGAAACTATAAATCGTAGCACGGAAAACTCGGAATTTTTTGGAAATATCGCGAGAAAGTTTTATACATGCTGTGGTTTCAAGCATTGTAACCCGACGAATCCCATTTGGAATTGCCAAATATGACGAGTTTTCGAACAATTTTCGGACAATTCTGCTCGTCTCTGAAACAATAAGTCGTAGTACGGAGAACCTGTTATTTGTGGAAATATCGCATGAAGATACCATAGATACATTGGTTTCAAGATTTCTAACCTGACGGATTCCATTAAGTATCGCCATATATAAAGGGCTTTCGAGAAATTTTCGACCAATTTTCGGAAGAATCTGCTCATATCAACGAAACTATAAATCGTAGCACGGAGAACTCCGAATGTTTTTAAATATCCGAGAAAGTACCATAGATACTCTGGTTTCAAGCGTTGTAACTCGACGAATCCAATTAGGAACTGCCAAATTTGACGAATTTCCGAACATTTTTCGGACAAATCTGCTCATGTCTCAAAAACAATAAGTCGTAGTACGTAAACCTCGTTATTTGTGGAAATATTGCGAAAAAATACCATAGATGCATTGGTTTCAAGATTTCTATCCTGACGAATTCCATTAGGTATCGCCAAATATAACAGGCTTTCGAGAAATTTTCAACAAATTTTCGAAAGAATCTGATCATATCGACGAAACTATAAATCGTAGCACGGAAAACTCGGAATTTTTTGGAAATATCGCGAGAAAGTTTTATACATGCTGTGGTTTCAAGCATTGTAACCCGACGAATCCCATTAGGAATTGCCAAATATGACGAGTTTTCGAACAATTTTCGGACAATTCTGCTCGTCTCTGAAACAATAAGTCGTAGTACGGAGAACCTGTTATTTGTGGAAATATCGCGAGAAAATACCATAGATGCAATGGTTTCAAGATTTCTAACCTGACGAATTCCATTAGGTTTCGCCAAATATAACAGGCTTTCGAGAAATTTTCAACCAATTTTCGAAAGAATCTGCTGATATCCACGAAACTATAAATAGTAGCACGGAGAACTCCGAATTTTTTGAAATATCCGAGAAAGTACCATAGATACTCTGGTTTCAAGCGTTGTAACTCGACGAATCCAATTAGGAACTGCCAAATTTGACGAATTTCCGAACATTTTTCGGACAAATCTGCTCATGTCTCAAAAACAATAAGTCGTAGTACGTAAACCTCGTTATTTGTGGAAATATTGCGAAAAAATACCATAGATGCATTGGTTTCAAGATTTCTAACCTGACGGATTCCATTAAGTATCGCCATATATAAAGGGCTTTCGAGAAATTTTCGACCAATTTTCGGAAGAATCTGCTGATATCCACGAAACTATAAATAGTAGCACGGAGAACTCCGAATTTTTTGAAATATCCGAGAAAGTACCATAGATACTCTGGTTTCAAGCGTTGTAACTCGACGAATCCAATTAGGAACTGCCAAATTTGACGAATTTCCGAACATTTTTCGGACAAATCTGCTCATGTCTCAGAAACAATAAGTCGTAGTACGTAGACCTCGTTAGTTGTAAAAATTCGGGAGAAAATACCATAGATGCAATGGTTTCAATATTTCTAACCTGACGAATTCCATTAGGTATCGCCAAATATAACGGCCTTTCGAGAAATTTTCAACCCATTTTCGGAAGAATCTGCTGATATCCACGAAACTATAAATCGTAGCACGGAGAACTCCGAATTTTATGACATATCGCGAGAAAGTTCCATACATGCTGTGGTTTCAAGCATTGTAACCCGACGAATCCCATTAGGAATTGCTAAATATGACGAGTTTTCGAACAATTTTCGGACAATTCTGCTCGTCTCTGAAACAATAAGTCGTAGTACGGAGAACCTGTTATTTGTGGAAATATCGCATGAAGATACCATAGATGCATTGATTTGAAGATTTCTAACCTGACGAGTTCCATTAGGTATCGACAATATAACAGGCTTTCGAGAAATTTTCAACCAATTTTCGAAAGAATCTGATCATGTCCACGAAACTATAAATCGTAGCACGGAAAACTCGGAATTTTTTGGAAATATCGCGAGAAAGTTCCATACATGCTATGGTTTCAAGCATTGTAACCCGACGAATCCCATTAGGAATTGCCAAATATAAAGAGTTTTCGAACAATTTTCGGACAATTCTGCTCATATCTTAGAAGCTATAAATCGCAGAACGGAGGACTCTTTATTTGTGGAAATTCGAGAGTAAATACCATAGATGCATTGGTTTCAAGATTTCTATCCTGACGAATTCCATTAGGTATCGCCAAATATAACAGGCTTTCGAGAAATTTTCAACAAATTTTCGAAAGAATCTGATCATATCGACGAAACTATAAATCGTAGCACGGAAAACTCGGAATTTTTTGGAAATATCGCGAGAAAGTTTTATACATGCTGTGGTTTCAAGCATTGTAACCCGACGAATCCCATTTGGAATTGCCAAATATGACGAGTTTTCGAACAATTTTCGGACAATTCTGCTCGTCTCTGAAACAATAAGTCGTAGTACGGAGAACCTGTTATTTGTGGAAATATCGCATGAAGATACCATAGATACATTGGTTTCAAGATTTCTAACCTGACGGATTCCATTAAGTATCGCCATATATAAAGGGCTTTCGAGAAATTTTCGACCAAATTTCGGAAGAATCTGCTCATATCAACGAAACTATAAATCGTAGCACGGAGAACTCCGAATGTTTTTAAATATCCGAGAAAGTACCATAGATACTCTGGTTTCAAGCGTTGTAACTCGACGAATCCAATTAGGAACTGCCAAATTTGACGAATTTCCGAACATTTTTCGGACAAATCTGCTCATGTCTCAAAAACAATAAGTCGTAGTACGTAAACCTCGTTATTTGTGGAAATATTGCGAAAAAATACCATAGATGCATTGGTTTCAAGATTTCTAACCTGACGGATTCCATTAAGTATCGCCATATATAAAGGGCTTTCGAGAAATTTTCAACAAATTTTCGAAAGAATCTGATCATATCGACGAAACTATAAATCGTAGCACGGAAAACTCGGAATTTTTTGGAAATATCGCGAGAAAGTTTTATACATGCTGTGGTTTCAAGCATTGTAACCCGACGAATCCCATTTGGAATTGCCAAATATGACGAGTTTTCGAACAATTTTCGGACAATTCTGCTCGTCTCTGAAACAATAAGTCGTAGTACGGAGAACCTGTTATTTGTGGAAATATCGCATGAAGATACCATAGATACATTGGTTTCAAGATTTCTAACCTGACGGATTCCATTAAGTATCGCCATATATAAAGGGCTTTCGAGAAATTTTCGACCAATTTTCGGAAGAATCTGCTCATATCAACGAAACTATAAATCGTAGCACGGAGAACTCCGAATGTTTTTAAATATCCGAGAAAGTACCATAGATACTCTGGTTTCAAGCGTTGTAACTCGACGAATCCAATTAGGAACTGCCAAATTTGACGAATTTCCGAACATTTTTCGGACAAATCTGCTCATGTCTCAAAAACAATAAGTCGTAGTACGTAAACCTCGTTATTTGTGGAAATATTGCGAAAAAATACCATAGATGCATTGGTTTCAAGATTTCTATCCTGACGAATTCCATTAGGTATCGCCAAATATAACAGGCTTTCGAGAAATTTTCAACAAATTTTCGAAAGAATCTGATCATATCGACGAAACTATAAATCGTAGCACGGAAAACTCGGAATTTTTTGGAAATATCGCGAGAAAGTTTTATACATGCTGTGGTTTCAAGCATTGTAACCCGACGAATCCCATTAGGAATTGCCAAATATGACGAGTTTTCGAACAATTTTCGGACAATTCTGCTCGTCTCTGAAACAATAAGTCGTAGTACGGAGAACCTGTTATTTGTGGAAATATCGCGAGAAAATACCATAGATGCAATGGTTTCAAGATTTCTAACCTGACGAATTCCATTAGGTTTCGCCAAATATAACAGGCTTTCGAGAAATTTTCAACCAATTTTCGAAAGAATCTGCTGATATCCACGAAACTATAAATAGTAGCACGGAGAACTCCGAATTTTTTGAAATATCCGAGAAAGTACCATAGATACTCTGGTTTCAAGCGTTGTAACTCGACGAATCCAATTAGGAACTGCCAAATTTGACGAATTTCCGAACATTTTTCGGACAAATCTGCTCATGTCTCAAAAACAATAAGTCGTAGTACGTAAACCTCGTTATTTGTGGAAATATTGCGAAAAAATACCATAGATGCATTGGTTTCAAGATTTCTAACCTGACGGATTCCATTAAGTATCGCCATATATAAAGGGCTTTCGAGAAATTTTCGACCAATTTTCGGAAGAATCTGCTGATATCCACGAAACTATAAATCGTAGCACGGAGAACTCCGAATTTTATGAAATATCGCGAGAAAGTTCCATACATGCTGTGGTTTCAAGCATTGTAACCCGACGAATCCCATTAGGAATTGCTAAATATGACGAGTTTTCGAACAATTTTCGGACAATTCTGCTCGTCTCTGAAACAATAAGTCGTAGTACGGAGAACCTGTTATTTGTGGAAATATCGCATGAAGATACCATAGATGCATTGGTTTGAAGATTTCTAACCTGACGAGTTCCATTAGGTATCGACAATATAACAGGCTTTCGAGAAATTTTCAACCAATTTTCGAAAGAATCTGATCATGTCCACGAAACTATAAATCGTAGCACGGAGAACTTCGAATTTTTTGAAATATCACGAGAAAGTACCATAGATACTGTGGTTTCAAGGGTTGTAACCCGACGAATCCCATTAGGAATTGCCAAATATAAAGAGTTTTCGAACAATTTTCGGACAATTCTGCTCATATCTTAGAAGCTATAAATCGCAGAACGGAGGACTCTTTATTTGTGGAAATTCGAGAGAAAATACCATAGATGCATTGGTTTCAAGATTTCTATCCTGACGAATTTCATTAGGTATCGCCAAATATAACAGGCTTTCGAGAAATTTTCGACCAATTTTCGAAAGAATCTGATCATATCGACGAAATTATAAATCGTAGCACGGAAAACTCGGAATTTTTTGGAAATATCGCGAGAAAGTTCCATACATGCTGTGGTTTCAAGCATTGTAACCCGACGAATCCCATTAGGAATTGCCAAATATGACGAGTTTTCGAACAATTTTCGGACAATTCTGCTCATATCTTAGAAGCTATAAATCGCAGAACGGAGGACTCTTTATTTGTGGAAATTCGAGAGAAAATACCATAGATGCATTGGTTTCAAGATTTCTAACCTGACGGATTCCATTAAGTATCGCCATATATAAAGGGCTTTCGAGAAATTTTCGACCAATTTTCGGAAGAATCTGCTGATATCCACGAAACTATAAATCGTAGCACGGAGAACTCCGAATTTTATGACATATCGCGAGAAAGTTCCATACATGCTGTGGTTTCAAGCATTGTAACCCGACGAATCCCATTAGGAATTGCTAAATATGACGAGTTTTCGAACAATTTTCGGACAATTCTGCTCGTCTCTGAAACAATAAGTCGTAGTACGGAGAACCTGTTATTTGTGGAAATATCGCATGAAGATACCATAGATACATTGGTTTCAAGATTTCTAACCTGACGAAGTCTATTAGGAATCGCCAAATATAACGAGTTTTCGAGCAATATTCGGGCAAATCATTTCATATCTCCGAAACAATAAGTCGATGTACGTAGACCTCGTTATTTGTGGAAATATCGCAAGAAAGTACCATAGATACTGTGGTTTCAAGCGTTGTAACCCGACGAATCCCATTAGGAATTGCCAAATATGACGAATTTCTGAACAATTTTCCGACAATTCTGCTCATGTCTCAGAAACAATAAGTCGTAGTACTGAGAACCTGTTATTTGTGGAAATATCGCGAGAAAATACCATAGATTCAATGGTTTCAAGATTTCTAACCTGACGAATTCCATTAGGTTTCGCCAAATATAACAGGCTTTCGAGAAATTTTTAACCAATTTTCGAAAGAATCTGCTGATATCCACGAAACTATAAATCGTAGCACGGAGAACTCCGAATTTTTTGAAATATCCGAGAAAGTACCATAGATACTCTGGTTTCAAGCGTTGTAACTCGACGAATCCAATTAGGAACTGCCAAATTTGACGAATTTCCGAACATTTTTCGGACAAATCTGCTCATGTCTCAGAAACAATAAGTCGCAGTACGTAGACCTCGTTAGTTGTGGAAATTCGGGAGAAAATACCATAGATGCAATGGTTTCAATATTTCTAACCTGACGAATTCCATTAGGTATCGCCAAATATAACGGCCTTTCGAGAAATTTTCAACCCATTTTCGGAAGAATCTGCTCATATCCACGAAACTATAAATCGTAGCACGGAGAACTCCGAATTTTTTGAAATATCGCTAGAAAGTTCCATACATGCTGTGGTTTCAAGCATTGTAACCCGACGAATCCCATTAGGAATTGCCAAATATGACGAGTTTTCGAACAATTTTCGGACAATTCTGCTCGTCTCTGAAACAATAAGTCGTAGTACGGAGAACCTGTTATTTGTGGAAATATCGCATGAAGATACCATAGATGCATTGATTTGAAGATTTCTAACCTGACGAATTCCATTAGGTATCGACAAATATAACAGGCTTTCGAGAAATTTTCAACCAATTTTCGAAAGAATCTGATCATGTCCACGAAACTATAAGTCGTAGCACGGAGAACTCCGAATTTTTTTAAATATCCGAGAAAGTACCATAGATACTGTGGTTTCAAGCGTTGTAACTCGACGAAACCAATTAGGAATTGCCAAATTTGACGAATTTCCGAACATTTTTCGGACAAATCTGCTCATGTCTCAAAAACAATAAGTCGTAGTACGTAAACCTCGTTATTTGTGGAAATATTGCGAAAAAATACCATAGATGCATTGGTTTCAAAATTTCTAACCTGACTGATTCCATTAAGTATCGCCATATATAAAGGGCTTTCGAGAAATTTTCGACCAATTTTCGGAAGAATCTGCTGATATCCACGAAACTATAAATCGTAGCACGGAGAACTCCGAATTTTATGAAATATCCGAGAAGGTACCATAGATACTCTGGTTTCAAGCGTTGTAACTCGACGAATCCAATTAGGAATTGCCAAATTTGACAAATTTCCGAACATTTTTCGGACAAATCTGCTCATGTCTCAGAAACAATAAGTCGTAGTACGTAGACCTCGTAATATGTGGAAATTTCGGGAGAAAATACCATAGATGCAATGGTTTCAAGATTTCTAACATGACGAATTCCATTAGGTATCTCCAAATATAACGGCCTTTCGAGAAATTTTTAACTCATTTTCGGAACAATCTGCTCATATCCACGAAACTATAAATCGTAGCACGGAGAAGTCCGAATTTTTTGAAATATCCGAGAAAGTACCATAGATACTGTGGTTTCAAGCGTTGTAACTCGACGAATCCAATTAGGAATTGCCAAATTTGACGAATTTCCGAACATTTTTCGGACAAATCTGCTCATGCCCCAGAAACAATAAGTCGTAGTACGTAAACCTCGTTATTTGTGGAAATATTGCGAAAAAATACCATAGATGCAATGGTTTCAAGATTTCTAACCTGACGGATTCCATTAAGTATAGCCATATATAAAGGGCTTTCGACAAATTTTCGACCAATTTTCGGAAGAATCTGCTCATATCAACGAAACTATAAATCGTAGCACGGAGATCTCCGAATTTTTTTAAATATCCGAGAAAGTACCATAGATACTGTGGTTTCAAGCGTTGTAACTCGACGAATCCAATTAGGAATTGCCAAATTTGACGAATTTCCGATAATTTTTCGGACAAATCTGCTCATGTCTCAGAAACAAAAAGTCGTGATACGGAAAACCTGTTATTTGTAGAAATATCGCATGAAAATGCCATCGATGCATTGATTTGAAGCTTTCTAACCCGACGAAGTCTATTAGGAATCGCCAATATAACGAGTTTTCGAGCAATATTCGGGCAATTCATTTCATATCTCCGAAACAATAAGTCGATGTACGTAGACCTCGTTATTTGTGGAAATATCGCAAGAAAGTACCATAGATACTGTGGTTTCAAGCGTTGTAACCCGACGAATCCCATTAGGAATTGCCAAATATGACGAGTTTTCGAACAATTTTCGGACAATTCTGCTCGTCTCTGAAACAATAAGTCGTAGTACGGAGAACCTGTTATTTGTGGAAATATCGCATGAAGATACCATAGATGCATTGATTTGAAAATTTCTAACCTGACGAATTCCATTAGGTATCGACAAATATAACAGGCTTTCGAGAAATTTTCAACCAATTTTCAAAAGAATCTGATCATGTCCACGAAACTATAAATCGTAGCACGGAGAACTCCGAATTTTTTTAAATATCCGAGAAAGTACCATAGATACTGTGGTTTCAAGCGTTGTAACTCGACGAAACCAATTAGGAATTGCCAAATTTGACGAATTTCCGAACATTTTTCGGACAAATCTGCTCATGTCTCAAAAACAATAAGTCGTAGTACGTAAACCTCGTTATTTGTGGAAATATTGCGAAAAAATACCATAGATGCATTGGTTTCAAGATTTCTAACCTGACGGATTCCATTAAGTATCGCCATATATAAAGGGCTTTCGAGAAATTTTCGACCAATTTTCGGAAGAATCTGCTGATATCCACGAAACTATAAATCGTAGCACGGAGAACTCCGAATTTTATGAAATATTCGAGAAGGTACCATAGATACTCTGGTTTCAAGCGTTGTAACTCGACGAATCCAATTAGGAATTGCCAAATTTGACAAATTTCCGAACATTTTTCGGACAAATCTGCTCATGTCTCAGAACCAATAAGTCGTAGTACGTAGACCTCGTTATATGTGGAAATTTCGGGAGAAAATACCATAGATGCAATGGTTTCAAGATTTCTAACCTGACGAATTCCATTAGGTATCTCCAAATATAACGGCCTTTCGAGAAATTTTCGACCAATTTTCGGAAGAATCTGCTCATATCCACGAAACTATAAATCGTAGCACGGAGAACTCCGAATTTTTTGAAATATCCGAGAAAGTACCATAGATACTGTGGTTTCAAGCGTTGTAACTCGACGAATCCAATTAGGAATTGCCAAATTTGACGAATTTCCGAACATTTTTCGGACAAATCTGCTTATGCCCCAGAAACAATAAGTCGTAGTACGTAAACCTCGTTATTTGTGGAAATATCGCATGAAGATAACATAGATGCATTGATTTGAAGATTTCTAACCTGACGGATTCCATTAAGTATCGCCATATATAAAGGGCTTTCGAGAAATTTTCAACCAATTTTCGAAAGAATCTGATCATATCCACGAAACTATAAATCGTAGCACGGAGAACTCCGAATTTTTTTAAATATCCGAGGAAGTACCATAGATACTGTGGTTTCAAGCGTTGTAACTCGACGAAACCAATTAGGAATTGCCAAATTTGACGAATTTCCGTACATTTTTCGGACAAATCTGCTCATGTCTCAAAAACAATAAGTCGTAGTACGTAAACCTCGTTATGTGTGGAAATATTGCAAAAAAATACCATAGATGCATTGGTTTCAAGATTTCTAACCTGACGGATTCCATTAAGTATCGCCATATATAAAGGGCTTTCGAGAAATTTTCGACCAATTTTCGGAAGAATCTGCTGATATCCACGAAACTATAAATCGTAGCACGGAGAACTCCGAATTTTATGAAATATCCGAGAAGGTACCATAGATACTCTGGTTTCAAGCGTTGTAACTCGACGAATCCAATTAGGAATTGCCAAATTTGACAAATTTCCGAACATTTTTCGGACAAATCTGCTCATGTCTCAGAACCAATAAGTCGTAGTACGTAGACCTCGTTATATGTGGAAATTTCGCGAGAAAATACCATAGATGCAATGGTTTCAAGATTTCTAACCTGACGAATTCCATTAGGTATCTCCAAATATAACGGCCTTTCGAGAAATTTTCGACCAATTTTCGGAAGAATCTGCTGATATCCACGAAACTATAAATCGTAGCACGGAGAACTCCGAATTTTATGAAATATCCGAGAAGGTACCATAGATACTCTGGTTTCAAGCGTTGTAACTCGACGAATCCAATTAGGAATTGCCAAATTTGACAAATTTCCGAACATTTTTCGGACAAATCTGCTCATGTCTCAGAACCAATAAGTCGTAGTACGTAGACCTCGTTATATGTGGAAATTTCGGGAGAAAATACCATAGATGCAATGGTTTCAAGATTTCTAACCTGACGAATTCCATTAGGTATCTCCAAATATAACGGCCTTTCGAGAAATTTTCGACCAATTTTCGGAAGAATCTGCTCATATCCACGAAACTATAAATCGTAGCACGGAGAACTCCGAATTTTTTTAAATATCCGAGAAAGTACCATAGATACTGTGGTTTCAAGCGTTGTAACTCGACGAATCCAATTAGGAATTGCCAAATATGACGAATTTCTGAACAATTTTCCGACAATTCTGCTCATGTCTCAGAAACAATAAGTCGTAGTACTGAGAACCTGTTATTTGTGGAAATATCGCGAGAAAATACCATAGATGCAATGGTTTCAAGATTTCTATCCTGACGATTTCCATTAGGTATCGACAATATAACAGGCTTTCGAGAAATTTTCAGCCAATTTTCGAAAGAATCTGATCATGTCCACGAAACTATCAATCGTAGCACGGAGAACTTCGAATTTTTTGAAATATCACGAGAAAGTACCATAGATACGGTGGTTTCAAGGGTTGTAACCCGACGAATCCCATTAGGAATTGCCAAATATGACGAGTTTTCGAACAATTTTCGGACAATTCTGCTCGTCTCTGAAACAATAAGTCGTAGTACGGAGAACCTGTTATTTGTGGAAATATCGCATGAAGATACCATAGATGCATTGATTTGAAAATTTCTAACCTGACGAATTCCATTAGGTATCGACAAATATAACAGGCTTTCGAGAAATTTTCAACCAATTTTCAAAAGAATCTGATCATGTCCACGAAACTATAAATCGTAGCACGGAGAACTCCGAATTTTTTTAAATATCCGAGAAAGTACCATAGATACTGTGGTTTCAAGCGTTGTAACTCGACGAAACCAATTAGGAATTGCCAAATTTGACGAATTTCCGAACATTTTTCGGACAAATCTGCTCATGTCTCAAAAACAATAAGTCGTAGTACGTAAACCTCGTTATTTGTGGAAATATTGCGAAAAAATACCATAGATGCATTGGTTTCAAGATTTCTAACCTGACGGATTCCATTAAGTATCGCCATATATAAAGGGCTTTCGAGAAATTTTCGACCAATTTTCGGAAGAATCTGCTGATATCCACGAAACTATAAATCGTAGCACGGAGAACTCCGAATTTTATGAAATATTCGAGAAGGTACCATAGATACTCTGGTTTCAAGCGTTGTAACTCGACGAATCCAATTAGGAATTGCCAAATTTGACAAATTTCCGAACATTTTTCGGACAAATCTGCTCATGTCTCAGAACCAATAAGTCGTAGTACGTAGACCTCGTTATATGTGGAAATTTCGGGAGAAAATACCATAGATGCAATGGTTTCAAGATTTCTAACCTGACGAATTCCATTAGGTATCTCCAAATATAACGGCCTTTCGAGAAATTTTCGACCAATTTTCGGAAGAATCTGCTCATATCCACGAAACTATAAATCGTAGCACGGAGAACTCCGAATTTTTTGAAATATCCGAGAAAGTACCATAGATACTGTGGTTTCAAGCGTTGTAACTCGACGAATCCAATTAGGAATTGCCAAATTTGACGAATTTCCGAACATTTTTCGGACAAATCTGCTTATGCCCCAGAAACAATAAGTCGTAGTACGTAAACCTCGTTATTTGTGGAAATATCGCATGAAGATAACATAGATGCATTGATTTGAAGATTTCTAACCTGACGGATTCCATTAAGTATCGCCATATATAAAGGGCTTTCGAGAAATTTTCAACCAATTTTCGAAAGAATCTGATCATATCCACGAAACTATAAATCGTAGCACGGAGAACTCCGAATTTTTTTAAATATCCGAGGAAGTACCATAGATACTGTGGTTTCAAGCGTTGTAACTCGACGAAACCAATTAGGAATTGCCAAATTTGACGAATTTCCGTACATTTTTCGGACAAATCTGCTCATGTCTCAAAAACAATAAGTCGTAGTACGTAAACCTCGTTATGTGTGGAAATATTGCAAAAAAATACCATAGATGCATTGGTTTCAAGATTTCTAACCTGACGGATTCCATTAAGTATCGCCATATATAAAGGGCTTTCGAGAAATTTTCGACCAATTTTCGGAAGAATCTGCTGATATCCACGAAACTATAAATCGTAGCACGGAGAACTCCGAATTTTATGAAATATCCGAGAAGGTACCATAGATACTCTGGTTTCAAGCGTTGTAACTCGACGAATCCAATTAGGAATTGCCAAATTTGACAAATTTCCGAACATTTTTCGGACAAATCTGCTCATGTCTCAGAACCAATAAGTCGTAGTACGTAGACCTCGTTATATGTGGAAATTTCGCGAGAAAATACCATAGATGCAATGGTTTCAAGATTTCTAACCTGACGAATTCCATTAGGTATCTCCAAATATAACGGCCTTTCGAGAAATTTTCGACCAATTTTCGGAAGAATCTGCTGATATCCACGAAACTATAAATCGTAGCACGGAGAACTCCGAATTTTATGAAATATCCGAGAAGGTACCATAGATACTCTGGTTTCAAGCGTTGTAACTCGACGAATCCAATTAGGAATTGCCAAATTTGACAAATTTCCGAACATTTTTCGGACAAATCTGCTCATGTCTCAGAACCAATAAGTCGTAGTACGTAGACCTCGTTATATGTGGAAATTTCGGGAGAAAATACCATAGATGCAATGGTTTCAAGATTTCTAACCTGACGAATTCCATTAGGTATCTCCAAATATAACGGCCTTTCGAGAAATTTTCGACCAATTTTCGGAAGAATCTGCTCATATCCACGAAACTATAAATCGTAGCACGGAGAACTCCGAATTTTTTTAAATATCCGAGAAAGTACCATAGATACTGTGGTTTCAAGCGTTGTAACTCGACGAATCCAATTAGGAATTGCCAAATATGACGAATTTCTGAACAATTTTCCGACAATTCTGCTCATGTCTCAGAAACAATAAGTCGTAGTACTGAGAACCTGTTATTTGTGGAAATATCGCGAGAAAATACCATAGATGCAATGGTTTCAAGATTTCTATCCTGACGATTTCCATTAGGTATCGACAATATAACAGGCTTTCGAGAAATTTTCAGCCAATTTTCGAAAGAATCTGATCATGTCCACGAAACTATCAATCGTAGCACGGAGAACTTCGAATTTTTTGAAATATCACGAGAAAGTACCATAGATACGGTGGTTTCAAGGGTTGTAACCCGACGAATCCCATTAGGAATTGCCAAATATAACGAGTTTTCGAACAATTTTCGGACAATTCTGCTCGTCTCTGAAACAATAAGTCGTAGTACGGAGAACCTGTTATTTGTGGAAATATCGCATGAAGATACCATAGATACATTGATTTGAAGGTTTCTAACCTGAGGAATTGTATTAGGTATCGACAAATATAACAGGCTTTCGAGAAATTTTCATGTCCACGAAACTATAAATCGTAGCACGGAGAACTCCGAATTTTTTTAAATATCCGAGAAAGTACCATAGATACTGTGGTTTCAAGCGTTGTAACTCGACGAAACCAATTAGGAATTGCCAAATTTGACGAATTTCCGAACATTTTTCGGACAAATCTGCTCGTCTCTGAAACAATAAGTCGTAGTACGGAGAACCTGTTATTTGTGGAAATATCGCATGAAGATACCATAGATGCATTGGTTTGAAGATTTCTAACCTGACGAGTTCCATTAGGTATCGACAATATAACAGGCTTTCGAGAAATTTTCAACCAATTTTCGAATGAATCTGATCATGTCCACGAAACTATAAATCGTAGCACGGAGAACTTCGAATTTTTTTAAATATCACGAGAAAGTACCATAGATACTGTGGTTTCAAGGGTTGTAACCCGACGAATCCCATTAGGAATTGCCAAATATAAAGAGTTTTCGAACAATTTTCGGACAATTCTGCTCATATCTTAGAAGCTATAAATCGCAGAACGGAGGACTCTTTATTTGTGGAAATTCGAGAGAAAATACCATAGATGCATTGGTTTCAAGATTTCTAACCTGACGGATTCCATTAAGTATCGCCATATATAAAGGGCTTTCGAGAAATTTTCGACCAATTTTTGGAAGAATCTGCTGATATCCACGAAACTATAAATCGTAGCACGGAGAACTCCGAATTTTTTGGAAATATCGCGAGAAAGTTCCATACATGCTGTGGTTTCAAGCATTGTAACCCGACGAATCCCATTAGGAATTGCCAAATATGACGAGTTTTCGAACAATTTTCGGACAATTCTGCTCGTCTCTGAAACAATAAGTCGTAGTACGGAGAACCTGTTATTTGTGGAAATATCGCATGAAGATAACATAGATGCATTGATTTGAAGATTTCTAACCTGACGAATTCCATTAGGTATCGCCAAATATAACGGCGTTTCGAGAAATTTTCAACCAATTTTCGAAAGAATCTGATCATGTCCACGAAACTATAAATCGTAGCACGGAGAACTCCGAATTTTTTGGAAATATCGCGAGAAAGTTCCATACATGCTGTGGTTTCAAGCATTGTAACCCGACGAATCCCATTAGGAATTGCCAAATATGACGAATTTTCGAACAATTTTCGGACAATTCTGCTCGTCTCTGAAACAATAAGTCGTAGTACGGAGAACCTGTTATTTGTGGAAATATCGCATGAAGATACCATAGATGCATTGATTTGAAGATTTCTAACCTGACGAGTTCCATTAGGTATCGACAATATAACAGGCTTTCGAGAAATTTTCAACCAATTTTCGAAAGAATCTGATCATGTCCACGAAACTATAAATCGTAGCACGGAGAACTTCGAATTTTTTGAAATATCACGAGAAAGTACCATAGATCCTGTGGTTTCAAGGGTTGTAACCCGACGAATCCCATTAGGAATTGCCAAATATAAAGAGTTTTCGAACAATTTTCGGACAATTCTGCTCATATCTTAGAAGCTATAAATCGCAGAACGGAGGACTCTTTATTTGTGGAAATTCGAGAGAAAATACCATAGATGCATTGGTTTCAAGATTTCTATCCTGACGAATTCCATTAGGTATCGCCAAATATAACAGGCTTTCGAGAAATTTTCAACCAATTTTCGAAAGAATCTGATCATATCGACGAAACTATAAATCGTAGCACGGAAAACTCGGAATTTTTTGGAAATATCGCGAGAAAGTTCCATACATGCTGTGGTTTCAAGCATTGTAACTCGACGAATCCCATTAGGAATTGCCAAATATGACGAGTTTTCGAACAATTTTCGGACAAATCTGCTTATGCCCCAGAAACAATAAGTCGTAGTACGTAAACCTCGTTATTTGTGGAAATATTGCGAAAAAATACCATAGATGCATTGGTTTCAAGATTTCTAACCTGACGGATTCCATTAAGTATCGCCATATATAAAGGGCTTTCGAGAAATTTTCGACCAATTTTCGGAAGAATCTGCTCATATCCACGAAACTATAAATCGTAGCACGGAGAACTCTGAATTTTTATAAATATCCGAGAAAGTACCATAGATACTGTGGTTTCAAGCGTTGTAACTCGACGAATCCAATTAGGAATTGCCAAATATGACGAATTTCTGAACAATTTTCCGACAATTCTGCTCATGTCTCAGAAACAATAAGTCGTAGTACTGAGAACCTGTTATTTGTGGAAATATCGCGAGAAAATACCATAGATGCAATGGTTTCAAGATTTCTGTCCTGACGATTTCCATTAGGTATCGACAATATAACAGGCTTTCGAGAAATTTTCAACCAATTTTCGAAAGAATCTGATCATGTCCACGAAACTATAAATCGTAGCACGGAGAACTTCGAATTTTTTGAAATATCACGAGAAAGTACCATAGATACTGTGGTTTCAAGGGTTGTAACCCGACGAATCCCATTAGGAATTGCCAAATATAAAGAGTTTTCGAACAATTTTCGGACAATTCTGCTCATATCTTAGAAGCTATAAATAGCAGAACGGAGGACTCTTTATTTGTGGAAATTCGAGAGAAAATACCATAGATGCATTGGTTTCAAGATTTCTAACCTGACGGATTCCATTAAGTATCGCCATATATAAAGGGCTTTCGAGAAATTTTCGACCAATTTTTGGAAGAATCTGCTGATATCCACGAAACTATAAATCGTAGCACGGAGAACTCCGAATTTTTTGGAAATATCGCGAGAAAGTTCCATACATGCTGTGGTTTCAAGCATTGTAACCCGACGAATCCCATTAGGAATTGCCAAATATGACGAGTTTTCGAACAATTTTCGGACAATTCTGCTCGTCTCTGAAACAATAAGTCGTAGTACGGAGAACCTGTTATTTGTGGAAATATCGCATGAAGATAACATAGATGCATTGATTTGAAGATTTCTAACCTGACGAATTCCATTAGGTATCGCCAAATATAACGGCGTTTCGAGAAATTTTCAACCAATTTTCGAAAGAATCTGATCATGTCCACGAAACTATCAATCGTAGCACGGAGAACTTCGAATTTTTTGGAAATATCGCGAGAAAGTTCCATACATGCTGTGGTTTCAAGCATTGTAACCCGACGAATCCCATTAGGAATTGCCAAATATGACGAATTTTCGAACAATTTTCGGACAATTCTGCTCGTCTCTGAAACAATAAGTCGTAGTACGGAGAACCTGTTATTTGTGGAAATATCGCATGAAGATACCATAGATGCATTGATTTGAAGATTTCTAACCTGACGAGTTCCATTAGGTATCGACAATATGACAGGCTTTCGAGAAATTTTCAAACAATTTTCGAAAGAATCTGATCATGTCCACGAAACTATAAATCGTAGCACGGAGAACTTCGAATTTTTTGAAATATCACGAGAAAGTACCATAGATCCTGTGGTTTCAAGGGTTGTAACCCGACGAATCCCATTAGGAATTGCCAAATATAAAGAGTTTTCGAACAATTTTCGGACAATTCTGCTCATATCTTAGAAGCTATAAATCGCAGAACGGAGGACTCTTTATTTGTGGAAATTCGAGAGAAAATACCATAGATGCATTGGTTTCAAGATTTCTATCCTGACGAATTCCATTAGGTATCGCCAAATATAACAGGCTTTCGAGAAATTTTCAACCAATTTTCGAAAGAATCTGATCATATCGACGAAACTATAAATCGTAGCACGGAAAACTCGGAATTTTTTGGAAATATCGCGAGAAAGTTCCATACATGCTGTGGTTTCAAGCATTGTAACTCGACGAATCCCATTAGGAATTGCCAAATTTGACGAATTTCCGAACATTTTTCGGACAAATCTGCTCATGTCTCAAAAACAATAAGTTTTTGAGACAACTTAATTGGAATCCCATTAGGAATTGCCAAATATGACGAGTTTTCGAACAATTTTCGGACAATTCTGCTCATATCTTAGAAGCTATAAATCGCAGAACGGAGGACTCTTTATTTGTGGAAATTCGAGAGAAAATACCATAGATGCATTGGTTTCAAGATTTCTAACCTGACGGATTCCATTAAGTATCGCCATATATAAAGGGCTTTCGAGAAATTTTCGACCAATTTTCGGAAGAATCTGCTGATATCCACGAAACTATAAATCGTAGCACGGAGAAATCCGAATTTTTTGGAAATATAGCGAGAAAGTTCCATACATGCTGTGGTTTCAAGCATTGTAACCCGACGAATCCCATTAGGAATTGCCAAATATGACGAGTTTTCGAACAATTTTCGGACAATTCTGCTCGTCTCTGAAACAATAAGTCGTAGTACGGAGAACCTGTTATTTGTGGAAATATCGCATGAAGATAACATAGATGCATTGATTTGAAGATTTCTAACCTGACGAATTCCATTAGGTATCGCCAAATATAACGGCGTTTCGAGAAATTTTCAACCAATTTTCGAAAGAATCTGATCATGTCCACGAAACTATAAATCGTAGCACGGAGAACTTCGAATTTTTTGGAAATATCGCGAGAAAGTTCCATACATGCTGTGGTTTCAAGCATTGTAACCCGACGAATCCCATTAGGAATTGCCAAATATGACGAGTTTTCGAACAATTTTCGGACAATTCTGCTCGTCTCTGAAACAATAAGTCGTAGTACGGAGAACCTGTTATTTGTGGAAATATCGCATGAAGATACCATAGATGCATTGATTTGAAGATTTCTAACCTGACGAGTTCCATTAGGTATCGACAATATAACAGGCTTTCGAGAAATTTTCAACCAATTTTCGAAAGAATCTGATCATGTCCACGAAACTATAAATCGTAGCACGGAGAACTTCGAATTTTTTGGAATATCTCGAGAAAGTACCATAGATACTGTGGTTTCAAGGGTTGTAACCCGACGAATCCCATTAGGAATTGCCAAATATAAAGAGTTTTCGAACAATTTTCGGACAATTCTGCTCATATCTTAGAAGCTATAAATCGCAGAACGGAGGACTCTTTATTTGTGGAAATTCGAGAGAAAATACCATAGATGCATTGGTTTCAAGATTTCTATCCTGACGAATTCCATTAGGTATCGCCAAATATAACAGGCTTTCGAGAAATTTTCAACCAATTTTCGAAAGAATCTGATCATATCGACGAAACTATAAATCGTAGCACGGAGAACTCCGAATTTTTTGAAATATCGCTAGAAAGTTCCATACATGCTGTGGTTTCAAGCATTGTAACTCGACGAATCCCATTAGGAATTGCCAAATATGACGAGTTTTCGAACAATTTTCGGACAAATCTGCTTATGCCCCAGAAACAATAAGTCGTAGTACGTAAACCTCGTTATTTGTGGAAATATTGCGAAAAAATACCATAGATGCATTGGTTTCAAGATTTCTAACCTGACGGATTCCATTAAGTATCGCCATATATAAAGGGCTTTCGAGAAATTTTCGACCGATTTTCGGAAGAATCTGCTCATATCCACGAAACTATAAATCGTAGCACGGAGAACTCCGAATTTTTTTAAATATCCGAGAAAGTACCATAGATACTGTGGTTTCAAGCGTTGTAACTCGACGAAACCAATTAGGAATTGCCAAATTTGACGAATTTCCGAACATTTTTCGGACAAATCTGCTCATGTCTCAAAAACAATAAGTCGTAGTACGTAAACCTCGTTATTTGTGGAAATATTGCGATAAAATACCATAGATGCATTGGTTTCAAGATTTCTAACCTGACGGATTCCATTAAGTATCGCCATATATAAAGGGCTTTCGAGAAATTTTCGACCAATTTTCGGAAGAATCTGCTGATATCCACGAAACTATAAATCGTAGCACGGAGAACTTCGAATTTTTTGGAAATATCGCGAGAAAGTTCCATACATGCTGTGGTTTCAAGCATTGTAACCCGACGAATCCCATTAGGAATTGCCAAATATGACGAGTTTTCGAACAATTTTCGGACAATTCTGCTCGTCTCTGAAACAATAAGTCGTAGTACGGAGAACCTGTTATTTGTGGAAATATCGCATGAAGATACCATAGATGCATTGATTTGAAGATTTCTAACCTGACGAGTTCCATTAGGTATCGACAATATAACGGCGTTTCGAGAAATTTTCAACCAATTTTCGAAAGAATCTGATCATGTCCACGAAACTATAAATCGTAGCACGGAGAACTTCGAATTTTTTGGAAATATCGCGAGAAAGTTCCATACATGCTGTGGTTTCAAGCATTGTAACCCGACGAATCCCATTAGGAATTGCCAAATATGACGAGTTTTCGAACAATTTTCGGACAATTCTGCTCGTCTCTGAAACAATAAGTCGTAGTACGGAGAACCTGTTATTTGTGGAAATATCGCATGAAGATACCATAGATGCATTGATTTGAAGATTTCTAACCTGACGAGTTCCATTAGGTATCGACAATATAACAGGCTTTCGAGAAATTTTCAACCAATTTTCGAAAGAATCTGATCATGTCCACGAAACTATAAATCGTAGCACGGAGAACTTCGAATTTTTTGGAATATCTCGAGAAAGTACCATAGATACTGTGGTTTCAAGGGTTGTAACCCGACGAATCCCATTAGGAATTGCCAAATATAAAGAGTTTTCGAACAATTTTCGGACAATTCTGCTCATATCTTAGAAGCTATAAATCGCAGAACGGAGGACTCTTTATTTGTGGAAATTCGAGAGAAAATACCATAGATGCATTGGTTTCAAGATTTCTATCCTGACGAATTCCATTAGGTATCGCCAAATATAACAGGCTTTCGAGAAATTTTCAACCAATTTTCGAAAGAATCTGATCATATCGACGAAACTATAAATCGTAGCACGGAGAACTCCGAATTTTTTGAAATATCGCTAGAAAGTTCCATACATGCTGTGGTTTCAAGCATTGTAACTCGACGAATCCCATTAGGAATTGCCAAATATGACGAGTTTTCGAACAATTTTCGGACAAATCTGCTTATGCCCCAGAAACAATAAGTCGTAGTACGTAAACCTCGTTATTTGTGGAAATATTGCGAAAAAATACCATAGATGCATTGGTTTCAAGATTTCTAACCTGACGGATTCCATTAAGTATCGCCATATATAAAGGGCTTTCGAGAAATTTTCGACCAATTTTCGGAAGAATCTGCTCATATCCACGAAACTATAAATCGTAGCACGGAGAACTCCGAATTTTTTTAAATATCCGAGAAAGTACCATAGATACTGTGGTTTCAAGCGTTGTAACTCGACGAATCCAATTAGGAATTGCCAAATATGACGAATTTCTGAACAATTTTCCGACAATTCTGCTCATGTCTCAGAAACAATAAGTCGTAGTACTGAGAACCTGTTATTTGTGGAAATATCGCGAGAAAATACCATAGATGCAATGGTTTCAAGATTTCTATCCTGACGATTTCCATTAGGTATCGACAATATAACAGGCTTTCGAGAAATTTTCAACCAATTTTCGAAAGAATCTGATCATGTCCACGAAACTATCAATCGTAGCACGGAGAACTTCGAATTTTTTGAAATATCACGAGAAAGTACCATAGATACGGTGGTTTCAAGGGTTGTAACCCGACGAATCCCATTAGGAATTGCCAAATATAACGAGTTTCGAACAATTTTCGGACAATTCTGCTCGTCTCTGAAACAATAAGTCGTAGTACGGAGAACCTGTTATTTGTGGAAATATCGCATGAAGATACCATAGATACATTGATTTGAAGGTTTCTAACCTGAGGAATTCCATTAGGTATCGACAAATATAACAGGCTTTCGAGAAATTTTCATGTCCACGAAACTATAAATCGTAGCACGGAGAACTCCGAATTTTTTTAAATATCCGAGAAAGTTCCATACATGCTGTGGTTTCAAGCATTGTAACCCGACGAATCCCATTAGGAATTGACAAATATGACGAGTTTTCGAACAATTTTCGGACAATTCTGCTCGTCTCTGAAACAATAAGTCGTAGTACGGAGAACCTGTTATTTGTGGAAATATCGCATGAAGATACCATAGATGCATTGATTTGAAGATTTCTAACCTGACGAGTTCCATTAGGTATCGACAATATAACAAGCTTTCGAGAAATTTTCAACCAATTTTCGAAAGAATCTGATCATGTCCACGAAACTATAAATCGTAGCACGGAGAACTTCGAATTTTTTGAAATATCACGAGAAAGTACCATAGATACTGTGGTTTCAAGGGTTGTAACCCGACGAATCCCATTAGGAATTGCCAAATATAAAGAGTTTTCGAACAATTTTCGGACAATTCTGCTCATATCTTAGAAGCTATAAATCGCAGAACGGAGGACTCTTTATTTGTGGAAATTCGAGAGAAAATACCATAGATGCATTGGTTTCAAGATTTCTAACCTGACGGATACCATTAAGTATCGCCATATATAAAGGGCTTTCGAGAAATTTTCGACCAATTTTTGGAAGAATCTGCTGATATCCACGAAACTATAAATCGTAGCACGGAGAACTCCGAATTTTTTGGAAATATCGCGAGAAAGTTCCATACATGCTGTGGTTTCAAGCATTGTAACCCGACGAATCCCATTAGGAATTGCCAAATATGACGAGTTTTCGAACAATTTTCGGACAATTCTGCTCGTCTCTGAAACAATAAGTCGTAGTACGGAGAACCTGTTATTTGTGGAAATATCGCATGAAGATAACATAGATGCATTGATTTGAAGATTTCTAACCTGACGAATTCCATTAGGTATCGCCAAATATAACGGCGTTTCGAGAAATTTTCAACCAATTTTCGAAAGAATCTGATCATGTCCACGAAACTATAAATCGTAGCACGGAGAACTCCGAATTTTTTGGAAATATCGCGAGAAAGTTCCATACATGCTGTGGTTTCAAGCATTGTAACCCGACGAATCCCATTAGGAATTGCCAAATATGACGAGTTTTCGAACAATTTTCGGACAATTCTGCTCGTCTCTGAAACAATAAGTCGTAGTACGGAGAACCTGTTATTTGTGGAAATATCGCATGAAGATACCATAGATGCATTGATTTGAAGATTTCTAACCTGACGAGTTCCATTAGGTATCGACAATATAACAGGCTTTCGAGAAATTTTCAACCAATTTTCGAAAGAATCTGATCATGTCCACGAAACTATAAATCGTAGCACGGAGAACTTCGAATTTTTTGAAATATCACGAGAAAGTACCATAGATACTGTGGTTTCAAGGGTTGTAACCCGACGAATCCCATTAGGAATTGCCAAATATAAAGAGTTTTCGAACAATTTTCGGACAATTCTGCTCATATCTTAGAAGCTATAAATCGCAGAACGGAGGACTCTTTATTTGTGGAAATTCGAGAGAAAATACCATAGATGCATTGGTTTCAAGATTTCTAACCTGACGGATTCCATTAAGTATCGCCATATATAAAGGGCTTTCGAGAAATTTTCGACCAATTTTTGGAAGAATCTGCTGATATCCACGAAACTATAAATCGTAGCACGCAGAACTCCGAATTTTTTGGAAATATCGCGAGAAAGTTCCATACATGCTGTGGTTTCAAGCATTGTAACCCGACGAATCCCATTAGGAATTGCCAAAAATGACGAGTTTTCGAACAATTTTCGGACAATTCTGCTCGTCTCTGAAACAATAAGTCGTAGTACGGAGAACCTGTTATTTGTGGAAATATCGCATGAAGATAACATAGATGCATTGATTTGAAGATTTCTAACCTGACGAATTCCATTAGGTATCGCCAAATATAACGGCGTTTCGAGAAATTTTCAACCAATTTTCGATAGAATCTGATCATGTCCACGAAACTATAAATCGTAGCACGGAGAACTCCGAATTTTTTGGAAATATCGCGAGAAAGTTCCATACATGCTGTGGTTTCAAGCATTGTAACCCGACGAATCCCATTAGGAATTGCCAAATATGACGAATTTTCGAACAATTTTCGGACAATTCTGCTCGTCTCTGAAACAATAAGTCGTAGTACGGAGAACCTGTTATTTGTGGAAATATCGCATGAAGATACCATAGATGCATTGATTTGAAGATTTCTAACCTGACGAGTTCCATTAGGTATCGACAATATAACAGGCATTCGAGAAATTTTCAACCAATTTTCGAAAGAATCTGATCATGTCCACGAAACTATAAATCGTAGCACGGAGAACTTCGAATTTTTTGGAAATATCGCGAGAAAGTTCCATACATGCTGTGGTTTCAAGCATTGTAACCCGACGAATCCCATTAGGAATTGCCAAATATGACGAGTTTTCGAACAATTTTCGGACAATTCTGCTCGTCTCTGAAACAATAAGTCGTAGTACGGAGAACCTGTTATTTGTGGAAATATCGCATGAAGATAACATAGATGCATTGATTTGAAGATTTCTAACCTGACGAATTCCATTAGGTATCGCCAAATATAACGGCGTTTCGAGAAATTTTCAACCAATTTTCGAAAGAATCTGAGCATGTCCACGAAACTATAAATCGTAGCACGGAGAACTCCGAATTTTTTGGAAATATCGCGAGAAAGTTCCATACATGCTGTGGTTTCAAGCATTGTAACCCGACGAATCCCATTAGGAATTGCCAAATATGACGAGTTTTCGAATAATTTTCGGACAATTCTGCTCGTCTCTGAAACAATAAGTCGTAGTACGGAGAACCTGTTATTTGTGGAAATATCGCATGAAGATACCATAGATGCATTGATTTGAAGATTTCTAACCTGACGAGTTCCATTAGGTATCGACAATATGACAGGCTTTCGAGAAATTTTCAAACAATTTTCGAAAGAATCTGATCATGTCCACGAAACTATAAATCGTAGCACGGAGAACTTCGAATTTTTTGAAATATCACGAGAAAGTACCATAGATCCTGTGGTTTCAAGGGTTGTAACCCGACGAATCCCATTAGGAATTGCCAAATATAAAGAGTTTTCGAACAATTTTCGGACAAATCTGCTCATGTCTCAGAACCAATAAGTCGTAGTACGTAGACCTCGTTATATGTGGAAATTTCGGGAGAAAATACCATAGATGCAATGGTTTCAAGATTTCTAACCTGACGAGTTCCATTAGGTATCGACAATATAACAGGCTTTCGAGAAATTTTCAACCAATTTTCGAAAGAATCTGATCATGTCCACGAAACTATAAATCGTAGCACGGAGAACTCCGAATTTTTTTAAATATCCGAGAAAGTACCATAGATACTGTGGTTTCAAGCGTTGTAACTCGACGAATCCAATTAGGAATTGCCAAATATGACGAATTTCTGAACAATTTTCCGACAATTCTGCTCATGTCTCAGAAACAATAAGTCGTAGTACTGAGAACCTGTTATTTGTGGAAATATCGCGAGAAAATACCATAGATGCAATGGTTTCAAGATTTCTATCCTGACGATTTCCATTAGGTATCGACAATATAACAGGCTTTCGAGAAATTTTCAACCAATTTTCGAAAGAATCTGATCATGTCCACGAAACTATCAATCGTAGCACGGAGAACTTCGAATTTTTTGAAATATCACGAGAAAGTACCATAGATACGGTGGTTTCAAGGGTTGTAACCCGACGAATCCCATTAGGAATTGCCAAATATAACGAGTTTCGAACAATTTTCGGACAATTCTGCTCGTCTCTGAAACAATAAGTCGTAGTACGGAGAACCTGTTATTTGTGGAAATATCGCATGAAGATACCATAGATACATTGATTTGAAGGTTTCTAACCTGAGGAATTCCATTAGGTATCGACAAATATAACAGGCTTTCGAGAAATTTTCATGTCCACGAAACTATAAATCGTAGCACGGAGAACTTCGAATTTTTTGAAATATCACGAGAAAGTACCATAGATACTGTGGTTTCAAGGGTTGTAACCCGACGAATCCCATTAGGAATTGCCAAATATGACGAGTTTTCGAACAATTTTCGGACAATTCTGCTCGTCTCTGAAACAATAAGTCGTAGTACGGAGAACCTGTTATTTGTGGAAATATCGCATGAAGATACCATAGATGCATTGATTTGAAGATTTCTAACCTGACGAGTTCCATTAGGTATCGACAATATAACAGGCTTTCGAGAAATTTTCAACCAATTTTCGAAAGAATCTGATCATGTCCACGAAACTATAAATCGTAGCACGGAGAACTTCGAATTTTTTGAAATATCACGAGAAAGTACCATAGATACTGTGGTTTCAAGGGTTGTAACCCGACGAATCCCATTAGGAATTGCCAAATATAAAGAGTTTTCGAACAATTTTCGGACAATTCTGCTCATATCTTAGAAGCTATAAATCGCAGAACGGAGGACTCTTTATTTGTGGAAATTCGAGAGAAAATACCATAGATGCATTGGTTTCAAGATTTCTAACCTGACGGATTCCATTAAGTATCGCCATATATAAAGGGCTTTCGAGAAATTTTCGACCAATTTTTGGAAGAATCTGCTGATATCCACGAAACTATAAATCGTAGCACGCAGAACTCCGAATTTTTTGGAAATATCGCGAGAAAGTTCCATACATGCTGTGGTTTCAAGCATTGTAACCCGACGAATCCCATTAGGAATTGCCAAATATGACGAGTTTTCGAACAATTTTCGGACAATTCTGCTCGTCTCTGAAACAATAAGTCGTAGTACGGAGAACCTGTTATTTGTGGAAATATCGCATGAAGATAACATAGATGCATTGATTTGAAGATTTCTAACCTGACGAATTCCATTAGGTATCGCCAAATATAACGGCGTTTCGAGAAATTTTCAACCAATTTTCGATAGAATCTGATCATGTCCACGAAACTATAAATCGTAGCACGGAGAACTCCGAATTTTTTGGAAATATCGCGAGAAAGTTCCATACATGCTGTGGTTTCAAGCATTGTAACCCGACGAATCCCATTAGGAATTGCCAAATATGACGAATTTTCGAACAATTTTCGGACAATTCTGCTCGTCTCTGAAACAATAAGTCGTAGTACGGAGAACCTGTTATTTGTGGAAATATCGCATGAAGATACCATAGATGCATTGATTTGAAGATTTCTAACCTGACGAGTTCCATTAGGTATCGACAATATAACAGGCATTCGAGAAATTTTCAACCAATTTTCGAAAGAATCTGATCATGTCCACGAAACTATAAATCGTAGCACGGAGAACTTCGAATTTTTTGGAAATATCGCGAGAAAGTTCCATACATGCTGTGGTTTCAAGCATTGTAACCCGACGAATCCCATTAGGAATTGCCAAATATGACGAGTTTTCGAACAATTTTCGGACAATTCTGCTCGTCTCTGAAACAATAAGTCGTAGTACGGAGAACCTGTTATTTGTGGAAATATCGCATGAAGATAACATAGATGCATTGATTTGAAGATTTCTAACCTGACGAATTCCATTAGGTATCGCCAAATATAACGGCGTTTCGAGAAATTTTCAACCAATTTTCGAAAGAATCTGATCATGTCCACGAAACTATAAATCGTAGCACGGAGAACTTCGAATTTTTTGAAATATCACGAGAAAGTACCATAGATCCTGTGGTTTCAAGGGTTGTAACCCGACGAATCCCATTAGGAATTGCCAAATATAAAGAGTTTTCGAACAATTTTCGGACAAATCTGCTCATGTCTCAGAACCAATAAGTCGTAGTACGTAGACCTCGTTATATGTGGAAATTTCGGGAGAAAATACCATAGATGCAATGGTTTCAAGATTTCTAACCTGACGAGTTCCATTAGGTATCGACAATATAACAGGCTTTCGAGAAATTTTCAACCAATTTTCGAAAGAATCTGATCATGTCCACGAAACTATAAATCGTAGCACGGAGAACTCCGAATTTTTTTAAATATCCGAGAAAGTACCATAGATACTGTGGTTTCAAGCGTTGTAACTCGACGAATCCAATTAGGAATTGCCAAATATGACGAATTTCTGAACAATTTTCCGACAATTCTGCTCATGTCTCAGAAACAATAAGTCGTAGTACTGAGAACCTGTTATTTGTGGAAATATCGCGAGAAAATACCATAGATGCAATGGTTTCAAGATTTCTATCCTGACGATTTCCATTAGGTATCGACAATATAACAGGCTTTCGAGAAATTTTCAACCAATTTTCGAAAGAATCTGATCATGTCCACGAAACTATCAATCGTAGCACGGAGAACTTCGAATTTTTTGAAATATCACGAGAAAGTACCATAGATACGGTGGTTTCAAGGGTTGTAACCCGACGAATCCCATTAGGAATTGCCAAATATAACGAGTTTCGAACAATTTTCGGACAATTCTGCTCGTCTCTGAAACAATAAGTCGTAGTACGGAGAACCTGTTATTTGTGGAAATATCGCATGAAGATACCATAGATACATTGATTTGAAGGTTTCTAACCTGAGGAATTCCATTAGGTATCGACAAATATAACAGGCTTTCGAGAAATTTTCATGTCCACGAAACTATAAATCGTAGCACGGAGAACTTCGAATTTTTTGAAATATCACGAGAAAGTACCATAGATACTGTGGTTTCAAGGGTTGTAACCCGACGAATCCCATTAGGAATTGCCAAATATGACGAGTTTTCGAACAATTTTCGGACAATTCTGCTCGTCTCTGAAACAATAAGTCGTAGTACGGAGAACCTGTTATTTGTGGAAATATCGCATGAAGATACCATAGATGCATTGATTTGAAGATTTCTAACCTGACGAGTTCCATTAGGTATCGACAATATAACAGGCTTTCGAGAAATTTTCAACCAATTTTCGAAAGAATCTGATCATGTCCACGAAACTATAAATCGTAGCACGGAGAACTTCGAATTTTTTGAAATATCACGAGAAAGTACCATAGATACTGTGGTTTCAAGGGTTGTAACCCGACGAATCCCATTAGGAATTGCCAAATATAAAGAGTTTTCGAACAATTTTCGGACAATTCTGCTCATATCTTAGAAGCTATAAATCGCAGAACGGAGGACTCTTTATTTGTGGAAATTCGAGAGAAAATACCATAGATGCATTGGTTTCAAGATTTCTAACCTGACGGATTCCATTAAGTATCGCCATATATAAAGGGCTTTCGAGAAATTTTCGACCAATTTTTGGAAGAATCTGCTGATATCCACGAAACTATAAATCGTAGCACGCAGAACTCCGAATTTTTTGGAAATATCGCGAGAAAGTTCCATACATGCTGTGGTTTCAAGCATTGTAACCCGACGAATCCCATTAGGAATTGCCAAATATGACGAGTTTTCGAACAATTTTCGGACAATTCTGCTCGTCTCTGAAACAATAAGTCGTAGTACGGAGAACCTGTTATTTGTGGAAATATCGCATGAAGATAACATAGATGCATTGATTTGAAGATTTCTAACCTGACGAATTCCATTAGGTATCGCCAAATATAACGGCGTTTCGAGAAATTTTCAACCAATTTTCGATAGAATCTGATCATGTCCACGAAACTATAAATCGTAGCACGGAGAACTCCGAATTTTTTGGAAATATCGCGAGAAAGTTCCATACATGCTGTGGTTTCAAGCATTGTAACCCGACGAATCCCATTAGGAATTGCCAAATATGACGAATTTTCGAACAATTTTCGGACAATTCTGCTCGTCTCTGAAACAATAAGTCGTAGTACGGAGAACCTGTTATTTGTGGAAATATCGCATGAAGATACCATAGATGCATTGATTTGAAGATTTCTAACCTGACGAGTTCCATTAGGTATCGACAATATAACAGGCATTCGAGAAATTTTCAACCAATTTTCGAAAGAATCTGATCATGTCCACGAAACTATAAATCGTAGCACGGAGAACTTCGAATTTTTTGGAAATATCGCGAGAAAGTTCCATACATGCTGTGGTTTCAAGCATTGTAACCCGACGAATCCCATTAGGAATTGCCAAATATGACGAGTTTTCGAACAATTTTCGGACAATTCTGCTCGTCTCTGAAACAATAAGTCGTAGTACGGAGAACCTGTTATTTGTGGAAATATCGCATGAAGATAACATAGATGCATTGATTTGAAGATTTCTAACCTGACGAATTCCATTAGGTATCGCCAAATATAACGGCGTTTCGAGAAATTTTCAACCAATTTTCGAAAGAATCTGAGCATGTCCACGAAACTATAAATCGTAGCACGGAGAACTTCGAATTTTTTGGAAATATCGCGAGAAAGTTCCATACATGCTGTGGTTTCAAGCATTGTAACCCGACGAATCCCATTAGGAATTGCCAAATATGACGAGTTTTCGAACAATTTTCGGACAATTCTGCTCGTCTCTGAAACAATAAGTCGTAGTACGGAGAACCTGTTATTTGTGGAAATATCGCATGAAGATAACATAGATGCATTGATTTGAAGATTTCTAACCTGACGAATTCCATTAGGTATCGCCAAATATAACGGCGTTTCGAGAAATTTTTAACCAATTTTCAAAAGAATCTGATCATGTCCACGAAACTATAAATCGTAGCACGGAGAACTCCGAATTTTTTGGAAATATCGCGAGAAAGTTCCATACATGCTGTGGTTTCAAGCATTGTAACCCGACGAATCCCATTAGGAATTGCCAAATATGACGAGTTTTCGAACAATTTTCGGACAATTCTGCTCGTCTCTGAAACAATAAGTCGTAGTACGGAGAACCTGTTATTTGTGGAAATTCGAGAGAAAATACCATAGATGCAATGGTTTCAAGATTTCTATCCTGACGAATTCCATTAGGTATCGCCAAATATAACAGGCTTTCGAGAAATTTTCAACCAATTTTCGAAAGAATCTGATCATATCGACGAAACTATAAATCGTAGCACGGAAAACTCGGAATTTTTTGGAAATATCGCGAGAAAGTTCCATACATGCTGTGGTTTCAAGCATTGTAACTCGACGAATCCCATTAGGAATTGCCAAATTTGACGAATTTCCGAACATTTTTCGGACAAATCTGCTTATGCCCCAGAAACAATAAGTCGTAGTACGTAAACCTCGTTATTTGTGGAAATATCGCATGAAGATACCATAGATGCATTGATTTGAAGATTTCTAACCTGACGAGTTCCATTAGGTATCGACAATATGACAGGCTTTCGAGAAATTTTCAAACAATTTTCGAAAGAATCTGATCATGTCCACGAAACTATAAATCGTAGCACGGAGAACTTCGAATTTTTTGAAATATCACGAGAAAGTACCATAGATCCTGTGGTTTCAAGGGTTGTAACCCGACGAATCCCATTAGGAATTGCCAAATATAAAGAGTTTTCGAACAATTTTCGGACAATTCTGCTCATATCTTAGAAGCTATAAATCGCAGAACGGAGGACTCTTTATTTGTGGAAATTCGAGAGAAAATACCATAGATGCATTGGTTTCAAGATTTCTATCCTGACGAATTCCATTAGGTATCGCCAAATATAACAGGCTTTCGAGAAATTTTCAACCAATTTTCGAAAGAATCTGATCATATCGACGAAACTATAAATCGTAGCACGGAAAACTCGGAATTTTTTGGAAATATCGCGAGAAAGTTCCATACATGCTGTGGTTTCAAGCATTGTAACTCGTCGAATCCCATTAGGAATTGCCAAATTTGACGAATTTCCGAACATTTTTCGGACAAATCTGCTCATGCCTCAAAAACAATAAGTTTTTGAGACAACTTAATTGGAATCCCATTAGGAATTGCCAAATATGACGAGTTTTCGAACAATTTTCGGACAATTCTGCTCATATCTTAGAAGCTATAAATCGCAGAACGGAGGACTCTTTATTTGTGGAAATTCGAGAGAAAATACCATAGATGCATTGGTTTCAAGATTTCTAACCTGACGGATTCCATTAAGTATCGCCATATATAAAGGGCTTTCGAGAAATTTTCGACCAATTTTCGGAAGAATCTGCTCATATCCACGAAACTATAAATCGTAGCACGGAGAACTCCGAATTTTTTTAAATATCCGAGAAAGTACCATAGATACTGTGGTTTCAAGCGTTGTAACTCGACGAAACCAATTAGGAATTGCCAAATTTGACGAATTTCCGAACATTTTTCGGACAAATCTGCTCATGTCTCAAAAACAATAAGTCGTAGTACGTAAACCTCGTTATTTGTGGAAATATTGCGAAAAAATACCATAGATGCATTGGTTTCAAGATTTCTAACCTGACGGATTCCATTAAGTATCGCCATATATAAAGGGCTTTCGAGAAATTTTCGACCAATTTTCGGATGAATCTGCTCATATCCACGAAACTATAAATCGTAACACGGAGAACTCCGAATTTTTTTAAATATCCGAGAAAGTACCATAGATACTGTGGTTTCAAGCGTTGTAACTCGACGAATCCAATTAGGAATTGCCAAATATGACGAATTTCTGAACAATTTTCCGACAATTCTGCTCATGTCTCAGAAACAATAAGTCGTAGTACTGAGAACCTGTTATTTGTGGAAATATCGCGAGAAAATACCATAGATGCAATGGTTTCAAGATTTCTATCCTGACGATTTCCATTAGGTATCGACAATATAACAGGCTTTCGAGAAATTTTCAACCAATTTTCGAAAGAATCTGATCATGTCCACGAAACTATCAATCGTAGCACGGAGAACTTCGAATTTTTTGAAATATCACGAGAAAGTACCATAGATACGGTGGTTTCAAGGGTTGTAACCCGACGAATCCCATTAGGAATTGCCAAATATAACGAGTTTCGAACAATTTTCGGACAATTCTGCTCGTCTCTGAAACAATAAGTCGTAGTACGGAGAACCTGTTATTTGTGGAAATATCGCATGAAGATACCATAGATACATTGATTTGAAGGTTTCTAACCTGAGGAATTCCATTAGGTATCGACAAATATAACAGGCTTTCGAGAAATTTTCATGTCCACGAAACTATAAATCGTAGCACGGAGAACTCCGAATTTTTTTAAATATCCGAGAAAGTTCCATACATGCTGTGGTTTCAAGCGTTGTAACTCGACGAATCCAATTAGGAATTGCCAAATTTGACGAATTTCCGAACATTTTTCGGACAAATCTGCTCATGTCTCAAAAACAATAAGTTTTTGAGACAACTTAATTGGAATCCCATTAGGAATTGCCAAATATGACGAGATTTCGAACAATTTTCGGACAATCCTGCTCATATCTTAGAAGCTATAAATCGCAGAACGGAGGACTCTTTATTTGTGGAAATTCGAGAGAAAATACCATAGATGCATTGGTTTCAAGATTTCTAACCTGACGGATTCCATTAAGTATCGCCATATATAAAGGGCTTTCGAGAAATTTTCGACCAATTTTCGGAAGAATCTGCTGATATCCACGAAACTATAAATCGTAGCACGGAGAACTCCGAATTTTTTGGAAATATCGCGAGAAAGTTCCATACATGCTGTGGTTTCAAGCATTGTAACCCGACGAATCCCCGTTTGGAATTGCCAAATATGATGAGTTTTCGAACAATTTTCGGACAATTCTGCTCGTCTCTGAAACAATAAGTCGTAGTACGGAGAACCTGTTATTTGTGGAAATATTGCGAAAAAATACCATAGATGCATTGGTTTCAAGATTTCTAACCTGACGGATTCCATTAAGTATCGCCATATATAAAGGGCTTTCGAGAAATTTTCGACCAATTTTCGGAAGAATCTGCTGATATCCACGAAACTATAAATCGTAGCACGGAGAACTCCGAATTTTTTGGAAATATCGCGAGAAAGTTCCATACATGCTGTGGTTTCAAGCATTGTAACCCGACGAATCCCATTAGGAATTGCCAAATATGACGGGTTTTCGAACAATTTTCGGACCATTCTGCTCGTCTCTGAAACAATAAGTCGTAGTACGGAGAACCTGTTATTTGTGGAAATATCGCATGAAGATAACATAGATGCATTGATTTGAAAATTTCTAACCTGACGAATTCCATTAGGTATCGCCAAATATAACGGCGTTTCGAGAAATTTTCAACCAATTTTCGAAAGAATCTGATCATGTCCACGAAACTATAAATCGTAGCACGGAGAACTCCGAATTTTTTGGAAATATCGCGAGAAAGTTCCATACATGCTGTGGTTTCAAGCATTGTAACCCGACGAATCCCATTAGGAATTGCCAAATATGACGAGTTTTCGAACAATTTTCGGACAAATCTGCTTATGCCCCAGAAACAATAAGTCGTAGTACGTAAACCTCGTTATTTGTGGAAATATTGAAATATAAGAATCTGCTCATATCCACGAAACTATAAATCGTAGCACGGAGAACTCCGAATTTTTTTAAATATCCGAGAAAGTACCATAGATACTGTGGTTTCAAGCGTTGTAACTCGACGAATCCAATTAGGAATTGCCAAATATGACGAATTTCTGAACAATTTTCCGACAATTCTGCTCATGTCTCAGAAACAATAAGTCGTAGTACTGAGAACCTGTTATTTGTGGAAATATCGCGAGAAAATACCATAGATGCAATGGTTTCAAGATTTCTGTCCTGACGATTTCCATTAGGTATCGACAATATAACAGGCTTTCGAGAAATTTTCAACCAATTTTCGAATGAATCTGATCATGTCCACGAAACTATAAATCGTAGCACGGAGAACTTCGAATTTTTTGAAATATCACGAGAAAGTACCATAGATACTGTGGTTTCAAGGGTTGTAACCCGACGAATCCCATTAGGAATTGCCAAATATAAAGAGTTTTCGAACAATTTTCGGACAATTCTGCTCATATCTTAGAAGCTATAAATAGCAGAACGGAGGACTCTTTATTTGTGGAAATTCGAGAGAAAATACCATAGATGCATTGGTTTCAAGATTTCTAACCTGACGGATTCCATTAAGTATCGCCATATATAAAGGGCTTTCGAGAAATTTTCGACCAATTTTTGGAAGAATCTGCTGATATCCACGAAACTATAAATCGTAGCACGGAGAACTCCGAATTTTTTGGAAATATCGCGAGAAAGTTCCATACATGCTGTGGTTTCAAGCATTGTAACCCGACGAATCCCATTAGGAATTGCCAAATATGACGAGTTTTCGAACAATTTTCGGACAATTCTGCTCGTCTCTGAAACAATAAGTCGTAGTACGGAGAACCTGTTATTTGTGGAAATATCGCATGAAGATAACATAGATGCATTGATTTGAAGATTTCTAACCTGACGAATTCCATTAGGTATCGCCAAATATAACGGCGTTTCGAGAAATTTTCAACCAATTTTCGAAAGAATCTGATCATGTCCACGAAACTATAAATCGTAGCACGGAGAACTCCGAATTTTTTGGAAATATCGCGAGAAAGTTCCATACATGCTGTGGTTTCAAGCATTGTAACCCGACGAATCCCATTAGGAATTGCCAAATATGACGAATTTTCGAACAATTTTCGGACAATTCTGCTCGTCTCTGAAACAATAAGTCGTAGTACGGAGAACCTGTTATTTGTGGAAATATCGCATGAAGATACCATAGATGCATTGATTTGAAGATTTCTAACCTGACGAGTTCCATTAGGTATCGACAATATGACAGGCTTTCGAGAAATTTTCAAACAATTTTCGAAAGAATCTGATCATGTCCACGAAACTATAAATCGTAGCACGGAGAACTTCGAATTTTTTGAAATATCACGAGAAAGTACCATAGATCCTGTGGTTTCAAGGGTTGTAACCCGACGAATCCCATTAGGAATTGCCAAATATAAAGAGTTTTCGAACAATTTTCGGACAATTCTGCTCATATCTTAGAAGCTATAAATCGCAGAACGGAGGACTCTTTATTTGTGGAAATTCGAGAGAAAATACCATAGATGCATTGGTTTCAAGATTTCTATCCTGACGAATTCCATTAGGTATCGCCAAATATAACAGGCTTTCGAGAAATTTTCAACCAATTTTCGAAAGAATCTGATCATATCGACGAAACTATAAATCGTAGCACGGAAAACTCGGAATTTTTTGGAAATATCGCGAGAAAGTTCCATACATGCTGTGGTTTCAAGCATTGTAACTCGACGAATCCCATTAGGAATTGCCAAATTTGACGAATTTCCGAACATTTTTCGGACAAATCTGCTTATGCCCCAGAAACAATAAGTCGTAGTACGTAAACCTCGTTATTTGTGGAAATATTGCGAAAAAATACCATAGATGCATTGGTTTCAAGATTTCTAACCTGACGGATTCCATTAAGTATCGCCATATATAAAGGGCTTTCGAGAAATTTTCGACCAATTTTCGGAAGAATCTGCTCATATCCACGAAACTATAAATCGTAGCACGGAGAACTCCGAATTTTTTTAAATATCCGAGAAAGTACCATAGATACTGTGGTTTCAAGCGTTGTAACTCGACGAATCCAATTAGGAATTGCCAAATATGACGAATTTCTGAACAATTTTCCGACAATTCTGCTCATGTCTCAGAAACAATAAGTCGTAGTACTGAGAACCTGTTATTTGTGGAAATATCGCGAGAAAATACCATAGATGCAATGGTTTCAAGATTTCTATCCTGACGATTTCCATTAGGTATCGACAATATAACAGGCTTTCGAGAAGTTTTCAACCAATTTTCGAAAGAATCTGATCATGTCCACGAAACTATCAATCGTAGCACGGAGAACTTCGAATTTTTTGAAATATCACGAGAAAGTACCATAGATACGGTGGTTTCAAGGGTTGTAACCCGACGAATCCCATTAGGAATTGCCAAATATAACGAGTTTTCGAACAATTTTCGGACAATTCTGCTCATATCTTAGAAGCTATAAATCGCAGAACGGAGGACTCTTTATTTGTGGAAATTCGAGAGAAAATACCATAGATGCATTGGTTTCAAGATTTCTATCCTGACGATTTCCATTAGGTATCGCCAAATATAACAGGCTTTCGAGAAATTTTCAACCAATTTTCGAAAGAATCTGATCATATCGACGAAACTATAAATCGTAGCACGGAAAACTCGGAATTTTTAGGAAATATCGCGAGAAAGTTCCATACATGCTGTGGTTTCAAGCATTGTAACCCGACGAATCCCCGTTTGGAATTGCCAAATATGATGAGTTTTCGAACAATTTTCGGACAATTCTGCTCGTCTCTGAAACAATAAGTCGTAGTACGGAGAACCTGCTATTTGTGGAAATATCGCATGAAGATACCATAGATACATTGATTTGAAGGTTTCTAACCTGAGGAATTCCATTAGGTATCGACAAATATAACAGGCTTTCGAGAAATTTTCATGTCCACGAAACTATAAATCTTAGCACGGAGAACTCCGAATTTTTTTAAATATCCGAGAAAGTACCATAGATACTGTGGTTTCAAGCGTTGTAACTCGACGAAACCAACTAGGAATTGCCAAATTTGATGAATTTCCGAACATTTTTCGGACAAATCTGCTCGTCTCTGAAACAATAAGTCGTAATACGGAGAACCTGTTATTTGTGGAAATATCGCATGAAGATACCATAGATGCATTGGTTTGAAGATTTCTAACCTGACGAGTTCCATTAGGTATCGACAATATAACAGGCTTTCGAGAAATTTTCAACCAATTTTCGAAAGAATCTGATCATGTCCACGAAACTATAAATCGTAGCACGGAGAACTTCGAATTTTTTGAAATATCACGAGAAAGTACCATAGATACTGTGGTTTCAAGGGTTGTAACCCGACGAATCCCATTAGGAATTGCCAAATATAAAGAGTTTTCGAACAATTTTCGGACAATTCTGCTCATATCTTAGAAGCTATAAATCGCAGAACGGAGGACTCTTTATTTGTGGAAATTCGAGAGAAAATACCATAGATGCATTGGTTTCAAGATTTCTAACCTGACGGATTCCATTAAGTATCGCCATATATAAAGGGCTTTCGAGAAATTTTCGACCAATTTTTGGAAGAATCTGCTGATATCCACGAAACTATAAATCGTAGCACGGAGAACTCCGAATTTTTTGGAAATATCGCGAGAAAGTTCCATACATGCTGTGGTTTCAAGCATTGTAACCCGACGAATCCCATTAGGAATTGCCAAATATGACGAGTTTTCGAACAATTTTCGGACAATTCTGCTCGTCTCTGAAACAATAAGTCGTAGTACGGAGAACCTGTTATTTGTGGAAATATCGCATGAAGATAACATAGATGCATTGATTTGAAGATTTCTAACCTGACGAATTCCATTAGGTATCGCCAAATATAACGGCGTTTCGAGAAATTTTCAACCAATTTTCGAAAGAATCTGATCATGTCCACGAAACTATAAATCGTAGCACGGAGAACTCCGAATTTTTTGGAAATATCGCGAGAAAGTTCCATACATGCTGTGGTTTCAAGCATTGTAACCCGACGAATCCCATTAGGAATTGCCAAATATGACGAATTTTCGAACAATTTTCGGACAATTCTGCTCGTCTCTGAAACAATAAGTCGTAGTACGGAGAACCTGTTATTTGTGGAAATATCGCATGAAGATACCATAGATGCATTGATTTGAAGATTTCTAACCTGACGAGTTCCATTAGGTATCGACAATATAACAGGCTTTCGAGAAATTTTCAACCAATTTTCGAAAGAATCTGATCATGTCCACGAAACTATAAATCGTAGCACGGAGAACTTCGAATTTTTTGAAATATCACGAGAAAGTACCATAGATCCTGTGGTTTCAAGGGTTGTAACCCGACAAATCCCATTAGGAATTGCCAAATATAAAGAGTTTTCGAACAATTTTCGGACAATTCTGCTCATATCTTAGAAGCTATAAATCGCAGAACGGAGGACTCTTTATTTGTGGAAATTCGAGAGAAAATACCATAGATGCATTGGTTTCAAGATTTCTATCCTGACGAATTCCATTAGGTATCGCCAAATATAACAGGCTTTCGAGAAATTTTCAACCAATTTTCGAAAGAATCTGATCATATCGACGAAACTATAAATCGTAGCACGGAAAACTCGGAATTTTTTGGAAATATCGCGAGAAAGTTCCATACATGCTGTGGTTTCAAGCATTGTAACTCGACGAATCCCATTAGGAATTGCCAAATTTGACGAATTTCCGAACATTTTTCGGACAAATCTGCTTATGCCCCAGAAACAATAAGTCGTAGTACGTAAACCTCGTTATTTGTGGAAATATTGCGAAAAAATACCATAGATGCATTGGTTTCAAGATTTCTAACCTGACGGATTCCATTAAGTATCGCCATATATAAAGGGCTTTCGAGAAATTTTCGACCAATTTTCGGAAGAATCTGCTCATATCCACGAAACTATAAATCGTAGCACGGAGAACTCCGAATTTTTTTAAATATCCGAGAAAGTACCATAGATACTGTGGTTTCAAGCGTTGTAACTCGACGAATCCAATTAGGAATTGCCAAATATGACGAATTTCTGAACAATTTTCCGACAATTCTGCTCATGTCTCAGAAACAATAAGTCGTAGTACTGAGAACCTGTTATTTGTGGAAATATCGCGAGAAAATACCATAGATGCAATGGTTTCAAGATTTCTATCCTGACGATTTCCATTAGGTATCGACAATATAACAGGCTTTCGAGAAGTTTTCAACCAATTTTCGAAAGAATCTGATCATGTCCACGAAACTATCAATCGTAGCACGGAGAACTTCGAATTTTTTGAAATATCACGAGAAAGTACCATAGATACGGTGGTTTCAAGGGTTGTAACCCGACGAATCCCATTAGGAATTGCCAAATATAACGAGTTTTCGAACAATTTTCGGACAATTCTGCTCATATCTTAGAAGCTATAAATCGCAGAACGGAGGACTCTTTATTTGTGGAAATTCGAGAGAAAATACCATAGATGCATTGGTTTCAAGATTTCTATCCTGACGATTTCCATTAGGTATCGCCAAATATAACAGGCTTTCGAGAAATTTTCAACCAATTTTCGAAAGAATCTGATCATATCGACGAAACTATAAATCGTAGCACGGAAAACTCGGAATTTTTAGGAAATATCGCGAGAAAGTTCCATACATGCTGTGGTTTCAAGCATTGTAACCCGACGAATCCCCGTTTGGAATTGCCAAATATGATGAGTTTTCGAACAATTTTCGGACAATTCTGCTCGTCTCTGAAACAATAAGTCGTAGTACGGAGAACCTGCTATTTGTGGAAATATCGCATGAAGATACCATAGATACATTGATTTGAAGGTTTCTAACCTGAGGAATTCCATTAGGTATCGACAAATATAACAGGCTTTCGAGAAATTTTCATGTCCACGAAACTATAAATCTTAGCACGGAGAACTCCGAATTTTTTTAAATATCCGAGAAAGTACCATAGATACTGTGGTTTCAAGCGTTGTAACTCGACGAAACCAACTAGGAATTGCCAAATTTGATGAATTTCCGAACATTTTTCGGACAAATCTGCTCGTCTCTGAAACAATAAGTCGTAATACGGAGAACCTGTTATTTGTGGAAATATCGCATGAAGATACCATAGATGCATTGGTTTGAAGATTTCTAACCTGACGAGTTCCATTAGGTATCGACAATATAACAGGCTTTCGAGAAATTTTCAACCAATTTTCGAAAGAATCTGATCATGTCCACGAAACTATAAATCGTAGCACGGAGAACTTCGAATTTTTTGAAATATCACGAGAAAGTACCATAGATACTGTGGTTTCAAGGGTTGTAACCCGACGAATCCCATTAGGAATTGCCAAATATAAAGAGTTTTCGAACAATTTTCGGACAATTCTGCTCATATCTTAGAAGCTATAAATCGCAGAACGGAGGACTCTTTATTTGTGGAAATTCGAGAGAAAATACCATAGATGCATTGGTTTCAAGATTTCTAACCTGACGGATTCCATTAAGTATCGCCATATATAAAGGGCTTTCGAGAAATTTTCGACCAATTTTTGGAAGAATCTGCTGATATCCACGAAACTATAAATCGTAGCACGGAGAACTCCGAATTTTTTGGAAATATCGCGAGAAAGTTCCATACATGCTGTGGTTTCAAGCATTGTAACCCGACGAATCCCATTAGGAATTGCCAAATATGACGAGTTTTCGAACAATTTTCGGACAATTCTGCTCGTCTCTGAAACAATAAGTCGTAGTACGGAGAACCTGTTATTTGTGGAAATATCGCATGAAGATAACATAGATGCATTGATTTGAAGATTTCTAACCTGACGAATTCCATTAGGTATCGCCAAATATAACGGCGTTTCGAGAAATTTTCAACCAATTTTCGAAAGGATCTGATCATGTCCACGAAACTATAAATCGTAGCACGGAGAACTCCGAATTTTTTGGAAATATCGCGAGAAAGTTCCATACATGCTGTGGTTTCAAGCATTGTAACCCGACGAATCCCATTAGGAATTGCCAAATATGACGAATTTTCGAACAATTTTCGGACAATTCTGCTCGTCTCTGAAACAATAAGTCGTAGTACGGAGAACCTGTTATTTGTGGAAATATCGCATGAAGATACCATAAATGCATTGATTTGAAGATTTCTAACCTGACGAGTTCCATTAGGTATCGACAATATAACAGGCTTTCGAGAAATTTTCAACCAATTTTCGAAAGAATCTGATCATGTCCACGAAACTATAAATCGTAGCACGGAGAACTCCGAATTTTTTGGAAATATCGCGAGAAAGTTCCATACATGCTGTGGTTTCAAGCATTGTAACCCGACGAATCCCATTAGGAATTGCCAAATATGACGAGTTTTCGAACAATTTTCGGACAATTCTGCTCGTCTCTGAAACAATAAGTCGTAGTACGGAGAACCTGTTATTTGTGGAAATATCGCATGAAGATACCATAGATGCATTGATTTGAAGATTTCTAACCTGACGAGTTCCATTAGGTATCGACAATATAAAAGGCTTTCGAGAAATTTTCAACCAATTTTCGAAAGAATCTGATCATGTCCACGAAACTATAAATCGTAGCACGGAGAACTTCGAATTTTTTGAAATATCACGAGAAAGTACCATAGATGCTGTGGTTTCAAGGGTTGTAACCCGACAAATCCCATTAGGAATTGCCAAATATAAAGAGTTTTCGAACAATTTTCGGACAATTCTGCTCATATCTTAGAAGCTATAAATCGCAGAACGGAGGACTCTTTATTTGTGGAAATTCGAGAGAAAATACCATAGATGCATTTATTTCAAGATTTCTAACCTGACGGATTCCATTAAGTATCGCCATATATAAAGGGCTTTCGAGAAATTTTCGACCAATTTTCGGAAGAATCTGCTGATATCCACGAAACTATAAATCGTAGCACGGAGAACTCCGAATTTTTTGGAAATATCGCGAGAAAGTTCCATACATGCTGTGGTTTCAAGCATTGTAACCCGACGAATCCCATTAGGAATTGCCAAATATGACGAGTTTTCGAACAATTTTCGGACAATTCTGCTCGTCTCTGAAACAATAAGTCGTAGTACGGAGAACCTGTTATTTGTGGAAATATCGCATGAAGATAACATAGATGCATTGATTTGAAGATTTCTAACCTGACGAATTCCATTAGGTATCGCCAAATATAACGGCGTTTCGAGAAATTTTCAACCAATTTTCGAAAGAATCTGATCATGTCCACGAAACTATAAATCGTAGCACGGAGAACTCCGAATTTTTTGGAAATATCGCGAGAAAGATCCATACATGCTGTGGTTTCAAGCATTGTAACCCGACGAATCCCATTAGGAATTGCCAAATATGACGAATTTTCGAACAATTTTCGGACAATTCTGCTCGTCTCTGAAACAATAAGTCGTAGTACGGAGAACCTGTTATTTGTGGAAATATCGCATGAAGATACCATAGATGCATTGATTTGAAGATTTCTAACCTGACGAGTTCCATTAGGTATCGACAATATAACAGGCTTTCTAGAAATTTTCAACCAATTTTCGAAAGAATCTGATCATGTCCACGAAACTATAAACCGTAGCACGGAGAACTTCGAATTTTTTGAAATATCACGAGAAAGTACCATAGATCCTGTGGTTTCAAGGGTTGTAACCCGACGAATCCCATTAGGAATTGCCAAATATGACGAGTTTTCGAACAATTTTCGGACAATTCTGCTCGTCTCTGAAACAATAAGTCGTAGTACGGAGAACCTGTTATTTGTGGAAATATCGCATGAAGATAACATAGATGCATTGATTTGAAGATTTCTAACCTGACGAATTCCATTAGGTATCGCCAAATATAACGGCGTTTCGAGAAATTTTCAACCAATTTTCGAAAGAATCTGATCATGTCCACGAAACTATAAATCGTAGCACGGAGAACTCCGAATTTTTTGGAAATATCGCGAGAAAGTTCCATACATGCTGTGGTTTCAAGCATTGTAACCCGACGAATCCCATTAGGAATTGCCAAATATAAAGAATTTTCGAACAATTTTCGGACAATTCTGCTCATATCTTAGAAGCTATAAATCGCAGAACGGAGGACTCTTTATTTGTGGAAATTCGAGAGAAAATACCATAGATGCATTGGTTTCAAGATTTCTAACCTGACGAATTCCATTAGGTATCGCCAAATATAACGGCGTTTCGAGAAATTTTCAACCAATTTTCGAAAGAATCTGATCATGTCCACGAAACTATAAATCGTAGCACGGAGAACTCCGAATTTTTTGGAAATATCGCGAGAAAGTTCCATACATGCTGTGGTTTCAAGCATTGTAACCCGACGAATCCCATTAGGAATTGCCAAATTTGACGAATTTCCGAATATTTTTCGGACAATTCTGCTCATATCTTAGAAGCTATAAATCGCAGAACGGAGGACTCTTTATTTGTGGAAATTCGAGAGAAAATACCATAGATGCATTGGTTTCAAGATTTCTATCCTGACGAATTCCGTAAGGTATCGCCAAATATAACAGGCTTTCGAGAAATTTTCAACCAATTTTCGAAAGAATCTGATCATATCGACGAAACTATAAATCGTAGCACGGAAAACTCGGAATTTTTAGGAAATATCGCGAGAAAGTTCCATACATGCTGTGGTTTCAAGCATTGTAACTCGACGAATCCCATTAGGAATTGCCAAATTTGACGAATTTCCGAACATTTTTCGGACAAATCTGCTCATGTCTCAAAAACAATAAGTTTTTGAGACAACTTAATTGGAATCCCATTAGGAATTGCCAAATATGACGAGTTTTCGAACAATTTTCGGACAATTCTGCTCATATCTTAGAAGCTATAAATCGCAGAACGGAGGACTCTTTATTTGTGGAAATTCGAGAGAAAATACCATAGATGCATTGGTTTCAAGATTTCTAACCTGACGGATTCCATTAAGTATCGCCATATATAAAGGGCTTTCGAGAAATTTTCGACCAATTTTCGGAAGAATCTGCTGATATCCACGAAACTATAAATCGTAGCACGGAGAACTCCGAATTTTTTGGAAATATCGCGAGAAAGTTCCATACATGCTGTGGTTTCAAGCATTGTAACCCGACGAATCCCATTAGGAATTGCCAAATATGACGAGTTTTCGAACAATTTTCGGACAATTCTGCTCGTCTCTGAAACAATAAGTCGTAGTACGGAGAACCTGTTATTTGTGGAAATATCGCATGAAGATAACATAGATGCATTGATTTGAAGATTTCTAACCTGACGAATTCCATTAGGTATCGCCAAATATAACGGCGTTTCGAGAAATTTTCAACCAATTTTCGAAAGAATCTGATCATGTCCACGAAACTATAAATCGTAGCACGGAGAACTCCGAATTTTTTGGAAATATCGCGAGAAAGTTCCATACATGCTGTGGTTTCAAGCATTGTAACCCGACGAATCCCATTAGGAATTGCCAAATATGACGAGTTTTCGAACAATTTTCGGACAAATCTGCTTATGCCCCAGAAACAATAAGTCGTAGTACGTAAACCTCGTTATTTGTGGAAATATTGAAATATAAGAATCTGCTCATATCCACGAAACTATAAATCGTAGCACGGAGAACTCCGAATTTTTTTAAATATCCGAGAAAGTACCATAGATACTGTGGTTTCAAGCGTTGTAACTCGACGAATCCAATTAGGAATTGCCAAATATGACGAATTTCTGAACAATTTTCCGACAATTCTGCTCATGTCTCAGAAACAATAAGTCGTAGTACTGAGAACCTGTTATTTGTGGAAATATCGCGAGAAAATACCATAGATGCAATGGTTTCAAGATTTCTATCCTGACGATTTCCATTAGGTATCGACAATATAACAGGCTTTCGAGAAATTTTCAACCAATTTTCGAAAGAATCTGATCATGTCCACGAAACTATAAATCGTAGCAAGGAGAACTTCGAATTTTTTGAAATATCACGAGAAAGTACCATAGATACTGTGGTTTCAAGGGTTGTAACCCGACGAATCCCATTAGGAATTGCCAAATATAAAGAGTTTTCGAACAATTTTCGGACAATTCTGCGCATATCTTAGAAGCTATAAATCGCAGAACGGAGGACTCTTTATTTGTGGAAATTCGAGAGAAAATACCATAGATGCATTGGTTTCAAGATTTCTAACCTGACGGATTCCATTAAGTATCGCCATATATAAAGGGCTTTCGAGAAATTTTCGACCAATTTTTGGAAGAATCTGCTGATATCCACGAAACTATAAATCGTAGCACGGAGAACTCCGAATTTTTTGGAAATATCGCGAGAAAGTTCCATACATGCTGTGGTTTCAAGCATTGTAACCCGACGAATCCCCGTTTGGAATTGCCAAATATGATGAGTTTTCGAACAATTTTCGGACAATTCTGCTCGTCTCTGAAACAATAAGTCGTAGTACGGAGAACCTGTTATTTGTGGAAATATCGCATGAAGATAACATAGATGCATTGATTTGAAGATTTCTAACCTGACGAATTCCATTAGGTATCGCCAAATATAACGGCGTTTCGAGAAATTTTCAACCAATTTTCGAAAGAATCTGATCATGTCCACGAAACTATAAATCGTAGCACGGAGAACTCCGAATTTTTTGGAAATATCGCGAGAAAGTTCCATACATGCTGTGGTTTCAAGCATTGTAACCCGACGAATCCCATTAGGAATTGCCAAATATGACGAATTTTCGAACAATTTTCGGACAATTCTGCTCGTCTCTGAAACAATAAGTCGTAGTACGGAGAACCTGTTATTTGTGGAAATATCGCATGAAGATACCATAGATGCATTGATTTGAAGATTTCTAACCTGACGAGTTCCATTAGGTATCGACAATATAACAGGCTTTCGAGAAATTTTCAACCAATTTTCGAAAGAATCTGATCATGTCCACGAAACTATAAATCGTAGCACGGAGAACTTCGAATTTTTTGAAATATCACGAGAAAGTACCATAGATCCTGTGGTTTCAAGGGTTGTAACCCGACGAATCCCATTAGGAATTGCCAAATATAAAGAGTTTTCGAACAATTTTCGGACAATTCTGCTCATATCTTAGAAGCTATAAATCGCAGAACGGAGGACTCTTTATTTGTGGAAATTCGAGAGAAAATACCATAGATGCATTGGTTTCAAGATTTCTAACCTGACGGATTCCATTAAGTATCGCCATATATAAAGGGCTTTCGAGAAATTTTCGACCAATTTTTGGAAGAATCTGCTGATATCCACGAAACTATAAATCGTAGCACGGAGAACTCCGAATTTTTTGGAAATATCGCGAGAAAGTTCCATACATGCTGTGGTTTCAAGCATTGTAACCCGACGAATCCCATTAGGAATTGCCAAATATGACGAGTTTTCGAACAATTTTCGGACAATTCTGCTCGTCTCTGAAACAATAAGTCGTAGTACGGAGAACCTGATATTTGTGGAAATATCGCATAAAGATAACATAGATGCATTGATTTGAAGATTTCTAACCTGACGAATTCCATTAGGTATCGCCAAATATAACGGCGTTTCGAGAAATTTTCAACCAATTTTCGAAAGAATCTGATCATGTCCACGAAACTATAAATCGTAGCACGGAGAACTCCGAATTTTTTGGAAATATCGCGAGAAAGTTCCATACATGCTGTGGTTTCAAGCATTGTAACCCGACAAATCCCATTAGGAATTGCCAAATATGACGAGTTTTCGAACAATTTTCGGACAAATCTGCTTATGCCCCAGAAACAATAAGTCGTAGTACGTAAACCTCGTTATTTGTGGAAATATTGAAATATAAGAATCTGCTCATATCCACGAAACTATAAATCGTAGCACGGAGAACTCCGAATTTTTTTAAATATCCGAGAAAGTACCATAGATACTGTGGTTTCAAGCGTTGTAACTCGACGAATCCAATTAGGAATTGCCAAATATGACGAATTTCTGAACAATTTTCCGACAATTCTGCTCATGTCTCAGAAACAATAAGTCGTAGTACTGAGAACCTGTTATTTGTGGAAATATCGCGAGAAAATACCATAGATGCAATGGTTTCAAGATTTCTATCCTGACGATTTCCATTAGGTATCGACAATATAACAGGCTTTCGAGAAATTTTCAACCAATTTTCGAAAGAATCTGATCATGTCCACGAAACTATCAATCGTAGCACGGAGAACTTCGAATTTTTTGAAATATCACGAGAAAGTACCATAGATACGGTGGTTTCAAGGGTTGTAACCCGACGAATCCCATTAGGAATTGCCAAATATAACGAGTTTTCGAACAATTTTCGGACAATTCTGCTCATATCTTAGAAGCTATAAATCGCAGAACGGAGGACTCTTTATTTGTGGAAATTCGAGAGAAAATACCATAGATGCATTGGTTTCAAGATTTCTATCCTGACGATTTCCATTAGGTATCGCCAAATATAACCGGCTTTCGAGAAATTTTCAACCCATTTTCGAAAGAATCTGATCATGTCCACGAAACTATCAATCGTAGCACGGAGAACTTCGAATTTTTTGAAATATCACGAGAAAGTACCATAGATACGGTGGTTTCAAGGGTTGTAACCCGACGAATCCCTTTAGGAATTGCCAAATATAACGAGTATTCGAACAATTTTCGGACAATTCTGCTCATATCTTAGAAGCTATAAATCGCAGAACGGAGGACTCTTTATTTGTGGAAATTCGAGAGAAAATACCATAGATGCATTGGTTTCAAGATTTCTATCCTGACGATTTCCATTAGGTATCGCCAAATATAACAGGCTTTCGAGAAATTTTCAACCAATTTTCGAAAGAATCTGATCATATCGACGAAACTATAAATCGTAGCACGGAAAACTCGGAATTTTTAGGAAATATCGCGAGAAAGTTCCATACATGCTGTGGTTTCAAGCATTGTAACCCGACGAATCCCCGTTTGGAATTGCCAAATATGACGAGTTTTCGAACAATTTTCGGACAATTCTGCTCGTCTCTGAAACAATAAGTCGTAGTACGGAGAACCTGTTATTTGTGGAAATATCGCATGAAGATACCATAGATACATTGATTTGAAGGTTTCTAACCTGAGGAATTCCATTAGGTAACGACAAATATAACAGGCTTTCGAGAAATTTTCATGTCCACGAAACTATAAATCGTAGCACGGAGAACTCCGAATTTTTTTAAATATCCGAGAAAGTACCATAGATACTGTGGTTTCAAGCGTTGTAACTCGACGAAACCAATTAGGAATTGCCAAATTTGACGAATTTCCGAACATTTTTCGGACAAATCTGCTCATGTCTTAGAAGCTATAAATCGCAGAACGGAGGACTCTTTATTTGTGGAAATTCGAGAGAAAATACCATAGATGCATTGGTTTCAAGATTTCTAACCTGACGGATTCCATTAAGTATCGCCATATATAAAGGGCTTTCGAGAAATTTTCGACCAATTTTCGGAAGAATCTGCTGATATCCACGAAACTATAAATCGTAGCACGGAGAACTCCGAATTTTTTGGAAATATAGCGAGAAAGTTCCATACATGCTGTGGTTTCAAGCATTGTAACCCGACGAATCCCATTAGGAATTGCCAAATATGACGAGTTTTCGAACAATTTTCGGACAATTCTGCTCATATCTTAGAAGCTATAAATCGCAGAACGGAGAACCTGTTATTTGTGGAAATATCGCATGAAGATACCATAGATGCATTGGTTTCAAGATTTCTATCCTGACGAATTCCATTAGGTATCGCCAAATATAACAGGCTTTCGAGAAATTTTCAACCAATTTTCGAAAGAATCTGATCATATCGACGAAACTATAAATCGTAGCACGGAAAACTCGGAATTTTTTGGAAATATCGCGAGAAAGTTCCATACATGCTGTGGTTTCAAGCATTGTAACTCGACGAATCCCATTAGGAATTGCCAAATTTGACGAATTTCCGAACATTTTTCGGACAAATCTGCTCATGTCTCAAAAACAATAAGTTTTTGAGACAACTTAATTGGAATCCCATTAGGAATTGCCAAATATGACGAGTTTTCGAACAATTTTCGGACAATTCTGCTCATATCTTAGAAGCTATAAATCGCAGAACGGAGGACTCTTTATTTGTGGAAATTCGAGAGAAAATACCATAGATGAATTGGTTTCAAGATTTCTAACCTGACGGATTCCATTAAGTATCGCCATATATAAAGGGCTTTCGAGAAATTTTCGACCAATTTTCGGAAGAATCTGCTGATATCCACGAAACTATAAATCGTAGCACGGAGAACTCCGAATTTTTTGGAAATATAGCGAGAAAGTTCCATACATGCTGTGGTTTCAAGCATTGTAACCCGACGAATCCCATTAGGAATTGCCAAATATGACGAGTTTTCGAACAATTTTCGGACAATTCTGCTCGTCTCTGAAACAATAAGTCGTAGTACGGAGAACCTGTTATTTGTGGAAATATCGCATGAAGTTTCCATAGATGCATTGGTTTCAAGATTTCTATCCTGACGAATTCCATTAGGTATCGCCAAATATAACAGGCTTTCGAGAAATTTTCAACCAATTTTCGAAAGAATCTGATCATATCGACGAAACTATAAATCGTAGCACGGAAAACTCGGAATTTTTTGGAAATATCGCGAGAAAGTTCCATACATGCTGTGGTTTCAAGCATTGTAACTCGACGAATCCCATTAGGAATTGCCAAATTTGACGAATTTCCGAACATTTTTCGGACAAATCTGCTTATGCCCCAGAAACAATAAGTCGTAGTACGTAAACCTCGTTATTTGTGGAAATATCGCATGAAGATAACATAGATGCATTGATTTGAAGATTTCTAACCTGACGAATTCCATTAGGTATCGCCAAATATAACGGCGTTTCGAGAAATTTTCAACCAATTTTCGAAAGAATCTGATCATGTCCACGAAACTATAAATCGTAGCACGGAGAACTCCGAATTTTTTGGAAATATCGCGAGAAAGTTCCATACATGCTGTGGTTTCAAGCATTGTAACCCGACGAATCCCATTAGGAATTGCCAAATATGACGAGTTTTCGAACAATTTTCGGACAATTCTGCTCGTCTCTGAAACAATAAGTCGTAGTACGGAGAACCTGTTATTTGTGGAAATATCGCATGAAGATAACATAGATGCATTGGTTTCAAGATTTCTAACCTGACGGATTCCATTAAGTATCGCCATATATAAAGGGCTTTCGAGAAATTTTCGACCAATTTTTGGAAGAATCTGCTGATATCCACGAAACTATAAATCGTAGCACGGAGAACTCCGAATTTTTTGGAAATATCGCGAGAAAGTTCCATACATGCTGTGGTTTCAAGCATTGTAACCCGACGAATCCCATTAGGAATTGCCAAATATGACGAGTTTTCGAACAATTTTCGGACAATTCTGCTCGTCTCTGAAACAATAAGTCGTAGTACGGAGAACCTGTTATTTGTGGAAATATCGCATGAAGATAACATAGATGCATTGATTTGAAGATTTCTAACCTGACGAATTCCATTAGGTATCGCCAAATATAACGGCGTTTCGAGAAATTTTCAACCAATTTTCGAAAGAATCTGATCATGTCCACGAAACTATAAATCGTAGCACGGAGAACTCCGAATTTTTTGGAAATATCGCGAGAAAGTTCCATACATGCTGTGGTTTCAAGCATTGTAACCCGACGAATCCCATTAGGAATTGCCAAATATGACGGGTTTTCGAACAATTTTCGGACAATTCTGCTCGTCTCTGAAACAATAAGTCGTAGTACGGAGAACCTGTTATTTGTGGAAATATCGCATGAAGATAACATAGATGCATTGATTTGAAGATTTCTAACCTGACGAATTCCATTAGGTATCGCCAAATATAACGGCGTTTCGAGAAATTTTCAACCAATTTTCGAAAGAATCTGATCATGTCCACGAAACTATAAATCGTAGCACGGAGAACTTCGAATTTTTTGAAATATCACGAGAAAGTACCATAGATCCTGTGGTTTCAAGGGTTGTAACCCGACGAATCCCATTAGGAATTGCCAAATATGACGAGTTTTCGAACAATTTTCGGACAATTCTGCTCGTCTCTGAAACAATAAGTCGTAGTACGGAGAACCTGTTATTTGTGGAAATATCGCATGAAGATAACATAGATGCATTGGTTTCAAGATTTCTAACCTGACGGATTCCATTAAGTATCGCCATATATAAAGGGCTTTCGAGAAATTTTCGACCAATTTTTGGAAGAATCTGCTGATATCCACGAAACTATAAATCGTAGCACGGAGAACTCCGAATTTTTTGGAAATATCGCGAGAAAGTTCCATACATGCTGTGGTTTCAAGCATTGTAACCCGACGAATCCCATTAGGAATTGCCAAATATGACGAGTTTTCCAACAATTTTCGGACAATTCTGCTCGTCTCTGAAACAATAAGTCGTAGTACGGAGAACCTGTTATTTGTGGAAATATCGCATGAAGATAACATAGATGCATTGATTTGAAGATTTCTAACCTGACGAATTCCATTAGGTATCGAGAAATATAACAGGCTTTCGAGAAATTTTCAACCAATTTTCGAAAGAATCTGATCATATCGACGAAACTATAAATCGTAGCACGGAAAACTCGGAATTTTTTGGAAATATCGCGAGAAAGTTCCATACATGCTGTGGTTTCAAGCATTGTAACTCGACGGATCCCATTAGGAATTGCCAAATTTGACGAATTTCCGAACATTTTTCGGACAAATCTGCTCATGTTTCAAAAACAATAAGTTTTTGAGACAACTTAATTGGAATCCCATTAGGAATTGCCAAATATGACGAGTTTTCGAACAATTTTCGGACAATTCTGCTCATATCTTAGAAGCTATAAATCGCAGAACGGAGGACTCTTTATTTGTGGAAATTCGAGAGAAAATACCATAGATGCATTGGTTTCAAGATTTCTAACCTGACGGATTCCATTAAGTATCGCCATATATAAAGGGCTTTCGAGAAATTTTCGACCAATTTTCGGAAGAATCTGCTGATATCCACGAAACTATAAATCGTAGCACGGAGAACTCCGAATTTTTTGGAAATATAGCGAGAAAGTTCCATACATGCTGTGGTTTCAAGCATTGTAACCCGACGAATCCCATTAGGAATTGCCAAATATGACGAGTTTTCGAACAATTTTCGGACAATTCTGCTCGTCTCTGAAACAATAAGTCGTAGTACGGAGAACCTGTTATTTGTGGAAATATCGCATGAAGATAACATAGATGCATTGATTTGAAGATTTCTAACCTGACGAATTCCATTAGGTATCGCCAAATATAACGGCGTTTCGAGAAATTTTCAACCAATTTTCGAAAGAATCTGATCATGTCCACGAAACTATAAATCGTAGCACGGAGAACTCCGAATTTTTTGGAAATATCGCGAGAAAGTTCCATACATGCTGTGGTTTCAAGCATTGTAACCCGACGAATCCCATTAGGAATTGCCAAATATGACGAGTTTTCGAATAATTTTCGGACAATTCTGCTCGTCTCTGAAACAATAAGTCGTAGTACGGAGAACCTGTTATTTGTGGAAATATCGCATGAAGATACCATAGATGCATTGATTTGAAGATTTCTAACCTGACGAGTTCCATTAGGTATCGACAATATAACAGGCGTTCGAGAAATTTTCAACCAATTTTCGAAAGAATCTGATCATGTCCACGAAACTATAAATCGTAGCACCGAGAACTTCGAATTTTTTGAAATATCACGAGAAAGTACCATAGATACTGCGGTTTCAAGGGTTGTAACCCGACGAATCCCATTAGGAATTGCCAAATATAAAGAGTTTTCGAACAATTTTCGGACAATTCTGCTCATATCTTAGAAGCTATAAATAGCAGAACGGAGGACTCTTTATTTGTGGAAATTCGAGAGAAAATACCATAGATGCATTGGTTTCAAGATTTCTAACCTGACGGATTCCATTAAGTATCGCCATATATAAAGGGCTTTCGAGAAATTTTCGACCAATTTTTGGAAGAATCTGCTGATATCCACGAAACTATAAATCGTAGCACGGAGAACTCCGAATTTTTTGGAAATATCGCGAGAAAGTTCCATACATGCTGTGGTTTCAAGCATTGTAACCCGACGAATCCCATTAGGAATTGCCAAATATGACGAGTTTTCGAACAATTTTCGGACAATTCTGCTCGTCTCTGAAACAATAAGTCGTAGTACGGAGAACCTGTTATTTGTGGAAATATCGCATGAAGATACCATAGATGCATTGGTTTCAAGATTTCTATCCTGACGAATTCCATTAGGTATCGCCAAATATAACAGGCTTTCGAGAAATTTTCAACCAATTTTCGAAAGAATCTGATCATATCGACGAAACTATAAATCGTAGCACGGAGAACTCCGAATTTTTTGGAAATATAGCGAGAAAGTTCCATACATGCTGTGGTTTCAAGCATTGTAACCCGACGAATCCCATTAGGAATTGCCAAATATGACGAGTTTTCGAACAATTTTCGGACAATTCTGCTCGTCTCTGAAACAATAAGTCGTAGTACGGAGAACCTGTTATTTGTGGAAATATCGCATGAAGATAACATAGATGCATTGATTTGAAGATTTCTAACCTGACGAATTCCATTAGGTATCGCCAAATATAACGGCGTTTCGAGAAATTTTCAACCAATTTTCGAAAGAATCTGATCATGTCCACGAAACTATAAATCGTAGCACGGAGAACTCCGAATTTTTTGGAAATATCGCGAGAAAGTTCCATACATGCTGTGGTTTCAAGCATTGTAACCCGACGAATCCCATTAGGAATTGCCAAATATGACGAGTTTTCGAATAATTTTCGGACAATTCTGCTCGTCTCTGAAACAATAAGTCGTAGTACGGAGAACCTGTTATTTGTGGAAATATCGCATGAAGATACCATAGATGCATTGATTTGAAGATTTCTAACCTGACGAGTTCCATTAGGTATCGACAATATAACAGGCGTTCGAGAAATTTTCAACCAATTTTCGAAAGAATCTGATCATGTCCACGAAACTATAAATCGTAGCACCGAGAACTTCGAATTTTTTGAAATATCACGAGAAAGTACCATAGATACTGCGGTTTCAAGGGTTGTAACCCGACGAATCCCATTAGGAATTGCCAAATATAAAGAGTTTTCGAACAATTTTCGGACAATTCTGCTCATATCTTAGAAGCTATAAATAGCAGAACGGAGGACTCTTTATTTGTGGAAATTCGAGAGAAAATACCATAGATGCATTGGTTTCAAGATTTCTAACCTGACGGATTCCATTAAGTATCGCCATATATAAAGGGCTTTCGAGAAATTTTCGACCAATTTTTGGAAGAATCTGCTGATATCCACGAAACTATAAATCGTAGCACGGAGAACTCCGAATTTTTTGGAAATATCGCGAGAAAGTTCCATACATGCTGTGGTTTCAAGCATTGTAACCCGACGAATCCCATTAGGAATTGCCAAATATGACGAGTTTTCGAACAATTTTCGGACAATTCTGCTCGTCTCTGAAACAATAAGTCGTAGTACGGAGAACCTGTTATTTGTGGAAATATCGCATGAAGATACCATAGATGCATTGGTTTCAAGATTTCTATCCTGACGAATTCCATTAGGTATCGCCAAATATAACAGGCTTTCGAGAAATTTTCAACCAATTTTCGAAAGAATCTGATCATATCGACGAAACTATAAATCGTAGCACGGAAAACTCGGAATTTTTTGGAAATATCGCGAGAAAGTTCCATACATGCTGTGGTTTCAAGCATTGTAACTCGACGAATCCCATTAGGAATTGCCAAATTTGACGAATTTCCGAACATTTTTCGGACAAATCTGCTTATGCCCCAGAAACAATAAGTCGTAGTACGTAAACCTCGTTATTTGTGGAAATATTGAAATATAAGAATCTGCTCATATCCACGAAACTATAAATCGTAGCACGGAGAACTCCGAATTTTTTTAAATATCCGAGAAAGTACCATAGATACTGTGGTTTCAAGCGTTGTAACTCGACGAATCCAATTAGGAATTGCCAAATATGACGAATTTCTGAACAATTTTCCGACAATTCTGCTCATGTCTCAGAAACAATAAGTCGTAGTACTGAGAACCTGTTATTTGTGGAAATATCGCGAGAAAATACCATAGATGCAATGGTTTCAAGATTTCTATCCTGACGATTTCCATTAGGTATCGACAATATAACAGGCTTTCGAGAAATTTTCAACCAATTTTCGAAAGAATCTGATCATGTCCACGAAACTATAAATCGTAGCACCGAGAACTTCGAATTTTTTGAAATATCACGAGAAAGTACCATAGATACTGTGGTTTCAAGGGTTGTAACCCGACGAATCCCATTAGGAATTGCCAAATATAAAGAGTTTTCGAACAATTTTCGGACAATTCTGCTCATATCTTAGAAGCTATAAATAGCAGAACGGAGGACTCTTTATTTGTGGAAATTCGAGAGAAAATACCATAGATGCATTGGTTTCAAGATTTCTAACCTGACGGATTCCATTAAGTATCGCCATATATAAAGGGCTTTCGAGAAATTTTCGACCAATTTTTGGAAGAATCTGCTGATATCCACGAAACTATAAATCGTAGCACGGAGAACTCCGAATTTTTTGGAAATATCGCGAGAAAGTTCCATACATGCTGTGGTTTCAAGCATTGTAACCCGACGAATCCCATTAGGAATTGCCAAATATGACGAGTTTTCGAACAATTTTCGGACAATTCTGCTCGTCTCTGAAACAATAAGTCGTAGTACGGAGAACCTGTTATTTGTGGAAATATCGCATGAAGATAACATAGATGCATTGATTTGAAGATTTCTAACCTGACGAATTCCATTAGGTATCGCCAAATATAACGGCGTTTCGAGAAATTTTCAACCAATTTTCGAAAGAATCTGATCATGTCCACGAAACTATAAATCGTAGCACGGAGAACTCCGAATTTTTTGGAAATATCGCGAGAAAGTTCCATACATGCTGTGGTTTCAAGCATTGTAACCCGACGAATCCCATTAGGAATTGCCAAATATGACGAGTTTTCGAACAATTTTCGGACAATTCTGCTCGTCTCTGAAACAATAAGTCGTAGTACGGAGAACCTGTTATTTGTGGAAATATCGCATGAAGATAACATAGATGCATTGATTTGAAGATTTCTAACCTGACGAATTCCATTAGGTATCGCCAAATATAACGGCGTTTCGAGAAATTTTCAACCAATTTTCGAAAGAATCTGATCATGTCCACGAAACTATAAATCGTAGCACGGAGAACTCCGAATTTTTTGGAAATATCGCGAGAAAGTTCCATACATGCTGTGGTTTCAAGCATTGTAACCCGACGAATCCCATTAGGAATTGCCAAATATGACGGGTTTTCGAACAATTTTCGGACAATTCTGCTCGTCTCTGAAACAATAAGTCGTAGTACGGAGAACCTGTTATTTGTGGAAATATCGCATGAAGATAACATAGATGCATTGATTTGAAGATTTCTAACCTGACGAATTCCATTAGGTATCGCCAAATATAACGGCGTTTCGAGAAATTTTCAACCAATTTTCGAAAGAATCTGATCATGTCCACGAAACTATAAATCGTAGCACGGAGAACTTCGAATTTTTTGAAATATCACGAGAAAGTACCATAGATCCTGTGGTTTCAAGGGTTGTAACCCGACGAATCCCATTAGGAATTGCCAAATATGACGAGTTTTCGAACAATTTTCGGACAATTCTGCTCGTCTCTGAAACAATAAGTCGTAGTACGGAGAACCTGTTTTTTGTGGAAATATCGCGAGAAAATACCATAGATGCAATGGTTTCAAGATTTCTATCCTGACGATTTCCATTAGGTATCGACAATATAACAGGCTTTCGAGAAATTTTCAACCAATTTTCGAAAGAATCTGATCATGTCCACGAAACTATAAATCGTAGCACGGAGAACTTCGAATTTTTTGTAATATCACGAGAAAGTACCATAGATACTGTGGTTTCAAGGGTTGTAACCCGACGAATCCCATTAGGAATTGCCAAATATGACGAGTTTTCGAACAATTTTCGGACAATTCTGCTCATATCTTAGAAGCCATAAATCGCAGAACGGAGGACTCTTTATTTGTGGAAATTCGAGAGAAAATACCATAGATGCATTGGTTTCAAGATTTCTAACCTGACGGATTCCATTAAGTATCGCCATATATAAAGGGCTTTCGAGAAATTTTCGACCAATTTTCGGAAGAATCTGCTGATATCCACGAAACTATAAATCGTAGCACGGAGAACTCCGAATTTTTTGGAAATATCGCGAGAAAGTTCCATACATGCTGTGGTTTCAAGCATTGTAACCCGACGAATCCCATTAGGAATTGCCAAATATAACGAGTTTTCGAACAATTTTCGGACAATTCTGCTCGTCTCTGAAACAATAAGTCGTAGTACGGAGAACCTGTTATTTGTGGAAATATCGCATGAAGATAACATAGATGCATTGATTTGAAGATTTCTAACCTGACGAATTCCATTAGGTATCGTCAAATATAACGGCGTTTCGAAAAATTTTCAACCAATTTTCGAAAGAATCTGATCATGTCCACGAAACTATAAATCGTAGCACGGAGAACTCCGAATTTTTTGGAAATATCGCGAGAAAGTTCCATACATGCTGTGGTTTCAAGCATTGTAACCCGACGAATCCCATTAGGAATTGCCAAATATGACGAGTTTTCGAACAATTTTCGGACAATTCTGCTCGTCTCTGAAACAATAAGTCGTAGTACGGAGAACCTGTTATTTGTGGAAATATCGCATGAAGATAACATAGATGCATTGATTTGAAGATTTCTAACCTGACGAATTCCATTAGGTATCGCCAAATATAACGGCGTTTCGAGAAATTTTCAACCAATTTTCGAAAGAATCTGATCATGTCCACGAAACTATAAATCGTAGCACGGAGAACTCCGAATTTTTTGGAAATATCGCGAGAAAGTTCCATACATGCTGTGGTTTCAAGCATTGTAACCCGACGAATCCCATTAGGAATTGCCAAATATGACGGGTTTTCGAACAATTTTCGGACAATTCTGCTCGTCTCTGAAACAATAAGTCGTAGTACGGAGAACCTGTTATTTGTGGAAATATCGCATGAAGATAACATAGATGCATTGATTTGAAGATTTCTAACCTGACGAATTCCATTAGGTATCGCCAAATATAACGGCGTTTCGAGAAATTTTCAACCAATTTTCGAAAGAATCTGATCATGTCCACGAAACTATAAATCGTAGCACGGAGAACTTCGAATTTTTTGAAATATCACGAGAAAGTACCATAGATCCTGTGGTTTCAAGGGTTGTAACCCGACGAATCCCATTAGGAATTGCCAAATATGACGAGTTTTCGAACAATTTTCGGACAATTCTGCTCGTCTCTGAAACAATAAGTCGTAGTACGGAGAACCTGTTATTTGTGGAAATATCGCATGAAGATAACATAGATGCATTGATTTGAAGATTTCTAACCTGACGAATTCCATTAGGTATCGCCAAATATAACGGCGTTTCGAGAAATTTTCAACCAATTTTCGAAAGAATCTGATCATGTCCACGAAACTATAAATCGTAGCACGGAGAACTCCGAATTTTTTGGAAATATCGCGAGAAAGTTCCATACATGCTGTGGTTTCAAGCATTGTAACCCGACGAATCCCATTAGGAATTGCCAAATATGACGAGTTTTCGAACAATTTTCGGACAATTCTGCTCGTCTCTGAAACAATAAGTCGTAGTACGGAGAACCTGTTATTTGTGGAAATATCGCATGAAGATAACATAGATGCATTGATTTGAAGATTTCTAACCTGACGAATTCCATTAGGTATCGCCAAATATAACGGCGTTTCGAGAAATTTTCAACCAATTTTCGAAAGAATCTGATCATGTCCACGAAACTATAAATCGTAGCACGGAGAACTCCGAATTTTTTGGAAATATCGCGAGAAAGTTCCATACATGCTGTGGTTTCAAGCATTGTAACCCGACGAATCCCATTAGGAATTGCCAAATATGACGGGTTTTCGAACAATTTTCGGACAATTCTGCTCGTCTCTGAAACAATAAGTCGTAGTACGGAGAACCTGTTATTTGTGGAAATATCGCATGAAGATAACATAGATGCATTGATTTGAAGATTTCTAACCTGACGAATTCCATTAGGTATCGCCAAATATAACGGCGTTTCGAGAAATTTTCAACCAATTTTCGAAAGAATCTGATCATGTCCACGAAACTATAAATCGTAGCACGGAGAACTTCGAATTTTTTGAAATATCACGAGAAAGTACCATAGATCCTGTGGTTTCAAGGGTTGTAACCCGACGAATCCCATTAGGAATTGCCAAATATGACGAGTTTTCGAACAATTTTCGGACAATTCTGCTCGTCTCTGAAACAATAAGTCGTAGTACGGAGAACCTGTTTTTTGTGGAAATATCGCGAGAAAATACCATAGATGCAATGGTTTCAAGATTTCTATCCTGACGATTTCCATTAGGGATCGACAGTATAACAGGCTTTCGAGAAATTTTCAACCAATTTTCGAAAGAATCTGATCATGTCCACGAAACTATAAATCGTAGCACGGAGAACTTCGAATTTTTTGTAATATCACGAGAAAGTACCATAGATACTGTGGTTTCAAGGGTTGTAACCCGACGAATCCCATTAGGAATTGCCAAATATGACGAGTTTTCGAACAATTTTCGGACAATTCTGCTCATATCTTAGAAGCCATAAATCGCAGAACGGAGGACTCTTTATTTGTGGAAATTCGAGAGAAAATACCATAGATGCATTGGTTTCAAGATTTCTAACCTGACGGATTCCATTAAGTATCGCCATATATAAAGGGCTTTCGAGAAATTTTCGACCAATTTTCGGAAGAATCTGCTGATATCCACGAAACTATAAATCGTAGCACGGAGAACTCCGAATTTTTTGGAAATATCGCGAGAAAGTTCCATACATGCTGTGGTTTCAAGCATTGTAACCCGACGAATCCCATTAGGAATTGCCAAATATAACGAGTTTTCGAACAATTTTCGGACAATTCTGCTCGTCTCTGAAACAATAAGTCGTAGTACGGAGAACCTGTTATTTGTGGAAATATCGCATGAAGATAACATAGATGCATTGATTTGAAGATTTCTAACCTGACGAATTCCATTAGGTATCGTCAAATATAACGGCGTTTCGAAAAATTTTCAACCAATTTTCGAAAGAATCTGATCATGTCCACGAAACTATAAATCGTAGCACGGAGAACTCCGAATTTTTTGGAAATATCGCGAGAAAGTTCCATACATGCTGTGGTTTCAAGCATTGTAACCCGACGAATCCCATTAGGAATTGCCAAATATGACGAGTTTTCGAACAATTTTCGGACAAATCTGCTTATGCCCCAGAAACAATAAGTCGTAGTACGTAAACCTCGTTATTTGTGGAAATATTGAAATATAAGAATCTGCTCATATCCACGAAACTATAAATCGTAGCACGGAGAACTCCGAATTTTTTTAAATATCCGAGAAAGTACCATAGATACTGTGGTTTCAAGCGTTGTAACTCGACGAATCCAATTAGGAATTGCCAAATATGACGAATTTCTGAACAATTTTCCGACAATTCTGCTCATGTCTCAGAAACAATAATACTGAGAACCTGTTATTTGTGGAAATATCGCGAGAAAATACCATAGATGCAATGGTTTCAAGATTTCTATCCTGACGATTTCCATTAGGTATCGACAATATAACAGGCTTTCGAGAAATTTTCAACCAATTTTCGAAAGAATCTGATCATGTCCACGAAACTATCAATCGTAGCACGGAGAACTTCGAATTTTTTGAAATATCACGAGAAAGTACCATAGATACGGTGGTTTCAAGGGTTGTAACCCGACGAATCCCATTAGGAATTGCCAAATATAACGAGTTTTCGAACAATTTTCGGACAATTCTGCTCATATCTTAGAAGCTATAAATCGCAGAACGGAGGACTCTTTATTTGTGGAAATTCGAGAGAAAATACCATAGATGCATTGGTTTCAAGATTTCTATCCTGACGAATTCCATTAGGTATCGCCAAATATAACAGGCTTTCGAGAAATTTTCAACCAATTTTCGAAAGAATCTGATCATATCGACGAAACTATAAATCGTAGCACGGAAAACTCGGAATTTTTTGGAAATATCGCGAGAAAGTTCCATACATGCTGTGGTTTCAAGCATTGTAACTCGACGAATCCCATTAGGAATTGCCAAATTTGACGAATTTCCGAACATTTTTCGGACAAATCTGCTCATATCTTAGAAGCTATAAATCGCAGAACGGAGGACTCTTTATTTGTGGAAATTCGAGAGAAAATACCATAGATGCATTGGTTTCAAGACTTCTAACCTGACGGATTCCATTAAGTATCGCCATATATAAAGGGCTTTCGAGAAATTTTCGACCAATTTTCGGAAGAATCTGCTGATATCCACGAAACTATAAATCGTAGCACGGAGAACTCCGAATTTTTTGGAAATATCGCGAGAAAGTTCCATACATGCTGTGGTTTCAAGCATTGTAACCCGACGAATCCCATTAGGAATTGCCAAATATGACGAGTTTTCGAACAATTTTCGGACAATTCTGCTCGTCTCTGAAACAATAAGTCGTAGTACGGAGAACCTGTTATTTGTGGAAATATCGCATGAAGATAACATAGATGCATTGATTTGAAGATTTCTAACCTGACGAATTCCATTAGGTATCGCCAAATATAACGGCGTTTCGAGAAATTTTCAACCAATTTTCGAAAGAATCTGATCATGTCCACGAAACTATAAATCGTAGCACGGAGAACTCCGAATTTTTTGGAAATATCGCGAGAAAGTTCCATACATGCTGTGGTTTCAAGCATTGTAACCCGACGAATCCCATTAGGAATTGCCAAATATGACGAGTTTTCGAACAATTTTCGGACAAATCTGCTTATGCCCCAGAAACAATAAGTCGTAGTACGTAAACCTCGTTATTTGTGGAAATATTGAAATATAAGAATCTGCTCATATCCACGAAACTATAAATCGTAGCACGGAGAACTCCGAATTTTTTTAAATATCCGAGAAAGTACCATAGATACTGTGGTTTCAAGCGTTGTAACTCGACGAATCCAATTAGGAATTGCCAAATATGACGAATTTCTGAACAATTTTCCGACAATTCTGCTCATGTCTCAGAAACAATAAGTCGTAGTACTGAGAACCTGTTATTTGTGGAAATATCGCGAGAAAATACCATAGATGCAATGGTTTCAAGATTTCTATCCTGACGATTTCCATTAGGTATCGACAATATAACAGGCTTTCGAGAAATTTTCAACCAATTTTCGAAAGAATCTGATCATGTCCACGAAAGTATCAATCGTAGCACGGAGAACTTCGAATTTTTTGAAATATCACGAGAAAGTACCATAGATACGGTGGTTTCAAGGGTTGTAACCCGACGAATCCCATTAGTTATTGCCAAATATAACGAGTTTTCGAACAATTTTCGGACAATTCTGCTCATATCTTAGAAGCTATAAATCGCAGAACGGAGGACTCTTTATTTGTGGAAATTCGAGAGAAAATACCATAGATGCATTGGTTTCAAGATTTCTATCCTGACGATTTCCATTAGGTATCGCCAAATATAACAGGCTTTCGAGAAATTTTCAACCCATTTTCGAAAGAATCTGATCATGTCCACGAAACTATCAATCGTAGCACGGAGAACTTCGAATTTTTTGAAATATCACGAGAAAGTACCATAGATACGGTGGTTTCAAGGGTTGTAACCCGACGAATCCCATTAGGAATTGCCAAATATAACGAGTTTTCGAACAATTTTCGGACAATTCTGCTCATATCTTAGAAGCTATAAATCGCAGAACGGAGGACTCTTTATTTGTGGAAATTCGAGAGAAAATACCATAGATGCATTGGTTTCAAGATTTCTATCCTGACGAATTCCATTAGGTATCGCCAAATATAACAGGCTTTCGAGAAATTTTCAACCAATTTTCGAAAGAATCTGATCATATCGACGAAACTATAAATCGTAGCACGGAAAACTCGGAATTTTTTGGAAATATCGCGAGAAAGTTCCATACATGCTGTGGTTTCAAGCATTGTAACCCGACGAATCCCATTAGGAATTGCCAAATATGACGAGTTTTCGAACAATTTTCGGACAAATCTGCTTATGCCCCAGAAACAATAAGTCGTAGTACGTAAACCTCGTTATTTGTGGAAATATTGAAATATAAGAATCTGCTCATATCCACGAAACTATAAATCGTAGCACGGAGAACTCCGAATTTTTTTAAATATCCGAGAAAGTACCATAGATACTGTGGTTTCAAGCGTTGTAACTCGACGAATCCAATTAGGAATTGCCAAATATGACGAATTTCTGAACAATTTTCCGACAATGCTGCTCATGTCTCAGAAACAATAAGTCGTAGTACTGAGAACCTGTTATTTGTGGAAATATCGCGAGAAAATACCATAGATGCAATGGTTTCAAGATTTCTATCCTGACGATTTCCATTAGGTATCGACAATATAACAGGCTTTCGAGAAATTTTCAACCAATTTTCGAAAGAATCTGATCATGTCCACGAAACTATCAATCGTAGCACGGAGAACTTCGAATTTTTTGAAATATCACGAGAAAGTACCATAGATACGGTGGTTTCAAGGGTTGTAACCCGACGAATCCCATTAGGAATTGCCAAATATGACGGGTTTTCGAACAATTTTCGGACAATTCTGCTCGTCTCTGAAACAATAAGTCGTAGTACGGAGAACCTGTTATTTGTGGAAATATCGCATGAAGATAACATAGATGCATTGATTTGAAGATTTCTAACCTGACGAATTCCATTAGGTATCGCCAAATATAACGGCGTTTCGAGAAATTTTCAACCAATTTTCGAAAGAATCTGATCATGTCCACGAAACTATAAATCGTAGCACGGAGAACTTCGAATTTTTTGAAATATCACGAGAAAGTACCATAGATCCTGTGGTTTCAAGGGTTGTAACCCGACGAATCCCATTAGGAATTGCCAAATATGACGAGTTTTCGAACAATTTTCGGACAATTCTGCTCGTCTCTGGAACAATAAGTCGTAGTACGGAGAACCTGTTTTTTGTGGAAATATCGCGAGAAAATACCATAGATGCAATGGTTTCAAGATTTCTATCCTGACGATTTCCATTAGGTATCGACAATATAACAGGCTTTCGAGAAATTTTCAACCAATTTTCGAAAGAATCTGATCATGTCCACGAAACTATAAATCGTAGCACGGAGAACTTCGAATTTTTTGAAATATCACGAGAAAGTACCATAGATACTGTGGTTTCAAGGGTTGTAACCCGACGAATCCCATTAGGAATTGCCAAATATGACGAGTTTTCGAACAATTTTCGGACAATTCTGCTCATATCTTAGAAGCCATAAATCGCAGAACGGAGGACTCTTTATTTGTGGAAATTCGAGAGAAAATACCATAGATGCATTGGTTTCAAGATTTCTAACCTGACGGATTCCATTAAGTATCGCCATATATAAAGGGCTTTCGAGAAATTTTCGACCAATTTTCGGAAGAATCTGCTGATATCCACGAAACTATAAATCGTAGCACGGAGAACTCCGAATTTTTTGGAAATATCGCGAGAAAGTTCCATACATGCTGTGGTTTCAAGCATTGTAACCCGACGAATCCCATTAGGAATTGCCAAATATGACGAGTTTTCGAACAATTTTCGGACAATTCTGCTCGTCTCTGAAACCATAAGTCGTAGTACGGAGAACCTGTTATTTGTGGAAATATCGCATGAAGATAACATAGATGCATTGATTTGAAAATTTCTAACCTGACGAATTCCATTAGGTATCGCCAAATATAACGGCGTTTCGAGAAATTTTCAACCAATTTTCGAAAGAATCTGATCATGTCCACGAAACTATAAATCGTAGCACGGAGAACTCCGAATTTTTTGGAAATATCGCGAGAAAGTTCCATACATGCTGTGGTTTCAAGCATTGTAACCCGACGAATCCCATTAGGAATTGCCAAATATAACGAGTTTTCGAACAATTTTCGGACAATTCTGCTCGTCTCTGAAACAATAAGTCGTAGTACGGAGAACCTGTTATTTGTGGAAATATCGCATGAAGATAACATAGATGCATTGATTTGAAGATTTCTAACCTGACGAATTCCATTAGGTATCGTCAAATATAACGGCGTTTCGAAAAATTTTCAACCAATTTTCGAAAGAATCTGATCATGTCCACGAAACTATAAATCGTAGCACGGAGAACTCCGAATTTTTTGGAAATATCGCGAGAAAGTTCCATACATGCTGTGGTTTCAAGCATTGTAACCCGACGAATCCCATTAGGAATTGCCAAATATAAAGAGTTTTCGAACAATTTTCGGACAATTCTGCTCATATCTTAGAAGCTATAAATCGCAGAACGGAGGACTCTTTATTTGTGGAAATTCGAGAGAAAATACCATAGATGCATTGGTTTCAAGATTTCTAACCTGACGGATACCATTAAGTATCGCCATATATAAAGGGCTTTCGAGAAATTTTCGACCAATTTTTGGAAGAATCTGCTGATATCCACGAAACTATAAATCGTAGCACGGAGAACTCCGAATTTTTTGGAAATATCGCGAGAAAGTTCCATACATGCTGTGGTTTCAAGCATTGTAACCCGACGAATCCCATTAGGAATTGCCAAATATGACGAGTTTTCGAACAATTTTCGGACAATTCTGCTCGTCTCTGAAACAATAAGTCGTAGTACGGAGAACCTGTTATTTGTGGAAATATCGCATGAAGATACCATAGATGCATTGATTTGAAGATTTCTAACCTGACGAGTTCCATTAGGTATCGACAATATAACAGGCTTTCGAGAAATTTTCAACCAATTTTCGAAAGAATCTGATCATGTCCACGAAACTATAAATCGTAGCACGGAGAACTTCGAATTTTTTGAAATATCACGAGAAAGTACCATAGATACTGTGGTTTCAAGGGTTGTAACCCGACGAATCCCATTAGGAATTGCCAAATATGACGAGTTTTCGAACAATTTTCGGACAATTCTGCTCGTCTCTGAAACAATAAGTCGTAGTACGGAGAACCTGTTATTTGTGGAAATATCGCATGAAGATAACATAGATGCATTGATTTGAAGATTTCTAACCTGACGAATTCCATTAGGTATCGCCAAATATAACGGCGTTTCGAGAAATTTTCAACCAATTTTCGAAAGAATCTGATCATGTCCACGAAACTATAAATCGTAGCACGGAGAACTCCGAATTTTTTGGAAATATCGCGAGAAAGTTCCATACATGCTGTGATTTCAAGCATTGTAACCCGACGAATCCCATTAGGAATTGCCAAATATGACGAGTTTTCGAACAATTTTCGGACAAATCTGCTTATGCCCCAGAAACAATAAGTCGTAGTACGTAAACCTCGTTATTTGTGGAAATATTGAAATATAAGAATCTGCTCATATCCACGAAACTATAAATCGTAGCACGGAGAACTCCGAATTTTTTTAAATATCCGAGAAAGTACCATAGATACTGTGGTTTCAAGCGTTGTAACTCGACGAATCCAATTAGGAATTGCCAAATATGACGAATTTCTGAACAATTTTCCGACAATTCTGCTCATGTCTCAGAAACAATAATACTGAGAACCTGTTATTTGTGGAAATATCGCGAGAAAATACCATAGATGCAATGGTTTCAAGATTTCTATCCTGACGATTTCCATTAGGTATCGACAATATAACAGGCTTTCGAGAAATTTTCAACCAATTTTCGAAAGAATCTGATCATGTCCACGGAAGTATCAATCGTAGCACGGAGAACTTCGAATTTTTTGAAATATCACGAGAAAGTACCATAGATACGGTGGTTTCAAGGGTTGTAACCCGACGAATCCCATTAGGAATTGCCAAATATAACGAGTTTTCGAACAATTTTCGGACAATTCTGCTCATATCTTAGAAGCTATAAATCGCAGAACGGAGGACTCTTTATTTGTGGAAATTCGAGAGAAAATACCATAGATGCATTGGTTTCAAGATTTCTATCCTGACGAATTCCATTAGGTATCGCCAAATATAACAGGCTTTCGAGAAATTTTCAACCAATTTTCGAAAGAATCTGATCATATCGACGAAACTATAAATCGTAGCACGGAAAACTCGGAATTTTTTGGAAATATCGCGAGAAAGTACCATAGATACGGTGGTTTCAAGGGTTGTAACCCGACGAATCCCATTAGGAATTGCCAAATATAACGAGTTTTCGAACAATTTTCGGACAATTCTGCTCATATCTTAGAAGCTATAAATCGCAGAACGGAGGACTCTTTATTTGTGGAAATTCGAGAGAAAATACCATAGATGCATTGGTTTCAAGATTTCTATCCTGACGAATTCCATTAGGTATCGCCAAATATAACAGGCTTTCGAGAAATTTTCAACCAATTTTCGAAAGAATCTGATCATATCGACGAAACTATAAATCGTAGCACGGAAAACTCGGAATTTTTAGGAAATATCGCGAGAAAGTTCCATACATGCTGTGGTTTCAAGCATTGTAACCCGACGAATCCCATTAGGAATTGCCAAATATGACGAGTTTTCGAACAATTTTCGGACAAATCTGCTTATGCCCCAGAAACAATAAGTCGTAGTACGTAAACCTCGTTATTTGTGGAAATATTGAAATATAAGAATCTGCTCATATCCACGAAACTATAAATCGTAGCACGGAGAACTGCGAATTTTTTTAAATATCCGAGAAAGTACCATAGATACTGTGGTTTCAAGCGTTGTAACTCGACGAATCCAATTAGGAATTGCCAAATATGACGAATTTCTGAACAATTTTCCGACAATTCTGCTCATGTCTCAGAAACAATAAGTCGTAGTACTGAGAACCTGTTATTTGTGGAAATATCGCGAGAAAATACCATAGATGCAATGGTTTCAAGATTTCTATCCTGACGATTTCCATTAGGTATCGACAATATAACAGGCTTTCGAGAAATTTTCAACCAATTTTCGAAAGAATCTGATCATGTCCACGAAACTATCAATCGTAGCACGGAGAACTTCGAATTTTTTGAAATATCACGAGAAAGTACCATAGATACGGTGGTTTCAAGGGTTGTAACCCGACGAATCCCATTAGGAATTGCCAAATATAACGAGTTTTCGAACAATTTTCGGACAATTCTGCTCATATCTTAGAAGCTATAAATCGCAGAACGGAGGACTCTTTATTTGTGGAAATTCGAGAGAAAATACCATAGATGCATTGGTTTCAAGATTTCTATCCTGACGATTTCCATTAGGTATCGCCAAATATAACAGGCTTTCGAGAAATTTTCAACCCATTTTCGAAAGAATCTGATCATGTCCACGAAACTATCAATCGTAGCACGGAGAACTTCGAATTTTTTGAAATATCACGAGAAAGTACCATAGATACGGTGGTTTCAAGGGTTGTAACCCGACGAATCCCATTAGGAATTGCCAAATATAACGAGTTTTCGAACAATTTTCGGACAATTCTGCTCATATCTTAGAAGCTATAAATCGCAGAACGGAGGACTCTTTATTTGTGGAAATTCGAGAGAAAATACCATAGATGCATTGGTTTCAAGATTTCTATCCTGACGAATTCCATTAGGTATCGCCAAATATAACAGGCTTTCGAGAAATTTTCAACCAATTTTCGAAAGAATCTGATCATATCGACGAAACTATAAATCGTAGCACGGAAAACTCGGAATTTTTTGGAAATATCGCGAGAAAGTTCCATACATGCTGTGGTTTCAAGCATTGTAACCCGACGAATCCCATTAGGAATTGCCAAATATGACGAGTTTTCGAACAATTTTCGGACAAATCTGCTTATGCCCCAGAAACAATAAGTCGTAGTACGTAAACCTCGTTATTTGTGGAAATATTGAAATATAAGAATCTGCTCATATCCACGAAACTATAAATCGTAGCACGGAGAACTCCGAATTTTTTTAAATATCCGAGAAAGTACCATAGATACTGTGGTTTCAAGCGTTGTAACTCGACGAATCCAATTAGGAATTGCCAAATATGACGAATTTCTGAACAATTTTCCGACAATTCTGCTCATGTCTCAGAAACAATAAGTCGTAGTACTGAGAACCTGTTATTTGTGGAAATATCGCGAGAAAATACCATAGATGCAATGGTTTCAAGATTTCTATCCTGACGATTTCCATTAGGTATCGACAATATAACAGGCTTTCGAGAAATTTTCAACCAATTTTCGAAAGAATCTGATCATGTCCACGAAACTATCAATCGTAGCACGGAGAACTTCGAATTTTTTGAAATATCACGAGAAAGTACCATAGATACGGTGGTTTCAAGGGTTGTAACCCGACGAATCCCATTAGGAATTGCCAAATATGACGGGTTTTCGAACAATTTTCGGACAATTCTGCTCATATCTTAGAAGCTATAAATCGCAGAACGGAGGACTCTTTATTTGTGGAAATTCGAGAGAAAATACCATAGATGCATTGGTTTCAAGATTTCTATCCTGACGAATTCCATTAGGTATCGCCAAATATAACAGGCTTTCGAGAAATTTTCAACCAATTTTCGAAAGAATCTGATCATATCGACGAAACTATAAATCGTAGCACGGAAAACTCGGAATTTTTTGGAAATATCGCGAGAAAGTTCCATACATGCTGTGGTTTCAAGCATTGTAACTCGACGAATCCCATTAGGAATTGCCAAATTTGACGAATTTCCGAACATTTTTCGGACAAATCTGCTCATATCTTAGAAGCTATAAATCGCAGAACGGAGGACTCTTTATTTGTGGAAATTCGAGAGAAAATACCATAGATGCATTGGTTTCAAGACTTCTAACCTGACGGATTCCATTAAGTATCGCCATATATAAAGGGCTTTCGAGAAATTTTCGACCAATTTTCGGAAGAATCTGCTGATATCCACGAAACTATAAATCGTAGCACGGAGAACTCCGAATTTTTTGGAAATATCGCGAGAAAGTTCCATACATGCTGTGGTTTCAAGCATTGTAACCCGACGAATCCCATTAGGAATTGCCAAATATGACGAGTTTTCGAACAATTTTCGGACAATTCTGCTCGTCTCTGAAACAATAAGTCGTAGTACGGAGAACCTGTTATTTGTGGAAATATCGCATGAAGATAACATAGATGCATTGATTTGAAGATTTCTAACCTGACGAATTCCATTAGGTATCGCCAAATATAACGGCGTTTCGAGAAATTTTCAACCAATTTTCGAAAGAATCTGATCATGTCCACGAAACTATAAATCGTAGCACGGAGAACTCCGAATTTTTTGGAAATATCGCGAGAAAGTTCCATACATGCTGTGGTTTCAAGCATTGTAACCCGACGAATCCCATTAGGAATTGCCAAATATGACGAGTTTTCGAACAATTTTCGGACAAATCTGCTTATGCCCCAGAAACAATAAGTCGTAGTACGTAAACCTCGTTATTTGTGGAAATATTGAAATATAAGAATCTGCTCATATCCACGAAACTATAAATCGTAGCACGGAGAACTCCGAATTTTTTTAAATATCCGAGAAAGTACCATAGATACTGTGGTTTCAAGCGTTGTAACTCGACGAATCCAATTAGGAATTGCCAAATATGACGAATTTCTGAACAATTTTCCGACAATTCTGCTCATGTCTCAGAAACAATAAGTCGTAGTACTGAGAACCTGTTATTTGTGGAAATATCGCGAGAAAATACCATAGATGCAATGGTTTCAAGATTTCTATCCTGACGATTTCCATTAGGTATCGACAATATAACAGGCTTTCGAGAAATTTTCAACCAATTTTCGAAAGAATCTGATCATGTCCACGGAAGTATCAATCGTAGCACGGAGAACTTCGAATTTTTTGAAATATCACGAGAAAGTACCATAGATACGGTGGTTTCAAGGGTTGTAACCCGACGAATCCCATTAGTTATTGCCAAATATAACGAGTTTTCGAACAATTTTCGGACAATTCTGCTCATATCTTAGAAGCTATAAATCGCAGAACGGAGGACTCTTTATTTGTGGAAATTCGAGAGAAAATACCATAGATGCATTGGTTTCAAGATTTCTATCCTGACGATTTCCATTAGGTATCGCCAAATATAACAGGCTTTCGAGAAATTTTCAACCCATTTTCGAAAGAATCTGATCATGTCCACGAAACTATCAATCGTAGCACGGAGAACTTCGAATTTTTTGAAATATCACGAGAAAGTACCATAGATACGGTGGTTTCAAGGGTTGTAACCCGACGAATCCCATTAGGAATTGCCAAATATAACGAGTTTTCGAACAATTTTCGGACAATTCTGCTCATATCTTAGAAGCTATAAATCGCAGAACGGAGGACTCTTTATTTGTGGAAATTCGAGAGAAAATACCATAGATGCATTGGTTTCAAGATTTCTATCCTGACGAATTCCATTAGGTATCGCCAAATATAACAGGCTTTCGAGAAATTTTCAACCAATTTTCGAAAGAATCTGATCATATCGACGAAACTATAAATCGTAGCACGGAAAACTCGGAATTTTTAGGAAATATCGCGAGAAAGTTCCATACATGCTGTGGTTTCAAGCATTGTAACCCGACGAATCCCATTAGGAATTGCCAAATATGACGAGTTTTCGAACAATTTTCGGACAAATCTGCTTATGCCCCAGAAACAATAAGTCGTAGTACGTAAACCTCGTTATTTGTGGAAATATTGAAATATAAGAATCTGCTCATATCCACGAAACTATAAATCGTAGCACGGAGAACTCCGAATTTTTTTAAATATCCGAGAAAGTACCATAGATACTGTGGTTTCAAGCGTTGTAACTCGACGAATCCAATTAGGAATTGCCAAATATGACGAATTTCTGAACAATTTTCCGACAATTCTGCTCATGTCTCAGAAACAATAAGTCGTAGTACTGAGAACCTGTTATTTGTGGAAATATCGCGAGAAAATACCATAGATGCAATGGTTTCAAGATTTCTATCCTGACGATTTCCATTAGGTATCGACAATATAACAGGCTTTCGAGAAATTTTCAACCAATTTTCGAAAGAATCTGATCATGTCCACGAAACTATCAATCGTAGCACGGAGAACTTCGAATTTTTTGAAATATCACGAGAAAGTACCATAGATACGGTGGTTTCAAGGGTTGTAACCCGACGAATCCCATTAGGAATTGCCAAATATAACGAGTTTTCGAACAATTTTCGGACAATTCTGCTCATATCTTAGAAGCTATAAATCGCAGAACGGAGGACTCTTTATTTGTGGAAATTCGAGAGAAAATACCATAGATGCATTGGTTTCAAGATTTCTATCCTGACGATTTCCATTAGGTATCGCCAAATATAACAGGCTTTCGAGAAATTTTCAACCCATTTTCGAAAGAATCTGATCATGTCCACGAAACTATCAATCGTAGCACGGAGAACTTCGAATTTTTTGAAATATCACGAGAAAGTACCATAGATACGGTGGTTTCAAGGGTTGTAACCCGACGAATCCCATTAGGAATTGCCAAATATAACGAGTTTTCGAACAATTTTCGGACAATTCTGCTCATATCTTAGAAGCTATAAATCGCAGAACGGAGGACTCTTTATTTGTGGAAATTCGAGAGAAAATACCATAGATGCATTGGTTTCAAGATTTCTATCCTGACGAATTCCATTAGGTATCGCCAAATATAACAGGCTTTCGAGAAATTTTCAACCAATTTTCGAAAGAATCTGATCATATCGACGAAACTATAAATCGTAGCACGGAAAACTCGGAATTTTTTGGAAATATCGCGAGAAAGTTCCATACATGCTGTGGTTTCAAGCATTGTAACCCGACGAATCCCATTAGGAATTGCCAAATATGACGAGTTTTCGAACAATTTTCGGACAAATCTGCTTATGCCCCAGAAACAATAAGTCGTAGTACGTAAACCTCGTTATTTGTGGAAATATTGAAATATAAGAATCTGCTCATATCCACGAAACTATAAATCGTAGCACGGAGAACTCCGAATTTTTTTAAATATCCGAGAAAGTACCATAGATACTGTGGTTTCAAGCGTTGTAACTCGACGAATCCAATTAGGAATTGCCAAATATGACGAATTTCTGAACAATTTTCCGACAATTCTGCTCATGTCTCAGAAACAATAAGTCGTAGTACTGAGAACCTGTTATTTGTGGAAATATCGCGAGAAAATACCATAGATGCAATGGTTTCAAGATTTCTATCCTGACGATTTCCATTAGGTATCGACAATATAACAGGCTTTCGAGAAATTTTCAACCAATTTTCGAAAGAATCTGATCATGTCCACGAAACTATCAATCGTAGCACGGAGAACTTCGAATTTTTTGAAATATCACGAGAAAGTACCATAGATACGGTGGTTTCAAGGGTTGTAACACGACGAATCCCATTAGGAATTGCCAAATATGACGGGTTTTCGAACAATTTTCGGACAATTCTGCTCGTCTCTGAAACAATAAGTCGTAGTACGGAGAACCTGTTATTTGTGGAAATATCGCATGAAGATAACATAGATGCATTGATTTGAAGATTTCTAACCTGACGAATTCCATTAGGTATCGCCAAATATAACGGCGTTTCGAGAAATTTTCAACCAATTTTCGAAAGAATCTGATCATGTCCACGAAACTATAAATCGTAGCACGGAGAACTTCGAATTTTTTGAAATATCACGAGAAAGTACCATAGATCCTGTGGTTTCAAGGGTTGTAACCCGACGAATCCCATTAGGAATTGCCAAATATGACGAGTTTTCGAACAATTTTCGGACAATTCTGCTCGTCTCTGAAACAATAAGTCGTAGTACGGAGAACCTGTTTTTTGTGGAAATATCGCGAGAAAATACCATAGATGCAATGGTTTCAAGATTTCTATCCTGACGATTTCCATTAGGTATCGACAATATAACAGGCTTTCGAGAAATTTTCAACCAATTTTCGAAAGAATCTGATCATGTCCACGAAACTATAAATCGTAGCACGGAGAACTTCGAATTTTTTGAAATATCACGAGAAAGTACCATAGATACTGTGGTTTCAAGGGTTGTAACCCGACGAATCCCATTAGGAATTGCCAAATATGACGAGTTTTCGAACAATTTTCGGACAATTCTGCTCATATCTTAGAAGCCATAAATCGCAGAACGGAGGACTCTTTATTTGTGGAAATTCGAGAGAAAATACCATAGATGCATTGGTTTCAAGATTTCTAACCTGACGGATTCCATTAAGTATCGCCATATATAAAGGGCTTTCGAGAAATTTTCGACCAATTTTCGGAAGAATCTGCTGATATCCACGAAACTATAAATCGTAGCACGGAGAACTCCGAATTTTTTGGAAATATCGCGAGAAAGTTCCATACATGCTGTGGTTTCAAGCATTGTAACCCGACGAATCCCATTAGGAATTGCCAAATATAACGAGTTTTCGAACAATTTTCGGACAATTCTGCTCGTCTCTGAAACAATAAGTCGTAGTACGGAGAACCTGTTATTTGTGGAAATATCGCATGAAGATAACATAGATGCATTGATTTGAAGATTTCTAACCTGACGAATTCCATTAGGTATCGTCAAATATAACGGCGTTTCGAAAAATTTTCAACCAATTTTCGAAAGAATCTGATCATGTCCACGAAACTATAAATCGTAGCACGGAGAACTCCGAATTTTTTGGAAATATCGCGAGAAAGTTCCATACATGCTGTGGTTTCAAGCATTGTAACCCGACGAATCCCATTAGGAATTGCCAAATATGACGAGTTTTCGAACAATTTTCGGACAAATCTGCTTATGCCCCAGAAACAATAAGTCGTAGTACGTAAACCTCGTTATTTGTGGAAATATTGAAATATAAGAATCTGCTCATATCCACGAAACTATAAATCGTAGCACGGAGAACTCCGAATTTTTTTAAATATCCGAGAAAGTACCATAGATACTGTGGTTTCAAGCGTTGTAACTCGACGAATCCAATTAGGAATTGCCAAATATGACGAATTTCTGAACAATTTTCCGACAATTCTGCTCATGTCTCAGAAACAATAATACTGAGAACCTGTTATTTGTGGAAATATCGCGAGAAAATACCATAGATGCAATGGTTTCAAGATTTCTATCCTGACGATTTCCATTAGGTATCGACAATATAACAGGCTTTCGAGAAATTTTCAACCAATTTTCGAAAGAATCTGATCATGTCCACGAAACTATCAATCGTAGCACGGAGAACTTCGAATTTTTTGAAATATCACGAGAAAGTACCATAGATACGGTGGTTTCAAGGGTTGTAACCCGACGAATCCCATTAGGAATTGCCAAATATAACGAGTTTTCGAACAATTTTCGGACAATTCTGCTCATATCTTAGAAGCTATAAATCGCAGAACGGAGGACTCTTTATTTGTGGAAATTCGAGAGAAAATACCATAGATGCATTGGTTTCAAGATTTCTATCCTGACGAATTCCATTAGGTATCGCCAAATATAACAGGCTTTCGAGAAATTTTCAACCAATTTTCGAAAGAATCTGATCATATCGACGAAACTATAAATCGTAGCACGGAAAACTCGGAATTTTTTGGAAATATCGCGAGAAAGTTCCATACATGCTGTGGTTTCAAGCATTGTAACTCGACGAATCCCATTAGGAATTGCCAAATTTGACGAATTTCCGAACATTTTTCCGACAAATCTGCTCATATCTTAGAAGCTATAAATCGCAGAACGGAGGACTCTTTATTTGTGGAAATTCGAGAGAAAATACCATAGATGCATTGGTTTCAAGACTTCTAACCTGACGGATTCCATTAAGTATCGCCATATATAAAGAGCTTTCGAGAAATTTTCGACCAATTTTCGGAAGAATCTGCTGATATCCACGAAACTATAAATCGTAGCACGGAGAACTCCGAATTTTTTGGAAATATCGCGAGAAAGTTCCATACATGCTGTGGTTTCAAGCATTGTAACCCGACGAATCCCATTAGGAATTGCCAAATATGACGAGTTTTCGAACAATTTTCGGACAATTCTGCTCGTCTCTGAAACAATAAGTCGTAGTACGGAGAACCTGTTATTTGTGGAAATATCGCATGAAGATAACATAGATGCATTGATTTGAAGATTTCTAACCTGACGAATTCCATTAGGTATCGCCAAATATAACGGCGTTTCGAGAAATTTTCAACCAATTTTCGAAAGAATCTGATCATGTCCACGAAACTATAAATCGTAGCACGGAGAACTCCGAATTTTTTGGAAATATCGCGAGAAAGTTCCATACATGCTGTGGTTTCAAGCATTGTAACCCGACGAATCCCATTAGGAATTGCCAAATATGACGAGTTTTCGAACAATTTTCGGACAAATCTGCTTATGCCCCAGAAACAATAAGTCGTAGTACGTAAACCTCGTTATTTGTGGAAATATTGAAATATAAGAATCTGCTCATATCCACGAAACTATAAATCGTAGCACGGAGAACTCCGAATTTTTTTAAATATCCGAGAAAGTACCATAGATACTGTGGTTTCAAGCGTTGTAACTCGACGAATCCAATTAGGAATTGCCAAATATGACGAATTTCTGAACAATTTTCCGACAATTCTGCTCATGTCTCAGAAACAATAAGTCGTAGTACTGAGAACCTGTTATTTGTGGAAATATCGCGAGAAAATACCATAGATGCAATGGTTTCAAGATTTCTATCCTGACGATTTCCATTAGGTATCGACAATATAACAGGCTTTCGAGAAATTTTCAACCAATTTTCGAAAGAATCTGATCATGTCCACGGAAGTATCAATCGTAGCACGGAGAACTTCGAATTTTTTGAAATATCACGAGAAAGTACCATAGATACGGTGGTTTCAAGGGTTGTAACCCGACGAATCCCATTAGTTATTGCCAAATATAACGAGTTTTCGAACAATTTTCGGACAATTCTGCTCATATCTTAGAAGCTATAAATCGCAGAACGGAGGACTCTTTATTTGTGGAAATTCGAGAGAAAATACCATAGATGCATTGGTTTCAAGATTTCTATCCTGACGATTTCCATTAGGTATCGCCAAATATAACAGGCTTTCGAGAAATTTTCAACCCATTTTCGAAAGAATCTGATCATGTCCACGAAACTATCAATCGTAGCACGGAGAACTTCGAATTTTTTGAAATATCACGAGAAAGTACCATAGATACGGTGGTTTCAAGGGTTGTAACCCGACGAATCCCATTAGGAATTGCCAAATATAACGAGTTTTCGAACAATTTTCGGACAATTCTGCTCATATCTTAGAAGCTATAAATCGCAGAACGGAGGACTCTTTATTTGTGGAAATTCGAGAGAAAATACCATAGATGCATTGGTTTCAAGATTTCTATCCTGACGAATTCCATTAGGTATCGCCAAATATAACAGGCTTTCGAGAAATTTTCAACCAATTTTCGAAAGAATCTGATCATATCGACGAAACTATAAATCGTAGCACGGAAAACTCGGAATTTTTTGGAAATATCGCGAGAAAGTTCCATACATGCTGTGGTTTCAAGCATTGTAACCCGACGAATCCCATTAGGAATTGCCAAATATGACGAGTTTTCGAACAATTTTCGGACAAATCTGCTTATGCCCCAGAAACAATAAGTCGTAGTACGTAAACCTCGTTATTTGTGGAAATATTGAAATATAAGAATCTGCTCATATCCACGAAACTATAAATCGTAGCACGGAGAACTCCGAATTTTTTTAAATATCCGAGAAAGTACCATAGATACTGTGGTTTCAAGCGTTGTAACTCGACGAATCCAATTAGGAATTGCCAAATATGACGAATTTCTGAACAATTTTCCGACAATTCTGCTCATGTCTCAGAAACAATAAGTCGTAGTACTGAGAACCTGTTATTTGTGGAAATATCGCGAGAAAATACCATAGATGCAATGGTTTCAAGATTTCTATCCTGACGATTTCCATTAGGTATCGACAATATAACAGGCTTTCGAGAAATTTTCAACCAATTTTCGAAAGAATCTGATCATGTCCACGAAACTATCAATCGTAGCACGGAGAACTTCGAATTTTTTGAAATATCACGAGAAAGTACCATAGATACGGTGGTTTCAAGGGTTGTAACCCGACGAATCCCATTAGGAATTGCCAAATATAACGAGTTTTCGAACAATTTTCGGACAATTCTGCTCATATCTTAGAAGCTATAAATCGCAGAACGGAGGACTCTTTATTTGTGGAAATTCGAGAGAAAATACCATAGATGCATTGGTTTCAAGATTTCTATCCTGACGATTTCCATTAGGTATCGCCAAATATAACAGGCTTTCGAGAAATTTTCAACCCATTTTCGAAAGAATCTGATCATGTCCACGAAACTATCAATCGTAGCACGGAGAACTTCGAATTTTTTGAAATATCACGAGAAAGTACCATAGATACGGTGGTTTCAAGGGTTGTAACCCGACGAATCCCATTAGGAATTGCCAAATATAACGAGTTTTCGAACAATTTTCGGACAATTCTGCTCATATCTTAGAAGCTATAAATCGCAGAACGGAGGACTCTTTATTTGTGGAAATTCGAGAGAAAATACCATAGATGCATTGGTTTCAAGATTTCTATCCTGACGATTTCCATTAGGTATCGCCAAATATAACAGGCTTTCGAGAAATTTTCAACCAATTTTCGAAAGAATCTGATCATATCGACGAAACTATAAATCGTAGCACGGAAAACTCGGAATTTTTAGGAAATATCGCGAGAAAGTTCCATACATGCTGTGGTTTCAAGCATTGTAACCCGACGAATCCCCGTTTGGAATTGCCAAATATGACGAGTTTTCGAACAATTTTCGGACAATTCTGCTCGTCTCTGAAACAATAAGTCGTAGTACGGAGAACCTGTTATTTGTGGAAATATCGCATGAAGATACCATAGATACATTGATTTGAAGGTTTCTAACCTGAGGAATTCCATTAGGTATCGACAAATATAACAGGCTTTCGAGAAATTTTCATGTCCACGAAACTATAAATCGTAGCACGGAGAACTCCGAATTTTTTTAAATATCCGAGATAGTACCATAGATACTGTGGTTTCAAGCGTTGTAACTCGACGAAACCAATTAGGAATTGCCAAATTTGACGAATTTCCGAACATTTTTCGGACAAATCTGCTCATGTCTTAGAAGCTATAAATCGCAGAACGGAGGACTCTTTATTTGTGGAAATTCGAGAGAAAATACCATAGATGCATTGGTTTCAAGATTTCTAACCTGACGGATTCCATTAAGTATCGCCATATATAAAGGGCTTTCGAGAAATTTTCGACCAATTTTCGGAAGAATCTGCTGATATCCACGAAACTATAAATCGTAGCACGGAGAACTCCGAATTTTTTGGAAATATAGCGATAAAGTTCCATACATGCTGTGGTTTCAAGCATTGTAACCCGACGAATCCCATTAGGAATTGCCAAATATGACGAGTTTTCGAACAATTTTCGGACAATTCTGCACGTCTCTGAAACAATAAGTCGTAGTACGGAGAACCTGTTATTTGTGGAAATATCGCATGAAGATAACATAGATGCATTGATTTGAAGATTTCCAACCTGACGAATTCCATTAGGTATCGCCAAATATAACGGCGTTTCGAGAAATTTTCAACCAATTGTCGAAAGAATCTGATCATGTCCACGAAACTATAAATCGTAGCACGGAGAACTTCGAATTTTTTGAAATATCGCGAGAAAGTTCCATACATGCTGTGGTTTCAAGCATTGTAACCCGACGAATCCCATTAGGAATTGCCAAATATGACGAGTTTTCGAACAATTTTCGGACAAATCTGCTTATGCCCCAGAAACAATAAGTCGTAGTACGTAAACCTCGTTATTTGTGGAAATATTGAAATATAAGAATCTGCTCATATCCACGAAACTATAAATCGTAGCATGGAGAACTCCGAATTTTTTTAAATATCCGAGAAAGTACCATAGATACTGTGGTTTCAAGCGTTGTAACTCGACGAATCCAATTAGGAATTGCCAAATATGACGAATTTCTGAACAATTTTCCGACAATTCTGCTCATGTCTCAGAAACAATAAGTCGTAGTACTGAGAACCTGTTATTTGTGGAAATTCGAGAGAAAATACCATAGATGCATTGGTTTCAAGATTTCTAACCTGACGGATTCCATTAAGTATCGCCATATATAAAGGGCTTTCGAGAAATTTTCGACCAATTTTTGGAAGAATCTGCTGATATCCACGAAACTATAAATCGTAGCACGGAGAACTCCGAATTTTTTGGAAATATCGCGAGAAAGTTCCATACATGCTGTGGTTTCAAGCATTGTAACCCGACGAATCCCATTAGGAATTGCCAAATATAACGAGTTTTCGAACAATTTTCGGACAATTCTGCTCATATCTTAGAAGCTATAAATCGCAGAACGGAGGACACTTTATTTGTGGAAATTCGAGAGAAAATACCATAGATGCATTGGTTTCAAGATTTCTATCCTGACGATTTCCATTAGGTATCGCCAAATATAACAGGCTTTCGAGAAATTTTCAACCAATTTTGGAAAGAATCTGATCATATCGACGAAACTATAAATCGTAGCACGGAAAACTCGGAATTTTTAGGAAATATCGCGAGAAAGTTCCATACATGCTGTGGTTTCAAGCATTGTAACCCGACGAATCCCCGTTTGGAATTGCCAAATATGACGAGTTTTCGAACAATTTTCGGACAATTCTGCTCGTCTCTGAAACAATAAGTCGTAGTACGGAGAACCTGTTATTTGTGGAAATATCGCATGAAGATACCATAGATACATTGATTTGAAGGTTTCTAACCTGAGGAATTCCATTAGGTATCGACAAATATAACAGGCTTTCGAGAAATTTTCATGTCCACGAAACTATAAATCGTAGCACGGAGAACTCCGAATTTTTTTAAATATCCGAGAAAGTACCATAGATACTGTGGTTTCAAGCGTTGTAACTCGACGAAACCAATTAGGAATTGCCAAATTTGACGAATTTCCGAACATTTTTCGGACAAATCTGCTCATGTCTTAGAAGCTATAAATCGCAGAACGGAGGACTCTTTATTTGTGGAAATTCGAGAGAAAATACCATAGATGCATTGGTTTCAAGATTTCTAACCTGACGGATTCCATTAAGTATCGCCATATATAAAGGGCTTTCGAGAAATTTTCGACCAATTTTCGAAAGAATCTGATCATGTCCACGAAACTATAAATCGTAGCACGGAGAACTCCGAATTTTTTGGAAATATAGCGAGAAAGTTCCATACATGCTGTGGTTTCAAGCATTGTAACCCGACGAATCCCATTAGGAATTGCCAAATATGACGAGTTTTCGAACAATTTTCGGACAATTCTGCTCGTCTCTGAAACAATAAGTCGTAGTACGGAGAACCTGTTATTTGTGGAAATATCGCATGAAGATAACATAGATGCATTGATTTGAAGATTTCTAACCTGACGAGTTCCATTAGGTATCGACAATATAACAGGCTTTCCAGAAATTTTCAACCAATTTTCGAAAGAATCTGATCATGTCCACGAAACTATAAATCGTAGCACGGAGAACTTCGAATTTTTTGAAATATCACGAGAAAGTACCATAGATCCTGTGGTTTCAAGGGTTGTAACCCGACGAATCCCATTAGGAATTGCCAAATATAAAGAGTTTTCGAACAATTTTCGGACAATTCTGCTCATATCTTAGAAGCTATAAATCGCAGAACGGAGGACTCTTTATTTGTGGAAATTCGAGAGAAAATACCATAGATGCATTGGTTTCAAGATTTCTATCCTGACGAATTCCATTAGGTATCGCCAAATATAACAGGCTTTCGAGAAATTTTCAACCAATTTTCGAAAGAATCTGATCATATCGACGAAACTATAAATCGTAGCACGGAAAACTCGGAATTTTTTGGAAATATCCCGAGAAAGTTCCATACATGCTGTGGTTTCAAGCATTGTAACCCGACGAATCCCATTAGGAATTGCCAAATATGACGAGTTTTCGAACAATTTTCGGACAATTCTGCTCGTCTCTGAATCAATAAGTCGTAGTACGGAGAACCTGTTATTTGTGGAAATATCGCATGAAGATACCATAGATGCATTGATTTGAAGATTTCTAACCTGACGAATTCCATTAGGTATCGACAAATATAACAGGCTTTCGAGAAATTTTCAACCAATTTTCGAAAGAATCTGATCATGTCCACGAAACTATAAATCGTAGCACGGAGAACTCCGAATTTTTTTAAATATCCGAGAAAGTACCATAGATACTGTGGTTTCAAGCGTTGTAACTCGACGAAACCAATTAGGAATTGCCAAATTTGACGAATTTCCGAACATTTTTCGGACAAATCTGCCCATGTCTCAAAAACAATAAGTCGTAGTACGTAAACCTCGTTATTTGTGGAAATATTGCGAAAAAATATCATAGATGCATTGGTTTCAAGATTTCTAACCTGACGGATTCCACTAAGTATCGCCATATATAAAGGGCTTTCGAGAAATTTTCGACCAATTTTCGGAAGAATCTGCTCATATCAACGAAACTATAAATCGTAGCACGGAGAACTCCGAATGTTTTTAAATATCCGAGAAAGTACCGCAGATACTGTGGTTTCAAGCGTTGTAACTCGACGAATCCAATTAGGAATTGCCAAATTTGACGAATTTCCGATCATTTTTCGGACAAATCTGCTCATGTCTCAGAAACAAAAAGTCGTGATACGGAAAACCTGTTATTTATAGAAATATCGCATGAAAATGCCATCGATGCATTGATTTGAAGCTTTCTAACCCGACGAAGTCTATTAGGAATCGCCAAATATAACGAGTTTTCGAGCAATATTCGGGCAATTCATTTCATATCTCCGAAACAATAAGTCGATGTACGTAGACCTCGTTATTTGTGGAAATATCGCAAGAAAGTACCATAGATACTGTGGTTTCAAGCGTTGTAACTCGACGAATCCCATTAGGAATTGCCAAATATGACGAATTTCTGAACAATTTTCCGACAATTCTGCTCATGTCTCAGAAACAATAAGTCGTAGTACTGTGAACCTGTTATTTGTGGAAATATCGCGAGAAAATAGATGCAATGGTTTCAAGATTTCTAACCTGACGAATTTCATTAGGTATCGCCAAATATAACAGGCTTTCGAGAAATTTTCAACCAATTTTCGAAAGATTCTGCTGATATCCACGAAACTATAAATCGTAGCACGGAGAACTCCGAATTTTTTTAAATATCCGAGAAAGTACCATAGATACTGTGGTTTCAAGCGTTGTAACTCGACGAATCCAATTAGGAATTGCCAAATATGACGAATTTCTGAACAATTTTCCGACAATTCTGCTCATGTCTCAGAAACAATAAGTCGTAGTACTGAGAACCTGTTATTTGTGGAAATATCGCGAGAAAATACCATAGATGCAATGGTTTCAAGATTTCTATCCTGACGATTTCCATTAGGTATCGACAATATAACAGGCTTTCGAGAAATTTTCAACCAATTTTCGAAAGAATCTGATCATGTCCACGAAACTATAAATCGTAGCACGGAGAACTTCGAATTTTTTGAAATATCACGAGAAAGTACCATAAATACTGTGGTTTCAAGGGTTGTAACCCGACGAATCCCATTAGGAATTGCCAAATATAAAGAGTTTTCGAACAATTTTCGGACAATTCTGCTCATATCTTAGAAGCTATAAATCGCAGAACGGAGGACTCTTTATTTGTGGAAATTCGAGAGAAAATACCATAGATGCATTGGTTTCAAGATTTCTAACCTGACGGATTCCATTAAGTATCGCCATATATAAAGGGCTTTCGAGAAATTTTCGACCAATTTTCGGAAGAATCTGCTGATATCCACGAAACTATAAATCGTAGCACGGAGAACTCCGAATTTTTTGGAAATATCGCGAGAAAGTTCCATACATGCTGTGGTTTCAAGCATTGTAACCCGACGAATCCCATTAGGAATTGCCAAATATGACGAGTTTTCGAACAATTTTCGGACAATTCTGCTCGTCTCTGAAACAATAAGTCGTAGTACGGAGAACCTGTTATTTGTGGAAATATCGCATGAAGATAACATAGATGCATTGATTTGAAGATTTCTAACCTGACGAATTCCATTAGGTATCGCCAAATATAACGGCGTTTCGAGAAATTTTCAACCAATTTTCAAAAGAATCTGATCATGTCCACGAAACTATAAATCGTAGCACGGAGAACTCCGAATTTTTTGGAAATATCGCGAGAAAGTTCCATACATGCTGTGGTTTCAAACATTGTAACCCGACGAATCCCATTAGGAATTGCCAAATATGACGAGTTTTCGAACAATTTTCGGACAATTCTGCTCGTCTCTGAAACAATAAGTCGTAGTACGGAGAACCTGTTATTTGTGGAAATATCGCATGAAGATAACATAGATGCATTGATTTGAAGATTTCTAACCTGACGAATTCCATTAGGTATCGACAATATAACAGGCTTTCGAGAAATTTTCAACCAATTTTCGAAAGAATCTGATCATGTCCACGAAAGTATCAATCGTAGCACGGAGAACTTCGAATTTTTTGAAATATCACGAGAAAGTACCATAGATGCGGTGGTTTCAAGGGTTGTAACCCGACGAATCCCATTAGGAATTGCCAAATATAACGAGTTTTCGAACAATTTTCGGACAATTCTGCTCATATCTTAGAAGCTATAAATCGCAGAACGGAGGACTCTTTATTTGTGGAAATTCGAGAGAAAATACCATAGATGCATTGGTTTCAAGATTTCTATCCTGACGAATTCCATTAGGTATCGCCAAATATAACAGACTTTCGAGAAATTTTCAACCAATTTTCGAAAGAATCTGATCATATCGTCGAAACTATAAATCGTAGCACGGAGAACTCCGAATTTTTTGAAATATCGCTAGAAAGTTCCATACATGCTGTGGTTTCAAGCATTGTAACCCGATGAATCCCATTAGGAATTGCCAAATATGACGAGTTTCCGAACAATTTTCGGACAATTCTGCTCGTCTCTGAAACAATAAGTCGTAGTACGGAGAACCTGTTATTTGTGGAAATATCGCATGAAGATACCATAGATGCATTGATTTGAAGATTTCTAACCTGACGAATTCCATTAGGTATCGACAATATAACAGGCGTTCGAGAAATTTTCAACCAATTTTCGAAAGAATCTGATCATGTCCACGAAACTATAAATCGTAGCACGGAGAACTTCGAATTTTTTGAAATATCAAGAGAAAGTACCATAGATCCTGTGGTTTCAAGGGTTGTAACCCGACGAATCCCATTAGGAATTGCCAAATATAACGAGTTTTCGAACAATTTTCGGACAATTCTGCTCATATCTTAGAAGCTATAAATCGCAGAACGGAGGACTCTTTATTTGTGGAAATTCGAGAGAAAATACCATAGATGCATTGGTTTCAAGATTTCTATCCTGACGATTTCCATTAGGTATCGCCAAATATAACAGGCTTTCGAGAAATTTTCAACCCATTTTCGAAAGAATCTGATCATGTCCACGAAACTATCAATCGTAGCACGGAGAACTTCGAATTTTTTGAAATATCACGAGAAAGTACCATAGATACGGTGGTTTCAAGGGTTGTAACCCGACGAATCCCATTAGGAATTGCCAAATATAACGAGTTTTCGAACAATTTTCGGACAATTCTGCTCATATCTTAGAAGCTATAAATCGCAGAACGGAGGACTCTTTATTTGTGGAAATTCGAGAGAAAATACCATAGATGCATTGGTTTCAAGATTTCTATCCTGACGAATTCCATTAGGTATCGCCAAATATAACAGGCTTTCGAGAAATTTTCAACCAATTTTCGAAAGAATCTGATCATATCGACGAAACTATAAATCGTAGCACGGAAAACTCGGAATTTTTTGGAAATATCGCGAGAAAGTTCCATACATGCTGTGGTTTCAAGCATTGTAACTCGACGAATCCCATTAGGAATTGCCAAATTTGACGAATTTCCGAACATTTTTCGGACAAATCTGCTCGTCTCTGAAACAATAAGTCGTAGTACGGAGAACCTGTTATTTGTGGAAATATCGCATGAAGATACCATAGATGCATTGATTTGAAGATTTCTAACCTGACGAATTCCATTAGGTATCGACAATATAACAGGCGTTCGAGAAATTTTCAACCAATTTTCGAAAGAATCTGATCATGTCCACGAAACTATAAATCGTAGCACGGAGAACTTCGAATTTTTTGAAATATCAAGAGAAAGTACCATAGATCCTGTGGTTTCAAGGGTTGTAACCCGACGAATCCCATTAGGAATTGCCAAATATAACGAGTTTTCGAACAATTTTCGGACAATTCTGCTCATATCTTAGAAGCTATAAATCGCAGAACGGAGGACTCTTTATTTGTGGAAATTCGAGAGAAAATACCATAGATGCATTGGTTTCAAGATTTCTATCCTGACGATTTCCATTAGGTATCGCCAAATATAACAGGCTTTCGAGAAATTTTCAACCCATTTTCGAAAGAATCTGATCATGTCCACGAAACTATCAATCGTAGCACGGAGAACTTCGAATTTTTTGAAATATCACGAGAAAGTACCATAGATACGGTGGTTTCAAGGGTTGTAACCCGACGAATCCCATTAGGAATTGCCAAATATAACGAGTTTTCGAACAATTTTCGGACAATTCTGCTCATATCTTAGAAGCTATAAATCGCAGAACGGAGGACTCTTTATTTGTGGAAATTCGAGAGAAAATACCATAGATGCATTGGTTTCAAGATTTCTATCCTGACGAATTCCATTAGGTATCGCCAAATATAACAGGCTTTCGAGAAATTTTCAACCAATTTTCGAAAGAATCTGATCATATCGACGAAACTATAAATCGTAGCACGGAAAACTCGGAATTTTTTGGAAATATCGCGAGAAAGTTCCATACATGCTGTGGTTTCAAGCATTGTAACTCGACGAATCCCATTAGGAATTGCCAAATTTGACGAATTTCCGAACATTTTTCGGACAAATCTGCTCATGTCTCAAAAACAATAAGTTTTTGAGACAACTTAATTGGAATCCCATTAGGAATTGCCAAATATGACGAGTTTTCGAACAATTTTCGGACAATTCTGCTCATATCTTAGAAGCTATAAATCGCAGAACGGAGGACTCTTTATTTGTGGAAATTCGAGAGAAAATACCATAGATGCATTGGTTTCAAGATTTCTAACCTGACGGATTCCATTAAGTATCGCCATATATAAAGGGCTTTCGAGAAATTTTCGACCAATTTTCGGAAGAATCTGCTGATATCCACGAAACTATAAATCGTAGCACGGAGAACTCCGAATTTTTTGGAAATATCGCGAGAAAGTTCCATACATGCTGTGGTTTCAAGCATTGTAACCCGACGAATCCCATTAGGAATTGCCAAATATGACGAGTTTTCGAACAATTTTCGGACAATTCTGCTCGTCTATGAAACAATAAGTCGTAGTACGGAGAACCTGTTATTTGTGGAAATATCGCATGAAGATAACATAGATGCATTGATTTGAAGATTTCTAACCTGACGAATTCCATTAGGTATCGCCAAATATAACGGCGTTTCGAAAAATTTTCAACCAATTTTCGAAAGAATCTGATCATGTCCACGAAACTATAAATCGTAGCACGGAGAACTCCGAATTTTTTGGAAATATCGCGAGAAAGTTCCATACATGCTGTGGTTTCAAGCATTGTAACCCGACGAATCCCATTAGGAATTGCCAAATATGACGAGTTTTCGAACAATTTTCGGACAATTCTGCTCGTCTCTGAAACAATAAGCCGTAGTACGGAGAACCTGTTATTTGTGGAAATATCGCATGAAGATAACATAGATGCATTGATTTGAAGATTTCTAACCTGACGAATTCCATTAGGTATCGACAATATAACAGGCTTTCGAGAAATTTTCAACCAATTTTCGAAAGAATCTGATCATGTCCACGAAAGTATCAATCGTAGCACGGAGAACTTCGAATTTTTTGAAATATCACGAGAAAGTACCATAGATGCGGTGGTTTCAAGGGTTGTAACCCGACGAATCCCATTAGGAATTGCCAAATATAACGAGTTTTCGAACAATTTTCGGACAATTCTGCTCATATCTTAGAAGCTATAAATCGCAGAACGGAGGACTCTTTATTTGTGGAAATTCGAGAGAAAATACCATAGATGCATTGGTTTCAAGATTTCTATCCTGACGATTTCCATTAGGTATCGCCAAATATAACAGGCTTTCGAGAAATTTTCAACCCATTTTCGAAAGAATCTGATCATGTCCACGAAACTATCAATCGTAGCACGGAGAACTTCGAATTTTTTGAAATATCACGAGAAAGTACCATAGATACGGTGGTTTCAAGGGTTGTAACCCGACGAATCCCATTAGGAATTGCCAAATATAACGAGTTTTCGAACAATTTTCGGACAATTCTGCTCATATCTTAGAAGCTATAAATCGCAGAACGGAGGACTCTTTATTTGTGGAAATTCGAGAGAAAATACCATAGATGCATTGGTTTCAAGATTTCTATCCTGACGAATTCCATTAGGTATCGCCAAATATAACAGACTTTCGAGAAATTTTCAACCAATTTTCGAAAGAATCTGATCATATCGTCGAAACTATAAATCGTAGCACGGAGAACTCCGAATTTTTTGAAATATCGCTAGAAAGTTCCATACATGCTGTGGTTTCAAGCATTGTAACCCGATGAATCCCATTAGGAATTGCCAAATATGACGAGTTTCCGAACAATTTTCGGACAATTCTGCTCGTCTCTGAAACAATAAGTCGTAGTACGGAGAACCTGTTATTTGTGGAAATATCGCATGAAGATACCATAGATGCATTGATTTGAAGATTTCTAACCTGACGAATTCCATTAGGTATCGACAATATAACAGGCGTTCGAGAAATTTTCAACCAATTTTCGAAAGAATCTGATCATGTCCACGAAACTATAAATCGTAGCACGGAGAACTTCGAATTTTTTGAAATATCAAGAGAAAGTACCATAGATCCTGTGGTTTCAAGGGTTGTAACCCGACGAATCCCATTAGGAATTGCCAAATATAACGAGTTTTCGAACAATTTTCGGACAATTCTGCTCATATCTTAGAAGCTATAAATCGCAGAACGGAGGACTCTTTATTTGTGGAAATTCGAGAGAAAATACCATAGATGCATTGGTTTCAAGATTTCTATCCTGACGATTTCCATTAGGTATCGCCAAATATAACAGGCTTTCGAGAAATTTTCAACCCATTTTCGAAAGAATCTGATCATGTCCACGAAACTATCAATCGTAGCACGGAGAACTTCGAATTTTTTGAAATATCACGAGAAAGTACCATAGATACGGTGGTTTCAAGGGTTGTAACCCGACGAATCCCATTAGGAATTGCCAAATATAACGAGTTTTCGAACAATTTTCGGACAATTCTGCTCATATCTTAGAAGCTATAAATCGCAGAACGGAGGACTCTTTATTTGTGGAAATTCGAGAGAAAATACCATAGATGCATTGGTTTCAAGATTTCTATCCTGACGAATTCCATTAGGTATCGCCAAATATAACAGGCTTTCGAGAAATTTTCAACCAATTTTCGAAAGAATCTGATCATATCGACGAAACTATAAATCGTAGCACGGAAAACTCGGAATTTTTTGGAAATATCGCGAGAAAGTTCCATACATGCTGTGGTTTCAAGCATTGTAACTCGACGAATCCCATTAGGAATTGCCAAATTTGACGAATTTCCGAACATTTTTCGGACAAATCTGCTCATGTCTCAAAAACAATAAGTTTTTGAGACAACTTAATTGGAATCCCATTAGGAATTGCCAAATATGACGAGTTTTCGAACAATTTTCGGACAATTCTGCTCATATCTTAGAAGCTATAAATCGCAGAACGGAGGACTCTTTATTTGTGGAAATTCGAGAGAAAATACCATAGATGCATTGGTTTCAAGATTTCTAACCTGACGGATTCCATTAAGTATCGCCATATATAAAGGGCTTTCGAGAAATTTTCGACCAATTTTCGGAAGAATCTGCTGATATCCACGAAACTATAAATCGTAGCACGGAGAACTCCGAATTTTTTGGAAATATCGCGAGAAAGTTCCATACATGCTGTGGTTTCAAGCATTGTAACCCGACGAATCCCATTAGGAATTGCCAAATATGACGAGTTTTCGAACAATTTTCGGACAAATCTGCTTATGCCCCAGAAACAATAAGTCGTAGTACGTAAACCTCGTTATTTGTGGAAATATTGAAATATAAGAATCTGCTCATATCCACGAAACTATAAATCGTAGCACGGAGAACTCCGAATTTTTTTAAATATCCGAGAAAGTACCATAGATACTGTGGTTTCAAGCGTTGTAACTCGACGAATCCAATTAGGAATTGCCAAATATGACGAATTTCTGAACAATTTTCCGACAATTCTGCTCATGTCTCAGAAACAATAAGTCGTAGTACTGAGAACCTGTTATTTGTGGAAATATCGCGAGAAAATACCATAGATGCAATGGTTTCAAGATTTCTATCTTGACGATTTCCATTAGGTATCGACAATATAACAGGCTTTCGAGAAATTTTCAACCAATTTTCGAAAGAATCTGATCATGTCCACGAAACTATAAATCGTAGCACGGAGAACTTCGAATTTTTTGAAATATCACGAGAAAGTACCATAGATACTGTGGTTTCAAGGGTTGTAAACCGACGAATCCCATTAGGAATTGCCAAATATAAAGAGTTTTCGAACAATTTTCGGACAATTCTGCTCATATCTTAGAAGCTATAAATCGCAGAACGGAGGACTCTTTATTTGTGGAAATTCGAGAGAAAATACCATAGATGCATTGGTTTCAAGATTTCTAACCTGACGGATTCCATTAAGTATCGCCATATATAAAGGGCTTTCGAGAAATTTTCGACCAATTTTTGGAAGAATCTGCTGATATCCACGAAACTATAAATCGTAGCACGGAGAACTCCGAATTTTTTGGAAATATCGCGAGAAAGTTCCATACATGCTGTGGTTTCAAGCATTGTAACCCGACGAATCCCATTAGGAATTGCCAAATATAACGAGTTTTCGAACAATTTTCGGACAATTCTGCTCATATCTTAGAAGCTATAAATCGCAGAACGGAGGACACTTTATTTGTGGAAATTCGAGAGAAAATACCATAGATGCATTGGTTTCAAGATTTCTATCCTGACGATTTCCATTAGGTATCGCCAAATATAACAGGCTTTCGAGAAATTTTCAACCAATTTTCGAAAGAATCTGATCATATCGACGAAACTATAAATCGTAGCACGGAAAACTCGGAATTTTTAGGAAATATCGCGAGAAAGTTCCATACATGCTGTGGTTTCAAGCATTGTAACCCGACGAATCCCCGTTTGGAATTGCCAAATATGACGAGTTTTCGAACAATTTTCGGACAATTCTGCTCGTCTCTGAAACAATAAGTCGTAGTACGGAGAACCTGTTATTTGTGGAAATATCGCATGAAGATACCATAGATACATTGATTTGAAGGTTTCTAACCTGAGGAATTCCATTAGGTATCGACAAATATAACAGGCTTTCGAGAAATTTTCATGTCCACGAAACTATAAATCGTAGCACGGAGAACTCCGAATTTTTTTAAATATCCGAGAAAGTACCATAGATACTGTGGTTTCAAGCGTTGTAACTCGACGAAACCAATTAGGAATTGCCAAATTTGACGAATTTCCGAACATTTTTCGGACAAATCTGCTCATGTCTTAGAAGCTATAAATCGCAGAACGGAGGACTCTTTATTTGTGGAAATTCGAGAGAAAATACCATAGATGCATTGGTTTCAAGATTTCTAACCTGACGGATTCCATTAAGTATCGCCATATATAAAGGGCTTTCGAGAAATTTTCGACCGATTTTCGGAAGAATCTGCTCATATCCACGAAACTATAAATCGTAGCACGGAGAACTCCGAATTTTTTTAAATATCCGAGAAAGTACCATAGATACTGTGGTTTCAAGCGTTGTAACTCGACGAATCCAATTAGGAATTGCCAAATATGACGAATTTCTGAACAATTTTCCGACAATTCTGCTCATGTCTCAGAAACAATAAGTCGTAGTACTGAGAACCTGTTATTTGTGGAAATATCGCGAGAAAATACCATAGATGCAATGGTTTCAAGATTTCTATCCTGACGATTTCCATTAGGTATCGACAATATAACAGGCTTTCGAGAAATTTTCAACCAATTTTCGAAAGAATCTGATCATGTCCACGAAACTATAAATCGTAGCACGGAGAACTTCGAATTTTTTGAAATATCACGAGAAAGTACCATAAATACTGTGGTTTCAAGGGTTGTAACCCGACGAATCCCATTAGGAATTGCCAAATATAAAGAGTTTTCGAACAATTTTCGGACAATTCTGCTCATATCTTAGAAGCTATAAATCGCAGAACGGAGGACTCTTTATTTGTGGAAATTCGAGAGAAAATACCATAGATGCATTGGTTTCAAGATTTCTATCCTGACGAATTCCATTAGGTATCGCCAAATATAACAGGCTTTCGAGAAATTTTCAACCAATTTTGGAAAGAATCTGATCATATCGACGAAACTATAAATCGTAGCACGGAAAACTCGGAATTTTTTGGAAATATCGCGAGAAAGTTCCATACATGCTGTGGTTTCAAGCATTGTAACTCGACGAATCCCATTAGGAATTGCCAAATTTGACGAATTTCCGAACATTTTTCGGACAAATCTGCTCATATCTTAGAAGCTATAAATCGCAGAACGGAGGACTCTTTATTTGTGGAAATTCGAGAGAAAATACTATAGATGCATTGGTTTCAAGATTTCTAACCTGACGGATTCCATTAAGTATCGCCATATATAAAGGGCTTTCGAGAAATTTTCGACCAATTTTCGGAAGAATCTGCTGATATCCACGAAACTATAAATCGTAGCACGGAGAACTCCGAATTTTTTGGAAATATCGCGAGAAAGTTCCATACATGCTGTGGTTTCAAGCATTGTAACCCGACGAATCCCATTAGGAATTGCCAAATATGACGAGTTTTCGAACAATTTTCGGACAATTCTGCTCGTCTCTGAAACAATAAGTCGTAGTACGGAGAACCTGTTATTTGTGGAAATATCGCATGAAGATAACATAGATGCATTGATTTGAAGATTTCTAACCTGACGAATTCCATTAGGTATCGCCAAATATAACGGCGTTTCGAGAAATTTTCAACCAATTTTCGAAAGAATCTGATCATGTCCACGAAACTATAAATCGTAGCACGGAGAACTCCGAATTTTTTGGAAATATCGCGAGAAAGTTCCATACATGCTGTGGTTTCAAGCATTGTAACCCGACGAATCCCATTAGGAATTGCCAAATATGACGAGTTTTCGAACAATTTTCGGACAATTCTGCTCGTCTCTGAAACAATAAGTCGTAGTACGGAGAACCTGTTATTTGTGGAAATATCGCATGAAGATAACATAGATGCATTGATTTGAAGATTTCTAACCTGACGAATTCCATTAGGTATCGCCAAATATAACGGCGTTTCGAAAAATTTTCAACCAATTTTCGAAAGAATCTGATCATGTCCACGAAACTATAAATCGTAGCACGGAGAACTCCGAATTTTTTTAAATATCCGAGAAAGTACCATAGATACTGTGGTTTCAAGCGTTGTAACTCGACGAATCCAATTAGGAATTGCCAAATATGACGAATTTCTGAACAATTTTCCGACAATTCTGCTCATGTCTCAGAAACAATAAGTCGTAGTACTGAGAACCTGTTATTTGTGGAAATATCGCGAGAAAATACCATAGATGCAATGGTTTCAAGATTTCTATCCTGACGATTTCCATTAGGTATCGACAATATAACAGGCTTTCGAGAAATTTTCAACCAATTTTCGAAAGAATCTGATCATGTCCACGAAAGTATCAATCATAGCACGGAGAACTTCGAATTTTTTGAAATATCACGAGAAAGTACCATAGATACGGTGGTTTCAAGGGTTGTAACCCGACGAATCCCATTAGGAATTGCCAAATATAACGAGTTTTCGAACAATTTTCGGACAATTCTGCTCATATCTTAGAAGCTATAAATCGCAGAACGGAGGACTCTTTATTTGTGGAAATTCGAGAGAAAATACCATAGATGCATTGGTTTCAAGATTTCTATCCTGACGATTTCCATTAGGTATCGCCAAATATAACAGGCTTTCGAGAAATTTTCAACCCATTTTCGAAAGAATCTGATCATGTCCACGAAACTATCAATCGTAGCACGGAGAACTTCGAATTTTTTGAAATATCACGAGAAAGTACCATAGATACGGTGGTTTCAAGGGTTGTAACCCGACGAATCCCATTAGGAATTGCCACATATAACGAGTTTTCGAACAATTTTCGGACAATTCTGCTCATATCTTAGAAGCTATAAATCGCAGAACGGAGGACTCTTTATTTGTGGAAATTCGAGAGAAAATACCATAGATGCATTGGTTTCAAGATTTCTATCCTGACGAATTCCATTAGGTATCGCCAAATATAACAGGCTTTCGAGAAATTTTCAACCAATTTTCGAAAGAATCTGATCATATCGACGAAACTATAAATCGTAGCACGGAGAACTCCGAATTTTTTGAAATATCGCTAGAAAGTTCCATACATGCTGTGGTTTCAAGCATTGTAACCCGACGAATCCCATTAGGAATTGCCAAATATGACGAGTTTTCGAACAATTTTCGGACAATTCTGCTCGTCTCTGAAACAATAAGTCGTAGTACGGAGAACCTGTTATTTGTGGAAATATCGCATGAAGATAACATAGATGCATTGATTTGAAGATTTCTAACCTGACGAATTCCATTAGGTATCGCCAAATATAACGGCGTTTCGAGAAATTTTCAACCAATTTTCGAAAGAATCTGATCATGTCCACGAAACTATAAATCGTAGCACGGAGAACTCCGAATTTTTTTAAATATCCGAGAAAGTACCATAGATACTGTGGTTTCAAGCGTTGTAACTCGACGAAACCAATTAGGAATTGCCAAATTTGACGAATTTCCGAACATTTTTCGGACAAATCTGCTCATGTCTTAGAAGCTATAAATCGCAGAACGGAGGACTCTTTATTTGTGGAAATTCGAGAGAAAATACCATAGATGCATTGGTTTCAAGATTTCTAACCTGACGGATTCCATTAAGTATCGCCATATATAAAGGGCTTTCGAGAAATTTTCGACCAATTTTCGAAAGAATCTGATCATGTCCACGAAACTATAAATCGTAGCACGGAGAACTCCGAATTTTTTGGAAATATAGCGAGAAAGTTCCATACATGCTGTGGTTTCAAGCATTGTAACCCGACGAATCCCATTAGGAATTGCCAAATATGACGAGTTTTCGAACAATTTTCGGACAATTCTGCTCGTCTCTGAAACAATAAGTCGTAGTACGGAGAACCTGTTATTTGTGGAAATATCGCATGAAGATAACATAGATGCATTGATTTGAAGATTTCTAACCTGACGAGTTCCATTAGGTATCGACAATATAACAGGCTTTCCAGAAATTTTCAACCAATTTTCGAAAGAATCTGATCATGTCCACGAAACTATAAATCGTAGCACGGAGAACTTCGAATTTTTTGAAATATCACGAGAAAGTACCATAGATCCTGTGGTTTCAAGGGTTGTAACCCGACGAATCCCATTAGGAATTGCCAAATATAAAGAGTTTTCGAACAATTTTCGGACAATTCTGCTCATATCTTAGAAGCTATAAATCGCAGAACGGAGGACTCTTTATTTGTGGAAATTCGAGAGAAAATACCATAGATGCATTGGTTTCAAGATTTCTATCCTGACGAATTCCATTAGGTATCGCCAAATATAACAGGCTTTCGAGAAATTTTCAACCAATTTTCGAAAGAATCTGATCATATCGACGAAACTATAAATCGTAGCACGGAAAACTCGGAATTTTTTGGAAATATCCCGAGAAAGTTCCATACATGCTGTGGTTTCAAGCATTGTAACCCGACGAATCCCATTAGGAATTGCCAAATATGACGAGTTTTCGAACAATTTTCGGACAATTCTGCTCGTCTCTGAATCAATAAGTCGTAGTACGGAGAACCTGTTATTTGTGGAAATATCGCATGAAGATACCATAGATGCATTGATTTGAAGATTTCTAACCTGACGAATTCCATTAGGTATCGACAAATATAACAGGCTTTCGAGAAATTTTCAACCAATTTTCGAAAGAATCTGATCATGTCCACGAAACTATAAATCGTAGCACGGAGAACTCCGAATTTTTTTAAATATCCGAGAAAGTACCATAGATACTGTGGTTTCAAGCGTTGTAACTCGACGAAACCAATTAGGAATTGCCAAATTTGACGAATTTCCGAACATTTTTCGGACAAATCTGCCCATGTCTCAAAAACAATAAGTCGTAGTACGTAAACCTCGTTATTTGTGGAAATATTGCGAAAAAATATCATAGATGCATTGGTTTCAAGATTTCTAACCTGACGGATTCCACTAAGTATCGCCATATATAAAGGGCTTTCGAGAAATTTTCGACCAATTTTCGGAAGAATCTGCTCATATCAACGAAACTATAAATCGTAGCACGGAGAACTCCGAATGTTTTTAAATATCCGAGAAAGTACCGCAGATACTGTGGTTTCAAGCGTTGTAACTCGACGAATCCAATTAGGAATTGCCAAATTTGACGAATTTCCGATCATTTTTCGGACAAATCTGCTCATGTCTCAGAAACAAAAAGTCGTGATACGGAAAACCTGTTATTTATAGAAATATCGCATGAAAATGCCATCGATGCATTGATTTGAAGCTTTCTAACCCGACGAAGTCTATTAGGAATCGCCAAATATAACGAGTTTTCGAGCAATATTCGGGCAATTCATTTCATATCTCCGAAACAATAAGTCGATGTACGTAGACCTCGTTATTTGTGGAAATATCGCAAGAAAGTACCATAGATACTGTGGTTTCAAGCGTTGTAACTCGACGAATCCCATTAGGAATTGCCAAATATGACGAATTTCTGAACAATTTTCCGACAATTCTGCTCATGTCTCAGAAACAATAAGTCGTAGTACTGTGAACCTGTTATTTGTGGAAATATCGCGAGAAAATAGATGCAATGGTTTCAAGATTTCTAACCTGACGAATTTCATTAGGTATCGCCAAATATAACAGGCTTTCGAGAAATTTTCAACCAATTTTCGAAAGATTCTGCTGATATCCACGAAACTATAAATCGTAGCACGGAGAACTCCGAATTTTTTTAAATATCCGAGAAAGTACCATAGATACTGTGGTTTCAAGCGTTGTAACTCGACGAATCCAATTAGGAATTGCCAAATATGACGAATTTCTGAACAATTTTCCGACAATTCTGCTCATGTCTCAGAAACAATAAGTCGTAGTACTGAGAACCTGTTATTTGTGGAAATATCGCGAGAAAATACCATAGATGCAATGGTTTCAAGATTTCTATCCTGACGATTTCCATTAGGTATCGACAATATAACAGGCTTTCGAGAAATTTTCAACCAATTTTCGAAAGAATCTGATCATGTCCACGAAACTATAAATCGTAGCACGGAGAACTTCGAATTTTTTGAAATATCACGAGAAAGTACCATAAATACTGTGGTTTCAAGGGTTGTAACCCGACGAATCCCATTAGGAATTGCCAAATATAAAGAGTTTTCGAACAATTTTCGGACAATTCTGCTCATATCTTAGAAGCTATAAATCGCAGAACGGAGGACTCTTTATTTGTGGAAATTCGAGAGAAAATACCATAGATGCATTGGTTTCAAGATTTCTAACCTGACGGATTCCATTAAGTATCGCCATATATAAAGGGCTTTCGAGAAATTTTCGACCAATTTTCGGAAGAATCTGCTGATATCCACGAAACTATAAATCGTAGCACGGAGAACTCCGAATTTTTTGGAAATATCGCGAGAAAGTTCCATACATGCTGTGGTTTCAAGCATTGTAACCCGACGAATCCCATTAGGAATTGCCAAATATGACGAGTTTTCGAACAATTTTCGGACAATTCTGCTCGTCTCTGAAACAATAAGTCGTAGTACGGAGAACCTGTTATTTGTGGAAATATCGCATGAAGATAACATAGATGCATTGATTTGAAGATTTCTAACCTGACGAATTCCATTAGGTATCGCCAAATATAACGGCGTTTCGAGAAATTTTCAACCAATTTTCAAAAGAATCTGATCATGTCCACGAAACTATAAATCGTAGCACGGAGAACTCCGAATTTTTTGGAAATATCGCGAGAAAGTTCCATACATGCTGTGGTTTCAAACATTGTAACCCGACGAATCCCATTAGGAATTGCCAAATATGACGAGTTTTCGAACAATTTTCGGACAATTCTGCTCGTCTCTGAAACAATAAGTCGTAGTACGGAGAACCTGTTATTTGTGGAAATATCGCATGAAGATAACATAGATGCATTGATTTGAAGATTTCTAACCTGACGAATTCCATTAGGTATCGACAATATAACAGGCTTTCGAGAAATTTTCAACCAATTTTCGAAAGAATCTGATCATGTCCACGAAAGTATCAATCGTAGCACGGAGAACTTCGAATTTTTTGAAATATCACGAGAAAGTACCATAGATGCGGTGGTTTCAAGGGTTGTAACCCGACGAATCCCATTAGGAATTGCCAAATATAACGAGTTTTCGAACAATTTTCGGACAATTCTGCTCATATCTTAGAAGCTATAAATCGCAGAACGGAGGACTCTTTATTTGTGGAAATTCGAGAGAAAATACCATAGATGCATTGGTTTCAAGATTTCTATCCTGACGAATTCCATTAGGTATCGCCAAATATAACAGACTTTCGAGAAATTTTCAACCAATTTTCGAAAGAATCTGATCATATCGTCGAAACTATAAATCGTAGCACGGAGAACTCCGAATTTTTTGAAATATCGCTAGAAAGTTCCATACATGCTGTGGTTTCAAGCATTGTAACCCGATGAATCCCATTAGGAATTGCCAAATATGACGAGTTTCCGAACAATTTTCGGACAATTCTGCTCGTCTCTGAAACAATAAGTCGTAGTACGGAGAACCTGTTATTTGTGGAAATATCGCATGAAGATACCATAGATGCATTGATTTGAAGATTTCTAACCTGACGAATTCCATTAGGTATCGACAATATAACAGGCGTTCGAGAAATTTTCAACCAATTTTCGAAAGAATCTGATCATGTCCACGAAACTATAAATCGTAGCACGGAGAACTTCGAATTTTTTGAAATATCAAGAGAAAGTACCATAGATCCTGTGGTTTCAAGGGTTGTAACCCGACGAATCCCATTAGGAATTGCCAAATATAACGAGTTTTCGAACAATTTTCGGACAATTCTGCTCATATCTTAGAAGCTATAAATCGCAGAACGGAGGACTCTTTATTTGTGGAAATTCGAGAGAAAATACCATAGATGCATTGGTTTCAAGATTTCTATCCTGACGATTTCCATTAGGTATCGCCAAATATAACAGGCTTTCGAGAAATTTTCAACCCATTTTCGAAAGAATCTGATCATGTCCACGAAACTATCAATCGTAGCACGGAGAACTTCGAATTTTTTGAAATATCACGAGAAAGTACCATAGATACGGTGGTTTCAAGGGTTGTAACCCGACGAATCCCATTAGGAATTGCCAAATATAACGAGTTTTCGAACAATTTTCGGACAATTCTGCTCATATCTTAGAAGCTATAAATCGCAGAACGGAGGACTCTTTATTTGTGGAAATTCGAGAGAAAATACCATAGATGCATTGGTTTCAAGATTTCTATCCTGACGAATTCCATTAGGTATCGCCAAATATAACAGGCTTTCGAGAAATTTTCAACCAATTTTCGAAAGAATCTGATCATATCGACGAAACTATAAATCGTAGCACGGAAAACTCGGAATTTTTTGGAAATATCGCGAGAAAGTTCCATACATGCTGTGGTTTCAAGCATTGTAACTCGACGAATCCCATTAGGAATTGCCAAATTTGACGAATTTCCGAACATTTTTCGGACAAATCTGCTCGTCTCTGAAACAATAAGTCGTAGTACGGAGAACCTGTTATTTGTGGAAATATCGCATGAAGATACCATAGATGCATTGATTTGAAGATTTCTAACCTGACGAATTCCATTAGGTATCGACAATATAACAGGCGTTCGAGAAATTTTCAACCAATTTTCGAAAGAATCTGATCATGTCCACGAAACTATAAATCGTAGCACGGAGAACTTCGAATTTTTTGAAATATCAAGAGAAAGTACCATAGATCCTGTGGTTTCAAGGGTTGTAACCCGACGAATCCCATTAGGAATTGCCAAATATAACGAGTTTTCGAACAATTTTCGGACAATTCTGCTCATATCTTAGAAGCTATAAATCGCAGAACGGAGGACTCTTTATTTGTGGAAATTCGAGAGAAAATACCATAGATGCATTGGTTTCAAGATTTCTATCCTGACGATTTCCATTAGGTATCGCCAAATATAACAGGCTTTCGAGAAATTTTCAACCCATTTTCGAAAGAATCTGATCATGTCCACGAAACTATCAATCGTAGCACGGAGAACTTCGAATTTTTTGAAATATCACGAGAAAGTACCATAGATACGGTGGTTTCAAGGGTTGTAACCCGACGAATCCCATTAGGAATTGCCAAATATAACGAGTTTTCGAACAATTTTCGGACAATTCTGCTCATATCTTAGAAGCTATAAATCGCAGAACGGAGGACTCTTTATTTGTGGAAATTCGAGAGAAAATACCATAGATGCATTGGTTTCAAGATTTCTATCCTGACGAATTCCATTAGGTATCGCCAAATATAACAGGCTTTCGAGAAATTTTCAACCAATTTTCGAAAGAATCTGATCATATCGACGAAACTATAAATCGTAGCACGGAAAACTCGGAATTTTTTGGAAATATCGCGAGAAAGTTCCATACATGCTGTGGTTTCAAGCATTGTAACTCGACGAATCCCATTAGGAATTGCCAAATTTGACGAATTTCCGAACATTTTTCGGACAAATCTGCTCATGTCTCAAAAACAATAAGTTTTTGAGACAACTTAATTGGAATCCCATTAGGAATTGCCAAATATGACGAGTTTTCGAACAATTTTCGGACAATTCTGCTCATATCTTAGAAGCTATAAATCGCAGAACGGAGGACTCTTTATTTGTGGAAATTCGAGAGAAAATACCATAGATGCATTGGTTTCAAGATTTCTAACCTGACGGATTCCATTAAGTATCGCCATATATAAAGGGCTTTCGAGAAATTTTCGACCAATTTTCGGAAGAATCTGCTGATATCCACGAAACTATAAATCGTAGCACGGAGAACTCCGAATTTTTTGGAAATATCGCGAGAAAGTTCCATACATGCTGTGGTTTCAAGCATTGTAACCCGACGAATCCCATTAGGAATTGCCAAATATGACGAGTTTTCGAACAATTTTCGGACAATTCTGCTCGTCTATGAAACAATAAGTCGTAGTACGGAGAACCTGTTATTTGTGGAAATATCGCATGAAGATAACATAGATGCATTGATTTGAAGATTTCTAACCTGACGAATTCCATTAGGTATCGCCAAATATAACGGCGTTTCGAAAAATTTTCAACCAATTTTCGAAAGAATCTGATCATGTCCACGAAACTATAAATCGTAGCACGGAGAACTCCGAATTTTTTGGAAATATCGCGAGAAAGTTCCATACATGCTGTGGTTTCAAGCATTGTAACCCGACGAATCCCATTAGGAATTGCCAAATATGACGAGTTTTCGAACAATTTTCGGACAATTCTGCTCGTCTCTGAAACAATAAGTCGTAGTACGGAGAACCTGTTATTTGTGGAAATATCGCATGAAGATAACATAGATGCATTGATTTGAAGATTTCTAACCTGACGAATTCCATTAGGTATCGACAATATAACAGGCTTTCGAGAAATTTTCAACCAATTTTCGAAAGAATCTGATCATGTCCACGAAAGTATCAATCGTAGCACGGAGAACTTCGAATTTTTTGAAATATCACGAGAAAGTACCATAGATGCGGTGGTTTCAAGGGTTGTAACCCGACGAATCCCATTAGGAATTGCCAAATATAACGAGTTTTCGAACAATTTTCGGACAATTCTGCTCATATCTTAGAAGCTATAAATCGCAGAACGGAGGACTCTTTATTTGTGGAAATTCGAGAGAAAATACCATAGATGCATTGGTTTCAAGATTTCTATCCTGACGATTTCCATTAGGTATCGCCAAATATAACAGGCTTTCGAGAAATTTTCAACCCATTTTCGAAAGAATCTGATCATGTCCACGAAACTATCAATCGTAGCACGGAGAACTTCGAATTTTTTGAAATATCACGAGAAAGTACCATAGATACGGTGGTTTCAAGGGTTGTAACCCGACGAATCCCATTAGGAATTGCCAAATATAACGAGTTTTCGAACAATTTTCGGACAATTCTGCTCATATCTTAGAAGCTATAAATCGCAGAACGGAGGACTCTTTATTTGTGGAAATTCGAGAGAAAATACCATAGATGCATTGGTTTCAAGATTTCTATCCTGACGAATTCCATTAGGTATCGCCAAATATAACAGACTTTCGAGAAATTTTCAACCAATTTTCGAAAGAATCTGATCATATCGTCGAAACTATAAATCGTAGCACGGAGAACTCCGAATTTTTTGAAATATCGCTAGAAAGTTCCATACATGCTGTGGTTTCAAGCATTGTAACCCGATGAATCCCATTAGGAATTGCCAAATATGACGAGTTTCCGAACAATTTTCGGACAATTCTGCTCGTCTCTGAAACAATAAGTCGTAGTACGGAGAACCTGTTATTTGTGGAAATATCGCATGAAGATACCATAGATGCATTGATTTGAAGATTTCTAACCTGACGAATTCCATTAGGTATCGACAATATAACAGGCGTTCGAGAAATTTTCAACCAATTTTCGAAAGAATCTGATCATGTCCACGAAACTATAAATCGTAGCACGGAGAACTTCGAATTTTTTGAAATATCAAGAGAAAGTACCATAGATCCTGTGGTTTCAAGGGTTGCAACCCGACGAATCCCATTAGGAATTGCCAAATATAACGAGTTTTCGAACAATTTTCGGACAATTCTGCTCATATCTTAGAAGCTATAAATCGCAGAACGGAGGACTCTTTATTTGTGGAAATTCGAGAGAAAATACCATAGATGCATTGGTTTCAAGATTTCTATCCTGACGATTTCCATTAGGTATCGCCAAATATAACAGGCTTTCGAGAAATTTTCAACCCATTTTCGAAAGAATCTGATCATGTCCACGAAACTATCAATCGTAGCACGGAGAACTTCGAATTTTTTGAAATATCACGAGAAAGTACCATAGATACGGTGGTTTCAAGGGTTGTAACCCGACGAATCCCATTAGGAATTGCCAAATATAACGAGTTTTCGAACAATTTTCGGACAATTCTGCTCATATCTTAGAAGCTATAAATCGCAGAACGGAGGACTCTTTATTTGTGGAAATTCGAGAGAAAATACCATAGATGCATTGGTTTCAAGATTTCTATCCTGACGAATTCCATTAGGTATCGCCAAATATAACAGGCTTTCGAGAAATTTTCAACCAATTTTCGAAAGAATCTGATCATATCGACGAAACTATAAATCGTAGCACGGAAAACTCGGAATTTTTTGGAAATATCGCGAGAAAGTTCCATACATGCTGTGGTTTCAAGCATTGTAACTCGACGAATCCCATTAGGAATTGCCAAATTTGACGAATTTCCGAACATTTTTCGGACAAATCTGCTCATGTCTCAAAAACAATAAGTTTTTGAGACAACTTAATTGGAATCCCATTAGGAATTGCCAAATATGACGAGTTTTCGAACAATT